>CM049371.1:36488462-36980962 GCA_026937815.1 Etheostoma perlongum
TTTACCTGTGTATGGTTCACCACAGCAGGTCATGGGACGTCATCACGCTGCTATGGCGACCAAAACCCCCTTAAAGGTAAAAAACAAATATGTCCGTGGAGGTTCCGATATATTTCCATTTCCTAGTCTTATTGTGTAAAAGAGTGACAGGAAGTGTGTGATACCTTAATCCGTCCCGCCTTCCACTTGGGGTGGAGGAGGGCGCTGTGTTGACCGGGGACAGTCCCGGTGAGTGGAGCCCAGGCACGGACGGACATTTTCATCCTGAACCGAAACAAATCCAGCAGAACACACGTAACGAGGTATGGTTGCCTAATGTGTCTTTTCCTTACTCAGTATACACAACTCAAAGTTCCAATTATTTCTAAAATATGAGGTTTGAAATCTTACAGCTTATAAATCCCAGTAATGTTAAAGTTTTCTCCAGCAGCTGTTTTATTGCCTGCTTGTTATGAGCGTTAGCTTTTGTCATTGACTAGTTTTACTAAATCTGTGAAGTCATATCTGGAGCCCATTCAGCTTAAATATGCTGCGATGTTGCTTATTATTATATAAATTATTATTGTTTCCGTACCGATTTCTGTGCTGAAATGATCAAACTTTGTGGCATTTTCTGTAGTGTCTTGAAAATAATAGCATTATATTGTTTGTTGTAACGTTAAGGATTACATTAAAGGATTAAGTATCCTCTGTAAAGTAGTTTCTAACAGCTCGTAGTGAATGAAGCCTTAGCTCCCGGTTTAAAGCCTGTAGCGGACTGGATGGTGTTCAGCACCGCGGACAGCTCCGCTCCCAGCAAATCCACCCAAGCTCAAATCAGAGCTGTGGTGTTTCAAATATATGTCAAAGTCTGGATTTTCCTTAAACAAGTGTGTGTGCGTGTTGGGGGGGTCTGTGCCACTTCGCTGCTGCGTAGAGGTTTCAGCTGCTTGTGAAACCAGGCGGAGTGAGGAAAATGGTGTGCGAGACATGATGAAGACACCTCCTGCATGTCGCTCTGCTTTGGAAACAAGTGAAGTGATTTCCTCTACATTTCGGTTGGCTTTATGGGCATAAAAATTCAGATGGACTTTGTTTTGCATGGTCTCTTAGGAGTAGTCATGGCCACATGGGTGTTGTGATGGAGGAGATGATTTCCTGACCTTCACCTCCCTTTGACGTAACGCTTCCTACGTGATCAGAGCCACACATCTTTGGCTGAATAGGGACTCATTAATGGTTACATATCGAGAGACCTGCAAAGATTAATCGATTAGTTGTCAATTATTGCATTAATTGCCAACTGTTTGGATAAAGGATTAATTGGTATGAGTCAATTTTTATGAAAAATAAGTTAACATGTTCTTGTTTATTCAGTCCTTTATGATAGTAAACTCAATATATTTGAGTTGTGGACAAAACAAAACACTTTTGGACGTCGTCTTGGGCTTTGGAAGCACTAATCAATATATTTCACCATTTTCTGACATATTTATATTATTCTGGCAGATTAGTCAACAAAGAAAATAATTGTTAGTTTGCAGCCCTGCCCTATCTATGATATGATCTCTCTCTCTCTCTCTCTCTCTCTCTCTCTCTCTCTCTCTCTATATATATATATATATATATATATATATATATATATATATATATATATATATATATATATTTATCTGTGTTGGGGGTATAGGTTTGGCAACAGTTGTGTTCCTGTGTCTTTATGTGGGGATACAGGAACAAACTATTCTTATAAAATAAAATTATTTGTGACTCCATCATGTGTGGCAGGACTTCAAAATCATTTTATTAATAAATATTTTACATTAGAAATGATCTTCACATCCATTCCAGGTAAAAGCGCACTGAACGCCCGGCTTCCCGCCCTGCCAGTGTATCTGTGTTTGTTGTCCGACTCTTAAGCAGGCCAGCGTGTGTGTGTTGCCTTTGTTTGGATGCGTGGTGTTACAAATATCACTTAAATCAGCCTTTAATTGATTGTATAGTAAAGGAAGATTCTGTGAGTACAATGTGTATAATGTAGCCTGCACACTGAGTTAGGTGAAGTCTGGCTGCAGCTCTAGCAGCACTTTGAAAGACAAAAGTTTTGTCCTAAACACTATTATTCTAAAAGAATAAGTGAATGTAGTTGCCACAAAAGCAACTTGGAAAAAGTGTTGGAGAAGGCTTGGAGTGTCATACGACTTGGTTAGTTTGTGAAGTGGCTATGTTCGTTTGTTCAGGCTGCAGTGGAAACAGGTGTATGTCACTCATTCTCTGTGCATGAACATAAACCCAGGGTGCACAAATAAATGTCCCAACGTTTCTCCCCCATCCTCCCCCTCTCTCCCACCAACCCATCACCCTGCTTACAGAATGGTGAGAAATTACCAGCAGCCTCCTGCTACTGAACATCTGTTGAAAACAAAACTCACAGGCCTACACACAAACAGGGACACAGTTCCTTTCACAGTCACACAGTTTAATTTATTCCCCTTGTTATTTATTCGTCTTCTTCTTTTTCCTTGTAATATCCAAGGGACCGTAGTATGCAAGAAGGCACTGAGATCAGAATCTTCTTCAGTGCATGTTGGTCACTTATTAGGTTTCCTCATTAAATGAGCGGGGAGATTACATTTTCAGTCCATTCATTTCTTACCATGTGGGATTTTATACAGATACAGGTTTTGCACATGCACTTTTAAAACCTGTTAATGTGTAAATGGCACATCGTTTATCAAATAGACTTGTTGTTTGTCATCTTTAGTTCATTTCATCTTCTCTGCAGATGTTTTTAGCAGCCCTGCAGGATGTTTTGGTCTCACCCATACAGCTCCCTCGTTCTGACGTCTCTCCATATATATCGCTGGAGAAGTAGTTCACCTCCTGGGCACTGCCAAGGTGCTCTTGAGCAAGGCACCGAACCCCCGACTGCTCGGAGCGCCTTTCCATGGGCAGCCCCCCCCCCACAATGACATCTCTCCATTAGTGCATGCATAGGACCTGAGCATGTGTGTGTATTTCAGGCCTGTGTAACAACAGAGTAAAAACATTGTAATTTCCCTTGCAGGATTAATAAAGTATAAATTATTATTTATTATTATTATAGGACACCTAACCCTAACTCAAATACGTAAATCGTTTCTTGCGCTGACTAACCCAACATTCCCCCTACCGAAACACAAACAGACTCTGATCCTGATACACCATTGAAAAAATGTATCATTTCAGATATTTGACATTGTGATATGTACTGTATATCCCCTCTTATTGATCAGAATGACATGGCAAATCTGCAGTTACCTGAATCCTTTGGCACAGGAACTACACTCTGTAGGGATGCTCATCAACTCCCTCTCTTACCCTTAGTGTGTGTGTGCGTGCGTGCGTGCGTGTTTGTGTGTGTTTGTTTGTGTTTGTGTGTGTGAGTGTGTGTGTGTGTGTCCATGTGCG
Organism: Etheostoma perlongum; assembly: GCA_026937815.1. Lineage (NCBI taxonomy): Eukaryota > Metazoa > Chordata > Actinopteri > Perciformes > Percidae > Etheostoma > Etheostoma perlongum. Next base: position 36,491,892 of record CM049371.1, read on the forward strand.
CATGCGGTAACAATATTGTCTGTATTTCAGCATATGCAGTACTGTGTGCACAATTACCAATATTATCTAACTTTCTTCATCCCTTATATCATATGAATGTATGTGTATATGCACCTTTATCTATTTTACTATGTACTGTAGGCGCCTGTCAGCACTATGTATGTGTGTGTGTGTGTGTGTGTATAAATCAACAGCATGTAAAGTGCAGCATGTTGACAGGTGTCTATTCAAATGTATGCAAGCTGGACAAGAAGAAACAGTGGAAAGAAGGGGGGGGCGGAGACTGTGTGTGTATTTGTGTGTGCTAGAGGGAGTAGGAAGTGAGAGAGAGAGAGGCTGTGAATGTAAAATTAAAGGGAAAGGGAGGGAAAGTAAAAGAGTGAGAGTGGTCCGTGTTATGTAAGTGTTGTCAGGCATTTCTGTTGGTGTGTGTGTGTGTGTGTGTGTGTGTGTGTGTATTCTGTAGGCCTACAGATTAATCCTGTGGGTTTTATCCTCAGTGAATGGGACAGTGGGACTTTGCAGTGATTATCCCTGCAGGCCGCAGATGATTGCTTTGAATTTCCTGTACGTCCCACACCACCATGTTTCCCTGCCTGCATATTTGTGTGACTGCACACATCATTCAGCCTAATTTATTATGAGCATATTGACAGATCATAACATCTGAATATGTCTGTAGGTGGTTACAGATGCTAGATGCATAATTCTAGGGTCTGCTGTTATTACCCCTCTAAAGACAATTCAAAGCTGTTTCTAAAAGTTTTAATGTGTAGTTTAATGTGTATTTTCATCCTTTCTGACTGACTGACCACTCCACCTCTGCACATGTCTTACTGTCCGTTCATTTCACTGGTTAATCTGCCGGTCTCTGTCTGTCCTCATTTTGATTATATAACGAGGAAATGTCAGAAATACAATCTGCTCCATCATCCCTGCTCATCTGGGGAAAAAAATGGCTGAATGATGCAAACCATTTGTCATTTGGGTTGCGTAATTCTATGTCACAGCGAAGGTGGGCATCTTAAATAGTGCATTTTTACACTCGCTGCCAGGTGGTCAGGTTGTGAACTTGTACCTCTTTTCCCAGTTGCTTTTGTGGCAGCTACATTCACTTATTCTTTTAGAATAATAGTGTTACAGGATAGTTTAGCCAGAAAATGAGTCCACAGGCTGTGTAATTATGTGTGCAAAGTGTTTTGGGGGTTATAACAGGTAATATGTTCATTTTAGTAGCATTTCACTGGAAAATAGCACGAAAATAACATGCTCAGGCATGTTTCCTCCTGATTTCCTCAGTGATATTCCACAGCAGACGTCCCTCTGTGTGTCCTTCCTGTCTCTCCATAGGGAATGTTTTCATACGGTCAGGCCATATTGCCACTGCAGCCGTTGCTGTGGGCAGAAAACCAGCGCTGTATGAGTCTTCCTACCTTGTTCCATTTACATTCAACCACTGTGGTCAACCTGGATGGAAATCAGAAGGCTCGATTATCAAGCTGTTCTCTGAACATCTGACCTACCTGCTCTAAATTTAAAAGTAGTTTTATCTTCATTGTGCATAGAAACTTAGTTTTAGCTTGTTGATTGATGGGTTACTGAATACTAGCAGAATTGAATGTGTGAGTAATAAAATGACTCAAAGCCCTGGCTCAAATAGATATTGTTAACATTAAAAGTCTCAGAGAAGATCTTTACATCAAAACTAAATGACTAAATGCCCTAATTTTGTGTCAGCGCAGATTAAACAGAGGGATCTTCTGTTTATAAAGCTTCAATCTTGTTATGTGCAGAGACATTTATTTCTATCATCACTGTTTGATTTTCATTCTAATAGAATGATGTGTGTTAGACTGATTCGTGCATGTCTGTGTGGCTATATGTGTAGTATATGAGCAGTCGGGCATGACGTGGTGGGTGTTCTGTCTGAATAGTTTAGCCCTCAGGCTCCCATCATGCTCTCTGGCCCAGTCCCGTCTTGGCATACATGTGTTTATTGCTTATAGGTCAGCATGGAGGTACAGTAGATGTGTGCACTGTTGGTTTGTGAATGTGAAAACATTTGGTCTGCTTGTAATGGAAGACATGACTGAAATAATATTTTCTTTTAGCCATAGACCTAATAAAGGTTCTGTTTTAGTAATTGAATAATTAATCAACAGTGACACAACAAACAAACCAACAGCAGTGTATGTTGTTAATGAACACACTGTATGTGCCAATATATATCCGGTGTTGGTATAAAATATTTGCTTGTACAGTACAGTTTATATTTTCCTAAACCAAACCACAGGTCAGATTAAGGATACAAACCTTGGAGTTTGGTGTCAAAGTGCTGCTCTTAGTCAACCACCATCCACCCTAACTAAGTCCCTGCAACTGGTCCATAAATATAATGTACCACTACATAAATGTGGTACATTAATGTAGCGCTTCATTCATAAAAAAAAACAGATATCATTGCCTCTTAACATAATCCAAGCAGTGATTACATTTGTGGGAGGCAGGGTTGAAATGAAATGTGGTCCCCGTGTAAGTAAAGGGACTAGATGGAACAGTTCAGGACATAAAGACCAACAAAGAAACAGGCTACAGGAAATAATGCATTGCAAAAATCCTGAACCTTTACTAATGTGTTTGTGTTCAAATTTAATATTTGTTTCATTTATCGCAAGTATTATTGCGAGTTCATGTTGATGATGTGATATAAGTGAGGCGAGGTATCTTACCCTCCCGAGTCTGTATGACAGGTTTGATATATCTATATCTGTGTGTGTGATGCTCTGCTTGATGCTGACCAGAAAGGTTAAAGTCCCGGGATAGCTCAGACAGTCAGATAGCTTACAGCTTTCATGGAAACACTGTACATCAGACCATTTTTTTAATTTAGTTGTTTCCTTGTTGTGCACCATCATTCAGTGCATTTACATGCACAGCCATAACCGGTTAATAATAAGTATTTGTTTTTGTGGCAACTTTTTTCTTTTATATATATATAGAATATATATCGGTACTTTCTACTTATTACATTTTAATAAATTAACTCGTTACTTTAGTTTTATTACAAAAGCTCGTCTATCAGGTGTGATTGTGAGTGCGTGAGCGGGCGTGCATGCAAAAAGAGTGAGAGAAAAGAAAAAGAGACTAGCTGTCCAGAGGATAATTAGCTGAGAATGTGTGTGTGAGTCCTCGGGGACTGTAAGTCATACAATTGATGTTGTCAGTTCATTAAGCCTGTTGCTGTTGTATTGGCCTAGTTCTGTCAAATTTAAAAGTAAGTTAGCTAGTAATGTTGTTGTTTGTGTTCTTCACCTGTTACCTAGGTTACACCTGGCTGTGGATTCATAATGGAGATTATTGAACGCCCTTGCCCATGCTTGTATTTTAGGTGCATTATTTACATGCTACAGTTACACTGAATTAAGATAATGTAACTAATAGTGGGTTTATTGTTATTATTTACTGGCATATATATGATTCCTATCCATTGTGTATGGTAGCCTTTACAATGTTATTTATTTCTTTGCAGAACCACACACACACACACACACACACACACACACACACACACACACACACACAGCCATAGCAGAGCTACAAACGCCCATGTTTGTTCTGATGCTTGATTGTAATAAACCATCAACAGAGAGAAGTTGTCTCCGTCCGTGTTTTAACAGACACACCTGGGGCCAAGAATCAGATTTAAATGCAGTCCTAATCTAGTCCGCACTAACAAGTGTCCAATCATTTCACTGGAATTACCATTATGATTGTTTGCGTCATCAATACCATATTCAATCTAATTGGAGGGGGATATACACTGAATTCTCACAGAATCCCAACTGATTTCATATCTTGCTGCTCAGTCAGAATCTTATTAACCTGGAGTCCCGGTCTCTGTCCCAATAATCGTATATGTGATGTTTTAGGCCTGTTGGCAGACAGCCATTTAAAATGTAGCCAACAGCATATACAGTAAAAAGCGTGTTCTCCATGTCCACTAAAGTTTCTCAGCTTGATCTCTTAAAAATGGTTGTCATTTGTATGGCTACTTTTATACTTTAAGTAAATTTCCAAGCTTGTATTTACTTGAGTAAAGAATCAGTTCTTTTAGAAGTGAAATCAGTACTTCTACTCTTACCAGAGTATTTTTAACACAATTATCTGTACTTCTACTTGAGTACGGGAAGTGAGTACTTTTGCCATCTCTGTACAACTCACAGCGTGCTGACGGAGTCTCAGAGATGGCAAAGTCCGTCCTGGGGCTCCATTAATGCGAGCTGTAGATAGTTCCATATACTGCATATGACACCCAAAAAAGAAAGGCTCCATGTACAAATAGATACGTCATTAAGTGGCTTCCAATGGGTTGCAAACATCCTCTTAGCAGCTGTAAGTCCAGCAAACACATCACGTTTCTGAGTTTTAGAGAGCTGGAAGCCTGACAGGTCATTCATAATCAAAATATCAACAGCAACGGGAACTTAACAACAGTAACTTGGATCAAGGCAGAAATTTTGGATGCAATATTGTTCCAGAACTGACCAACAGGAGAACAGTCCCAGAACATGTGAAGAAATGTACCCTGTGCTTTTATTGGGCAGTATTTTCACATGGTGCATTTTCACGGGGGTGAGATATGTCCTATGAATGAAATTGTAGTGAATCTAGTAATGGTCTGGATGGCGAGACACTTCTGGGATGTTAGACCACACATCATGCCAGTCCATATCGACACCCAGGCCTGGGCAATTGCAAGCCCAGATCTCTAATTTTTTTTTTTTCTTCAAACTGCATGTAAACGCACGTATTATTGTGCCTAAATATATTCTATAATTTGTATGGCAGGCACAATTATGTTTGCAGTGTTGCTATTGTGCTAATGGTGCAATTGTGGTTCTCAGTTGTGTAAAATATTTGATGCAAAAGAATATTGGGTTGAGCTCCAGAAGATCTAAAAATCCAAATGTTTTGCACAAACGTGATCATGTGATTTACTCTTCTATACAACATACAATGTCAAATCTGTTTGAAACTACAATCTGTGGTAGTATTATGTAAACATTCATATTTCTAATCATTTAGCCTTGCTTCTTAGTGCTTTTTGAGGACCATTTCTGCAGTTAAACCGGGCCCCAGGTGGTCACAGTGGTATTATTAGATACATTAAATGAGAAAAACCCTTAAAAATGTTACCCCCAATTTCCACTGGATGCCTAACGGCTGCGGATCTGCTGCTGAATGGCGGTGGAATCATTAGGTTGCCATTAGTCAATTTCCACGCTGCTGAACAGCTGGGTCCCGACTCCGTCCCAGCTCCGGCGATCCCAGCCCTCCGCAGCAGATACCCAGGGCTTCTATTTTTGCCAGACACCGGAGAGCTCTGCAGCAATTCAGCCTATACAGCAGATAGTGCGGGACAGGATGTTGAGCACAGAAACAAATAAAACATCTGGTTAATTTCAAAATAAAATAGAGCATGCTCACGGCGGATCATATCTCCCTGCACTACAGCTTGAAAAAATCACAGAGTTGTTTCCCCTCTACTCCTCTGGATGGAAACAAACTAGTGTTGGTTTTGTGGTTCTATTCTACGTGAATTTGTGAGAACTCGTAGGTCCACGTGACTTCAACATGGCCGCAGTCGTTCTGCATCAAATCCGGACCTGGTTGGTGTTGAAGGACAGAGGAGCCGACACGCAGCCGTTACGCATCTGGTTGAAATTTGGGGTGAGACCAACTGCTGCAATAACAATGAACAGCTGGATAGGATAGAATTATTATTATTTTTTTGTATGTGTAGAAAACAGCCACGTGTGCATGTGCAGATGTGTACTGAAACACACTTGCTTCTGTAAACACACACACTGTATGTTGTGTTGACTTGCCTCCATCCAGTGAATAATGAAAAAAGGTTCTGCTTTGATGGAGTAACATGTTGGACTCTCCAACACACACACACGCACACACACACACACACACACACACACACACTTTTGTTTATAGTGTGACATAGTTAGCTGCAGTCTCCTACACTTTAAGTTTAAATGGACAAAAGAGAGTAAGTAGGCATTGGTGGCATGTCTGTGTTATAATTACAAAGATTATAAAAAATCCATTATAATAAAGTTTCACAGGTTTTTTTTTTATTGCTAAATGACAGTGGTCACAACTGAAGCCACATGTGCAAAACTTTTACCCCAGTCTGCATCCAACAGTCACCTGAGCAAAACAGTTCACATCAGCTGCAAAACTCATTCACAGCAACACAACTCTTAACACACGTCTCAAAACCGGCTCAGTGCACCAAACACTATGCACAATCCTCATTGAGATAACACACACTGAGATAACACACACTATCAGTCGCAACACACCGAGAGTAAAAACACTAGCATCAAACACCAATACAGAAATGTCAAACTTACAGAAAGAGAGAGAGAGAGAGAGAGATATAAAGAGAGAGATACAGACAGACAGAGTCAAGCAGGTGACTCCAACCACAGATCCAGACTCCACAGCTCCAGAGCCAGAAACACCTATAGGAGGAGAGAGGAGAGGGGCGAGAGAGCACAAGACTCTGGGAAAGGGAAGAAGTCGAGTTAGTAACATGCATTAATGGGATGAGGTTGCATACAGATGGAGAGAAGGAGGAAGAGAAAGGTGCTCAGTGCATCATGGGAAGTCTCCCAGCAGTCTAGGCCTATAGCAGCGTAACTAAGGGATGGTTCAGGACTCTCCTAGCCAGCCCTAACTATAAGCTTTATCAAAGAGGAAAGTCTTAAGCCTACTCTTAAATGTGGAGACGGTGTCTGCCTCCTGAACCCAAACTGGAACCTGGTTCCACAGGAGAGGAGCCTGATAGCTGAACGCTCTGGCTCCCGTTCTACTTTTAGAGACTCTAGGAACTACAAGTAACCCTGCATTCTGGGAGCGCAAAGCCCTGGTGGGGTAGTAAGGTACTATAAGCTCATTAAGATAAGATGGTGATTGACCACGAAGAGCTTTGTAGGTGAGAAGAAGGATTTTAGATTCTATTCTGGATTTTACAGGAAGCCAATGCAGAGAAGCTAAAACAGGAGAGATGTGATCTCTTTTCCTGGTTCCTGTCAGAACACGCGCTGCAGCATTCTGGATCAGCTGAAGAGTCTTTATTGACTTTTTCGAGCAGCCTGATAATAAAGAATTGCAGTAATCCAGCCTAGAAGTAACAAATGCATGGACTAGTTTTTCTGCATCATTTTTAGACAGGATATTCCTGATTTTTGCAATATTACGTAGATGAAAAAAGACGGTCCTTGAAATTTACTCAGAATTAGAGAGAGAATTAAAGGACATGTCCTGATCAAAGACAACTCCAAGATTCCTCACAGTGGTGCTGGAGGCCAGGGTGATGCCATCCAGAGTAACTATCTCTTTGGATAATGCGTCACGGAGATGCTTGGGCAATAACTTCAGTTTCATCTGAGTTTAACATTAGAAAATTACAGCTCATCCAGGTTTTAACATCCTGAAGGCACATTTGAAGTTTAGCTAACTGATTAGTTTCATCCGGCTTAACATAACAGTAACAAAGAATAGTATGACTGATCCTGCCTCTCTCCAGCATCATGCAGCAAGTTTTCTTCATCACACTGGATGTCTGCATCATCTCTAAATACTAATGAATTTGGTGTTTCCATTGCTTTCACCTCCATTACCTTCTGAAAAACAGTAAGAACACAGTTTTGATATAGTAATAAAGAAGTGTTTTCACCTTTTTTTTTATAACTGTGTATGTAACCTCAGACATCTTACCTGGGCATGTTGGTATCTTTACTTGTTTCTCTCAAACAGTACAGTGTATAATTGTTTTATTCTTATTTTGTGTTTAGTCTATATAAATACCGTATATGTTCACTAACTAGTCTAAAACAAGACACTGCTTAAAATCAGCAGTGTTAGACACCAGACTGATATCTATTCTGTTTTGAATGTGTGGTTAACAGTTTTGACAGCAGTGTTAGCATTTGAACACGGTGCTGTAGATCCACAGTGTTGTGCAGGTTGTAGTTGAGCCATGGCATAAATGTGTAGAGATTTGAAAACTGTGTTCAAGCAATGAAAAATTAACTGGTCTACATGAACTGCTGCTGTGTGGACTGGAGTTGGAGTCTGGTCTACATGAACTGCTGCTAAGTCTGGTCTACATGAACTGCTGCTGTGTGGACTGGAGTTAGAGTCTGGTCTACATGAACTGCTGCTGTGTGGTCTACATGAACTGCTGCTGTGTGGACTGGAGTTGGAGTCTGGTCTACATGAACTGCTGCTGTGTGGACTGGAGTTGGAGTCTGGTCTACATGAACTGCTGCTGTGTGGCTGGAGTTGTCTGGTCTACATGAACTGCTGCTGTGTGGACTGGAGTTGGAGTCTGGTCTACATGAACTGCTGACTGTGTTGGACTGGAACTGCTGCTGTGTTGGAGTCTGGTCTACATGAACTGCTGCTGTGTGGACTGGAGTTAGAGTCTGGTCTACATGAACTGCTGCTGTGTGGACTGGAGTTGGAGTCTGGTCTACATGAACTGCTGCTGTGTGGACTGGAGTTGGAGTCTGGTCTACATGAACTGCTGCTGTGTGGACTGGAGTTGGAGTCTGGTCTACATGAACTGCTGCTGTGTGGACTGTAGTTGGAGTCTGGTCTACATGAACTGCTGCTGTGTGGACTGGAGTTAGAGTCTGGTCTACATGAACTGCTGCTGTGTGGACTGTAGTGAGAGTCTGGTCTACATGAACTGCTGCTGTGTAGACTGGAGTTAGAGTCTGGTCTACATGAACTGCTGCTGTGTAGACTGGAGTTAGAGTCTGGTCTACATGAACTGCTGCTGTGTAGACTGGAGTTAGAGTCTGGTCTACATGAACTGCTGCTGAGTAGACTGTAGTCAGAGTCTGGTCTACATGAACTGCTGCTGTGTGGACTGTAGTCAGAGTCTGGTCTACATGAACTGCTGCTGTGTGGACTGTAGTCAGAGTCTGGTCTACATGAACTGCTGCTGTGTGGACTGTAGTCAGAGTTTTGCACGTTACTCCAGTCATGCCCACTGTGGTTTAGCAATCGAAAAAAACTGTAAGCTGCAGTCTGGTTGTACTAATCTTCAAGGGAAACAATAAGATAGATGGAAGACAGGAGGCCAAGTCTGTTGCAAATAGATGAGGGAGTGAGGGAATAAGAGGATGTTAAAGAATAACAACAGTTAAATTAAGAAATCAAATATGTTAATTCCATGGCCTAGGAAAGTTCTATCAATGTTTGTGAACATGAGCTACTGTCTCTCTCAAAGCCATAAACCAGAAAAGTAAGTTTCCCACCTGTCTGGCACTGCTCCATAGACAATGGTTGGGAGATGGATTCTGGATAGGATTAACATTATTAATCTCCAAAGGGGAACTGGTTTGCTACCATAGACAAATACACAGTATGCAGAGAAAGACATAAACACAGTGCACACAATACGTTATTTACACAACAATGTAAATAATACTGTTTTTTTTATATCCAAATAAGCTTTATTACAGTAGATGCATGAAAACTGGGACATGTTAACTGATTTGGGTACATAGAGAGAAATTAATTCTATTTTCCTCAATCTGCAGTATTGGTCTTGTTTGGCGAACTTATTGTATATAATAAGTTATATATAATTTGCACTTTCTCTGTGTACTTCATTCACAGTACTCTAGTCACTGAGAAGTAGAATTGCTAAAAGTGTTTTAGGTTAGCAACAACAGTCTGTAACTGGTTCCAACAGAACTAAGTAATATAAAATGTGTGTTTCATATGGAAACAAAATATAGTTTTTATAAATTACTGTAGTCGTTACAAGAGTGTTTCATTTTGCAAAGGGTCTGAGGTGTTCTGCTGATTGGGCGTGTGGTTGTGCAAATTGTGTGTAGTAAACGGTCCCTGCATTCAAAATAGTGCTTGAGCAATCGAAAAAAACTGTAATAGGATTTTGACAAGACCGGTGTTACTTATTACACTGCAGAGTTCTTGCTTTGACCTCTGGCCTCTCCGGTCGAGCTTCCACTGCAGAGCCTGTACAGCTGTACTGCGTTCCTGAGAGTTCACATTAATGTTATCAGGGTCCCTATCAGCATTGGGTTGAAATCCAAAATGTTGCCAAATAGGCGACTAACTATTGATACATTTTGTATTTGACTAAATTTGAGTTTTTTTTCATTTGATGAACAAAAGTGCTGCTAGGCAAAAATTACCTGACTGGGTTTTATTTCTATAAATGAAAACAATGATGGCGGTGTGCATGTAATTGGTGTATGCCCGACCACAGTATAACACCGGAATCTGCTACCAAGGCAGGCCTATCATATAGGCTGCTCTCAGTGTTACACCTTCCAAATTATTATATATATATATTATATTTATAAATATTATAAATTATATGGAGCAATTCCAGAATATACTTGATGACATTACAAATTTGAGTTTAGCACACTAGATTTTAGATATGGGAGAGAGTTGTTCCCGTTTACTAATATTTTTGGACTGTCTTAGACCAAAGTAATAACATGTATGAAATATTTTGAAACTGACATAGTTCCCGTTTAAATGTTCCGCAAAGACAATTCTGCGCTGTCTTTATTCAAAATCCTTAATATATCACCTCTTTTACTTTTTTTGTGTCAACACTGCTGAGATAAGATGTGCAAGAAAAAGACTAAAGACATGCCATTGTGTTGACATCTATGCATCTGCTCCTTGAAGCATGTATGTTCTTATTGTAGGGTAAATGGTTGCCTTTCCAGAAATCCACTGGCTGGCTCTACACAACCAGATTTGCTTGCAATTATACAAAGAAAAGGAGCATTACAGAAATAGCAATGATCATTTTCAGTCATGCTGTGCCCACCATCTCATTTGGCACATTCCTCTCCAACTAATCTGCAAAAACAAATGGGAGAGAGAGAGAGAGAGAGAGAGAGAGAGAGAGAAAAGTGCACCAGTTATCCTGAAAATCACCCCAAATTTAGGTTAGTGCTTCTATAAACCTGTGAAAAAAATACAACTGACAAGCTGACCTGGTTTCCCTGACTGTGAATTTCTGTGTAACCAGAGTGTCCTGATGTCCTATTTCCTTCCCAAACATTGTTCATCTAAACTGAACACATGATTGATAGCAGTCTATTTGGTTCAGAGTCAATGGGGCATAGCATGCTTCTACCAAGTGCTAGAGATGTAGAGATTGCTCAGTTATGTTAAGTTAAAGGGATACTTTTCAGATTCTGATCTAGCTTTGCCATCTTTGTGTGGGCGGTAGAGCTTAGATTGAGATACAGAAATCAGAAATCTGTTATGAGTTATCTTAATGAATATGCACCAAGGACGAAGCATGTAAACTGCGCTGCTTGTTTATTCAGAATAGAACAAATTGCAAATGAATCCGAATGAAGAAGCACAAAAAAAACTCCAGCCCACTTGTGTGGGCACCAGATCAAGGCAGCAATATAATCAACGCTCCCGGAACCACATAGGAGACTTTCTTGTCTCGATCACCTAAGTAATACTGTCCTTCGCCATGGTCTGCATGCCGACGCACTGGCCGACAACAGTGTTGCAGATGGGGGAGACACGCTGTAGCACAGTTTACCTCACACTCAAGTCAGTGCAGGACACATACCCACAGCTATGGGACTTCTCCCTGGAGAGGCGTAGCTTTCTCTCCACCCAATTAGGCTAATAAAGTAATCATTAAAAAAACACAAATGCTTGATCAAGGGCCCGGCCCGGCCCGGCCTGGCCCGAGGATAGTGGCGGAAAATATCGGTTTGGGCTTGGGCAGAGAATCTAAACTCTAGTGGGCTGTGTGTTTAGATGGATGGTGTTGGCCTCTGTCCGTGATGCCAATGCACAGAGGAGCGGAGCAGCTGTGTGTGTGTGTTACGTCCTCTGGCAGATCTTGGCAGACCTGTGCTGCTCTGTGGGGAACTTTGTGCAATGGTGCCACACAGTGAAGCCAAACCATTCATCTAAACACACTGCCAAGGCACAGATCTTAAGATCTCTTTAAGTCCAACTCAAGATATCGTATTTAAAAATATGCTCGACCAAACAGTAGAGGAGATGATCATAAGATTTTTAATAGTGACCTTATCCTGACCTGTTCAAGTAGATCCAAACAAAAACCATCTGCCTCGCCTATCCAATTCTAGAGCCTTTTATCCTTAACTTATGTTTGTCTTATGTCCCACATGACATCCTATTGAAACAGGAAATGAATCACATTGAATATGTCCCATGAAATGCCCTTCAGTAATCATTTTATTTTATCAGTAGGTACAATGCAATCACTGTATAACTGAAAACTGCAGGGGTTTCCCGTATCTATCAGTTATATGAGTATGTAATAAATAGTTATTCATAGTAATGAACAATACATACACATGTTTTATTTTCAACTGGGTGTACACAGTACAGTTTTCCGAGTGAAATGTTCCATTTGTATACTTTGACAGGATTGTTCTTTGCTGCCTGAAATAGCTTGTCGATTCTTCCACGATTGTGTTAATCATGTCAGCGTGACATGACGGTGCTAATCCAGTCTCCTTCTGGAGCTCTGTGCCAAAACTGTATTCTCCTCTGTTCTACCATGCTCCACTCATTCACACAACATGAAACAAACTTACCTAGTTCAAATGATCTTCACAGCATGTTAGGAAATGGGAGCCTATTGTTGTTCTGATACTTCATGTTTTTTTTTAGAAAGGAAATGATGTGATGATGGATGAGAGAGTCAAAGTGGGAGGCAAACAGAGACAGAAAACAAAATCCATGGAAACAAATTCAGGGCTTTTTAACCAACAAAATAAATGCAGAATAACATTTTCACTGTTCAATGAGGCAGATGGGAATTCCAATTAATAAACAATTTCCATCTTCTTTTTGGCACAATAAATGGTTAATATGCTGCTGTGTTCAGGTTCTTTTTACTGTACCTGTTTTGATGGATGGGATGGAAAGCATTTGTCTGTGTGGTGTTTTTGCTCTGTACTTCAAGACATCCCTAAATAATGATTATTGTTTTATTATGTTTTTTATCCTTTGTCCTTATCCCGTTGATATATTGAGAGTGTCTATAGAAGGTAATATTTCAGCCATAATTGCCTCTCATGCTCATGGTCTTTCCTTTAAGAGAAGTATCATTTCATGTGAGCTAGAGGATTTGCCCACTTAACACAAACTGTAACATTTTTAGCAAAGTGAATTACTGCTGTTACATTAGTCAGCTACAGATGAGAAAAACATGTATGCAGATAAATGTTATTGGATTGTTTCTTAAATCTCTCCCTTTCATTCTGGTTTCTGGACATACACTGTATACATTCATGGACAGACATGGAGACATGGAGACAGACAGATAGATAAGTAAGTGTGTGAGAGAGTGAAGAGAGAAAACAGTGGAGAGTAAATCCTCTTTCCATGCTGACTCTAATCTCTCCACGGGCTGAGCCTGGCAGTTCAGGCCTTACAGCAGACGTCAGTCAAGACAAGTGACAGTTAGCAGGGCCGCTGGTGGGGGATGGGGATGGCCGGACCTTGTGTTATGTCAGCTCAACTGCTGCGTGTGTGTGTGTGTGTGTGTCTATGAAACATGCCAAGCATTGTTAAACAGGAAGTGATTTTATGGATGGACCATGGACTGTGTATTAATATATACAGTCTATTGGATGGACAGAGAAGCAGGAGAGAGAAAACGACCGACACTCAATACGCTGACATTTAAAACTTTTCTTTCTAATTGTATTGATCATTTTAACGTGTCACCAGAAAAACATTATGATGCAGTCGGTTTTGTCTGTGCGCCATTTGCAAATCTCCTAGCAACCACAGCTGGTAGCATCTTATAAGCTTGTTTGTCATGTGCAAGTGCAATTGATCAAATATGAAACGAGCTGTAAAAAGGGAGTGTTCTTGTTAATCTATATTAAGTGATGTTACGAGTAAAATCAATAGGTTTTGGCAGTTAGTATACAAAAAGATTAGCATACTTTGCTTTACTTTACATACATCCTTAAACCGTTTTATTCTAACATGTGACTTTCACACCAGTGCTCATTAAATTGTACCTAATTCTATCAAAATATTTGTTTTGTTTGTTTTTTTACCAAGGATTGATTTGCTATGTTTTTGTTTTCTGAGGTGTTCCTGAAGCTGTTTCACAAGCATCCATAATTTTTCATTTTCTTCCAGCTCTTAGCATGGTTTTCCACTGCATTGTTTTGAGAACACTTACTTTTGGCGCTTTTACAGTGTGAAAACACTGCGTACATACAACCTGCTTAGATTTATATTATATTATATTATGGATTTGGGACCAAGCCTATGTCTCGTTATAACACCAATTAATCTGACTTGTAAGTAGTAAAAGTGATCAGAAGCATGTCAGTCCAACAAGTGTGCTGAATGGATGTCCAGTGCGGTAAATCTATGTTTACCTGCCAATGCTTACCTCAGAGTGAGAGTGTTATTGGAAGCAGTGAAATTGATGGAGGGAGTATTTGAGGCTTGAGCACAGAGATCCAGTGATGATACACCGTATTGATGGGTGAGATCAGATGATTTTAGGTCACAGGTGACCAATGATTATCCAATCAGTGACAAGTTGTGGAACTATTCTCAGCATAGCAAATACACAGTTAATTGCATCATAAAGACTAAATATCCTTACTTACATCACCAAAATAGATGTTCTGTACAACAAATGCTTAATTGAAAGTAAGATATATGATCGGAACATTTAATTGTTAAAGAATTTCACTTCAGTTATTGTTGTTAGTGTTAACAGTTTGTAACTGTACTGTACCATGTTTCCTATTAGTATGTTAAGAGTGCAGATCTATAACTAGATCATTAATACTGTTACCATTGACAACATAACTATGGGAATGCTGTCAACAAGTGGGTGTGATTTGAGCATGGCAATGGATATGATCAGCCTTGCTTTGTTGCCATTTTGAATCTTCATATCCATTCCCTTAAACGAAGGAGGGAGATACGATAAAAACCTGAATAAATCAACACTTTTCTCTAAATGGATTGCGTCTGTGTTCAGACAAGTTTAACTAAACTTTAACGGTTATTTACAACTTTAAAAAAGTCATGCTTGGCTGGTAAAATCTCCAGAGGAACTGTTTCTTGTCCCACGGTAGTTTATTGCTAAAGTCATGTGCGTTTTTCCGTCCCAACTCAAAACCACGTCTCCTCTGTATGATTCACTTGTAATGTAGCTGATCTAACTGAAGCTTATTCTGCTGTTGCACCCAGTGTCAGAAGCTCTACTGTAGATACAGCATCAGCCAAATGGCTAAAATATTATATTTTGAAGTGCAACTGTGCACCAGGCATAGCAGACAAAAACACACACTCACTCGCACGCCCCACACACACACACACACACACACACACACACACACACACACACACACACACACACACACACACATATCATACATAGGAGGAGACTTTTCATTTCTTTCAGTGATGTATGTATGTATCTATGGTGGAGGTCTCACTGCAGCTAATGAGTCCCTCCCTGCTCGGCTGTTGCATGCACACACACACACACATACACACACATAGAGAGAGAGAAGAAAGTGCATGCAAGAAGGAGAGTAGCACTTTGAAAAGGCAGTTGTTTTTTTTCATTTCTTTTCCCGGCACATGTTCAATTATTAACCACCCTGACAACTCCCCCGGGATGGAGGCAGAGACAGACAGACAGAAGGCGGGGCAGGACAAGGAAATACTTTATCAAACATCCAGCTGGGCCACTACCTGATCTTGTGTCCTTCCACCTCAGATACCTTGTGACAGAGACTGATTGATGGAAGCATCAGGCTTCAGCAAAGAAACCAACTTTTTAGTTTTAGCACCTGATTGAGTCCAAAAGTCAGCGGTCCCTTGGTCACATTGCTGCGCTGTATATTGCAATAGATTAAATTACATAAAGCTTTAATAATTTCAGAGCTGAACGCTGAGTGGTTATATTTATTCAGCAACAAGCAACATTAGATCAAAATCTCTTCAATAAGATTTGTGCAATAGAAACAAAAACACATTCGATTGGACCAGATCAGATTATTTGCTTCATTAATGGCTTAATTGTTCAGAGAAACAGCGGCAAAGGGAGGGGCAGAAGGAATGAAGGGAACAAAGGGACTAAGCTGGTTCCCTTCGTCTCCTTCGTCCCGACGGCCAAGCAGCAGCATGTAACTCTGTCACACTGCAGAGTTACAGCCACATACATTTTTCATGGACCATACCTCCAGTCATACTGTGTGTGGCTATATGAAATACTGTCTGGCAGCACATCAGAGGACCAAAAATAGACCCTTGTCTCTTTCATCAAACTGTTAGAGGGCTAGAGCTCCACCCTCGTTCATTTTGAGTCATTGTTGATCCCTGAGGATGAAACTCGGGTTCAGCAAGGTGAAGGTTTAAACTCACAGCTTCTATAGCAGCAATCTTTCCCCAGTGGACAGTGTGTTTTTGGGTGCACATGGCTGGTTGTGTGCGTGTCCAGGGCCATAAACAAAACCAGAATCTATTTATACCCACAGTGTTTTAAACAGTAAAGTATGCATCGCTTGTGGATATGAGGTAAACATTTCACCCTTTACTTTGGCTCAGTCATAAAGTCTGTCCCCTTTTTGTATTCCAAAATCTGAAAACATTGATTCTTGGGTTGAAGGTCTTTTTCTGTGCTGTTGACATTGACTGAGCAGGGATGACAAAGGCTTTCCTACCTGAACATTGGCTTTGACAGCAGGAACTTGTCTATGAACCTTAAAGGGAACACAGAGAACTTTACTTGCAATGAGTTGTAAGTCACGCCCCCCACAGACTAGTTCTAGTTAGTGTAACATGATGCTTTGTCAAATGTTAATTTCAAGGTTCAGAAAAGAGGTCAAGTCTAGTGTAAAATGACATCATCACTGTTTTGCTGAAGTACACTTGGGCAACAGCTGCTGCTGAGAGGGATTGCAGCTTTGACCCTGTTGTTATAGAACAACCTCTCCAACCTCTTGATGAATCTGTCAACAGATGGGGACAGAAAAAGCCAAGATAATATGAATATTTATTCATTTGTTTGAAATCTGAATTTCAGCAGTCAAGCAGTTCAGCGACTTCACACGTCATCACAAGCAGCCGGTATATATTGAAGGTTAGGAGCTGTGCTTTAACTCTGCGGGAGAAATCACAGCTTTCTTAAAACTCACAAACCTGTTACTCAAACTGGACTTCTTGGATTGTTTTTCGTCTCATGCTGGTACCTGAAGCAACACACTGCCTCCAAGGCAACCCTGTACGTTGTTTTAATGCTGGGCTGTTTGCAATCTGAATGCTGATTATTTCAAACACTTTGTCACATGCTGTACAAAACATCTGTTATACAGCTTTATTTTGTAGTGTTGTTGGTATACTAACCTCTCTCTCTCTCTCTCTCTCTCTCTCTGCCACGGTCTTTCTAGTTTGAAGTCAAAGTTCAACAGTCATCATGGCCGATGAATCAGACATGCGCAATGAGCTGGCAGACCTGCAGACACGCGCAGACCAGATAGCCGATGAGGTAACACACTCTCAAACCTGTGTACATATGCATAACCATGCTTACATATTCGTCCACTGACACAAATAGAGTTACAGTATCTGCTGCAATATTGACAAGAAATAAATATCAAAAAAAAAGTATATCATAGATGACAATCTACCCAAATTTTATTTTGGAAATCCAGAGAGCGGGTTGTAACCCAGGTAATTAGTCTCAAAGCAGTCTTCACAAATATTTGCACGTCTACCATCACAGCTAAATACAGTTGTAGTCAAAACATTACAAAGAGAAATGTAACTCACTGTGCACTTGTCGGTGAAGTAAGAAGCACAACAGAAAGCATAAAGAAAAGAAAATAATTGTGAGGACTTTTTCTGCTACAGTCAAAGTGATTTCTTGTCTATGACATGCCATTAATTACCTGTTCTCATAAAGATACAAAAGTATCTCCTGCAGGCTGACCCTTCCTTGTTTTAAACTCTTTCTTTAAGACTTTCTTTTTTAGGAAAGGAAATAACTTTGCACTGTTTAATGAGTGTAGAGGAGATCAGGAACAGCAGATAATTCTGTGCAGCAGAATAATAGAGCAGCTCAAATGGCCTAATTAAACATTCATGAGGAGATAATGCAAAGCCAAGAGGCTACATGGATGTCATGGGAAGGAAGGAAGGAAGGAAGGAAGGTAGGGAGGAATAAGGAAGGCAGAGATGGATGAAGATAACACAGGGGAAAAGTGTAATGAGGATTAGTAATGAAATGAAATTATGTTTAAGGTTTAGGGAATGGATGGGAATGGGAGGGATCCTGCAGAGAGGGGAAAGTTAGCAAAAAAAGGTAGAAATCAGATAATTAATCCTGGGATGAGAGGAGATAAGAGGAGAAAAAATAGAGGTGAATTATATGACTGTATCAGTAATTTGGCTTGGTTTACTCTTCAGTCTATGGAACACACAAAGATATCTTTCTGATATGTGTTACAGGTGTTACAGGTGAGGTGATATATCTTTGGACTCTCAGCTAATCTTTTGCCCTCTCTTTCTATCCCTGCAGTCTCTGGAGAGCACTCGGCGTATGCTGTCTCTGGTTGAGGAGGTGAGTCCAATAATGACACACATCACATGACCAGTCACAACAGAGAGCTCATGTGATTTCTTATCTTGGTGTTTTTATATGTAAACACCGGCTTCATGCTAAACAATAAAGATGGAGCCTAGGTTTGCTGTGTAGGATGTACGATCCTGGACCAGGCACTGTGTCTTAATGAGACAAACTGAATTTTCCCCTTTACAGATAATGCTGAGGGAATGCCATTTGTTTGTTTTCCACTGTTAGTCACTGACTTTAAGATATCCTGTAGTTTGTTTATAATGTGTTTCCTCCTACATGGGGGCTAAAACCAGTGACAGGACACAGAGACAAACAACTGTGTCATGTTTTGGCTTCTATTCACCTCTCTTGCTGACAACATGCTCTTTATCCCTCTCACTTAGCATCTCCCCACAGAAATATATACTGCAATAAGGCAGCATGGATTATTGATGAGCCCCAACATGCCTCTTCATACAGTACATGAATACATACAGTGGACATTTGAAACAATATCTGGGTTGATTTGAGTTCTTGGCTTGGATATTCTATTTACAAATACTCTGTAAAGTACCTTCATTTTTAGTGAGGGGCCAAACTAATCATGTAACAGAGTGACTTTCATTCATCACTTTATTTTGCCAGGATGCAAGATGTCAATAAAACAGACGTTCAACCAAAACCAAGTCTTATTTTTTTTTTATATATATAATGGCCCCGGGATCTCTGAGAGATCAGTGTAGTGATACCTGTCTGTCCACACGTGTAGACAAATCTTAAAGAACAGTGGCTCCATGTAGTTTAAACTGTTCCAAGCTTCCTCTGTGAAGCTGAAGCCCTAACCTGATTATTACTATCACCACTTATTATTAATCATTAATGAATAAAGGAAAGCTATGAGAAAAAACAATGGAACTCACACAAACAAACGAGATGGATTGATACCATTTTAACTTAAAGTAGAAACTCTGAGCAGCTGTTTGATGTCAAATAGCAGCTTGTAGCGATGCTCAAGATGTTCATTTAATCATTTAAACTCCATATGTTTGACCCCAGAAAGTAGTTGGTCATTCAACTTAATAAATTCCACAATTATCAGATTTGCTTTGCTGGAGTGTTTTGTGCGTCATCATACAGCCAGTGTTTACAGCTAGTCTGACCAATAACAATAAGTAATAATATAAATAACGCTTGGATCAATGTATAATTAGTAAAACAATAACCTGACTTTAATTGAGGGGTGTAAGAAATTATAGCTTAAACAGATTTCACATTAAGAATGAATATGACCAAACCCTGTAGCGACTCTCTATTGGTTTGGTGGCACACATAGACATTAAAAAACATATAAAGCTCAATTACACTTTATCATTAATGCATTTATTTGGGAAAAGATTAATGAGAGATACATCTTGATAGATACATCTTGACTGCTACGCCAAAATAATTCAACATCCATTCATAAAATAATTGTGTTTCAATCACGTAAACGTAACACAGAGAAAGAAAAAGATGGGTAAAATTGTCTTATAGAATAAATCCAACCCTTCCCTCTTTAATGCTTCTTTCATCTTCTAGAACTTTTCTCTTGAAGGATTACACCCACACTGTTACTGCAGCTCCTACTCTCTCTCTCTCTTCGCTCCTAAGTTTCTTATAGTCTCGATGATCCAGAAATTGAAGCTTATTCTACTTTTGTACTCACTAAGTCGTTTTGGTTGAGCTCATGGGCCTAATACCTAACATGTAATTGTATAATCCATGCAAATCCTGTATGATCATTTTATTATGCATGGGTTCTCATTTGAAATGCATGATTTTGCATTAGCAACACAGTGAAATCAGTTTATGTGAAATGCAAATTTACAAGGTAAACACATAAAAAAACACACAGATATAAGAGCGTTATGGAACTTGAATAAGCACATTTCCCAAATGGGAAACCATTTCTTTACGTTTAAGTATTCATTTTATTATTATCTTTCAAAATTCTGTAATTATAAATTATATTATATATTATATATTATAAATTCTGAAATATATACTATGATTTGGAATGCATGACATTTTATTTGGCAAACAAATTATTCTAATCTACAGAATTTATTTTGCACTAGCGCTTTGCCTCTATGAGAAGCTAGTATTAAAACCTACATTTCCATCATTGAATTGATATTTACTGATTAACTATTTATATCAAAGAAACAGCAAACATTGGTTCAGTTGTAAATGTAATATCTGTGGATTTGCAGCATAAATCCTATGTACAGTATCTAAAGTGTATCAGCAATATAGAGAGAAGGTGTCGTGAATGAACTTTGAAGTGCAACACATTGAATACCTTTTTCTTAAAAATTTTCATTAAGAAAGATCCAGAGCTTTTGAATTACTTATATTATGAAAACTCTTATCTTCACACCAGACGGGGGAATGAAATGACTCCAAACTACTCGATGGCTCAGAATGAAATGTGAAGACAGCGGGTGACAGAGATGGAAATGAAAAAAAGAAAGTAAGACAGAGGGACAGAGAATGAGATGAGGAGAGTGTGAAAGATAAACAGAGAGGAGTCTGTGAAGGACAAATGCAATTCCTTTATAGAGCAGAGAAATGGGAGATCTGATTTGATGGATGTGATATTACTTTCATGCAGGCTATTAAATGACTAGACTGGAAACTACCCCACTGCTGCCTCGGCGAGTCATTTATTATTTGTCTTAAATCCTTGTTTATCTTTGAAGAGAGAAAAATAATAATATAGTATTGTGGATTTGCATTCAAAGTGAAATCTTTGTTTTTTTTCAGATGTTTTAGGTGAAAAAGACCCAAAATTATTTAAATGTGATTCCCTGGGGGAAGAGATCACTATACTCTAAAGCAATATTTTGACATTTTGGGAAATACGCTTATTTGCTTTCTTGCTGAGAATTAGATGAGAAGATTGATACGTTGATTTTGTCATCTACCTCTCAGCAAGAATTACAAGAATATTTCCCAAAATAGCAACCTTTTTTCAGCTCATGAAGCTAATTACCTTCCTGCTATGAAAATGTAAATGTGCTGTATTTATATAGCGCTTTTCTAGTCTTAACGACTACTCAAAGCTCTTTTACATCATACAGGATACATTCACCGTTCACACACATTCATACACTGTGGCCGAGGCTGCCGTACAAGGTGCCACCTGCTCATCAGATAAACATGCACACACATTCACACTCTGATGCACAGCATCGGGGGCAACTCGGGGTTCAGTGTCTTACCCAAGGACACTTCAACATGGGACTGCAGGGCCAGGGATTGAACCACCAATCTTCCAATTGGCAGGCAACCACTCTACCACTGAGCCACAGCCGCCCACAGCCGAAAAGTGAATGAATCATTGAAAATGTATTATTGTAGTAATTACCTTTTTAACTTTTTTCAACTTCATATATGCAGGGCAAAGTGTCAGTGATTGTGTTTACTTTTAAGGATTGTAACTAATATAGACACCACCTTAAGTCTTTAGTAACACCTTTAATTCACCTCACCATTAGGAAACCATGGTTCTGGGGCAGGACAGAAATAAATGAAAAGACATAAATGAAACATTACTTCCTACCTTATTAGTCAACTACATGTGTATACATTTAAAAAAGTACTGATTTATGCCACTACTGAAATGAAGAACAAAGAAAGAAATATGGGTTTAAGATATTAAACATGAAACGCCTCTATCGATCTCTTGAATAGTTGTCCCGACCTTCCATGTTCATTTCCTGGGCAGAAATTTATTTTGGGAGAAAGTGCTAAAAAATCATCATGTCCTAACCGGAGACTCTGTGACTCACTGTACCACAGCAGTGTGACAAAACTGATATTCTGTGTATATGTGTGTGCGTCTAATGAGCCATGTGATGTCACATCCCCCGTTGGCGTGGTCAGATATCCTGCCCTGTAGTTCAGGAGCCACGACTGCCCACGCATGTCTGTGGTTTCCCATGATTCCTGGTGGGTAAACAAGCACTATAACTGGCTTTAAACACTTGTGTCTGTAAACATTTGCTTTGATGAAATTTCAGTGTCAAGGATTATGTAATCATCATTTATTTATCCAAAAGCCCATGTGAATATACCACTTTTTTCCTTGTAATATGATGTTTCTGGAGAAAACAATTTCACTTACACCCATACAGATCCATGGCCATTGGCGGTTTGATTAATAGTAATATTAGTGGCCTCCAGCACTGGTCTCTATCTACTGCTCCAAGAAGGTCAGAGCACACTTTGATCCAAAATAGCTGATGCATGAAGTGAACGGCCTTTGGATTTTAATATCTAGTTAGTTATCTATAGTTAGAGTAAGCCTCAGGCTCATGGAGAGCACAACGCTGTTGTTTTGTAGTATGCACAGTGGTTGATGTGGTTATTGAAGTGTGGTATAATGTGACAAAGCTCAGCCCATGCATGCACAGAGAAATAACAGCAGACGAGTCTGCATGAGTGTTCATGTTTTGTGTGTGTTTGAGCCTGTTCCAACTTTGTATGCCATATAAGAATGTTGCATTACCGGAGCCTTGTCAACAAATATCTGGTACCAGCCCAGTGAACATAACAAATATAGCACATGACATTTGGTGGATGAGTTTATCATGGGAATCTGTGCAGGATTGTGCAGGTTTTGCTTATCTTGTGTAAGGTTTATGGAGGTTTGTAATTTTGCTTTGTGCCTGATAGTTGTATGTAAGTCTGTCTCTGTATGAGGCATGAATCTTAAACAGACAGACCCAAAGTGTCTCCTGGCCCTGTTTACCCACCTTTCATGTACGGCTGACACTGTGTACACCACAATTACCTGTTTTTTGGTTTCATTTCTTTGATTTTCACACATTTACTTACTTTGAGGAAGTATAGCTCCTAATGTACAGTAGAACCTCTGGACATTAACGTTCTGACATGGTAGTGGTACAATACTCTCTATACAATATTTTTGTTTGTAAGACTCCCATTATGTGTATTTCCTCTGTATTGTTCTATTTTCTTGACTTTGCTCCAGTCTTAAGTCAAATATAAGAAACTAAATCCTCTCATGTATTTGTTGGCTAACTGATGAACGGTTTTAGTTTAAAGGAATAGTTTTTGGAAAATATGCTTATTCAATGTTACTACTCATGTCTGTATGGTAAATATAGAGCTAGAGCCGATGGACTTTACAGTGACTTAGCTTAGCATAAAAACTGGAAACATGGAGAAACAGCTAGCCTGCCTTTGTCAGAAAAGACATCTGCAGACCAGCACCTAGAAAGCTCATTATTAACCTCTATATCTCTTTTCTTTTTATATGTACAAAAGGCAAAGCCTAAACATACTAAGTTGCCATTAAACATTTTAGCTTTAGGTGGTGCTGGAGGTGCTGGTAGGTGGATTTTGTCACCTAGCAGTTCCCTGCCTCTAGCTTCATATGCTGTGCACAGATTTGAGAGCTGAATCAATCCTCTGTTTCATTTTTGGCAAGAAAGCGAATAATCGTATTCCCCCAAATGTCAAAATGATTTCTCCAAAATCAAGCTGTTTCAGTTGACGGACAAGATCAGTCACGCTCAAAAAAGCGATTTCAAATTGTAATTTGACCCACCTCTGCTGTCCTGAAAGCTCTGCTCTGTTCGACTCTGTTGGCCTTCACTGATCTGTCACATTTATTCCTCTTTTTTCATTTTCTTTCCTTCTCTTTCTGTTTTTCGTCTCCCTTTCTCTCTGTCTGTTAGAGTAAAGATGCCGGCATCAGGACTCTGGTCATGTTGGATGAGCAGGGAGGTAAGTTGATAGGGAGAGATCACTAAACACCATCTCTCTAACATCTGTCTTCAATCTGCTACCAATTCTCTCTTGCTGCTATTTAAATCCTTTAAAATGTCATCATCAACAGCACGTCCAGTATGTCGCATAGAGTCCCACTCAAATTTACAACACAGATGAAAACTATTTGTGCAACTGCAACACAGAATTTCCCTTTGGGGATCAATAATGCATTTCTGATTCTGATTCTGAGAATGACCTTTATGGTTCTATGATTACTAAGGCAGATGAACAATTTATTTTGTGTTCTTCTGCCAAGTCTTTAAAAGTAACCTCAGCTGCAGTCTGAGCTAATGTGGCTAAAAGGATTATACTGGATGTGCCTTCTGCTTTGCCTTTACACTTTTATGGTAACTGTATTTGTCAGACAAACTGTATATTAGTGATTATATTTATATTAGTGATTATATTTTAACTCTATCATAGAACTACTTTTAAGTAGTAGAACAAGGATATAAACCACTTTAAAACAAATGCTTGATGTATTAGCTCTCTGAACCTTGGTTGCCGTGTTACAGAGGACAACTGACTGACTGACTGGCAGGTCAGAGGTCAGCTGGTAACAGATACACCCACCATTCTTCTTCCTCTGAGGGGAGAGAATAATCACGTTGAGTGGTAATGACAAACATGTTACACATCCACATCTTCTCCACTTCTGCCTAAATTATAGCTTGACCCACCGTTAACTAAAGGAGCACTCCACTTTGTAATGTTTGTGAATGAAAGTCACTCGAGTTGCATGATGAGAACTGAAGGATCCAGTGTTTTGTTTATAGAAGTGCCATACAAAATGTTATTTGTGGGGCACTCTTCCCCAATCACTGAATAGTATGATCACTAATGGTGTTCATGAACACAGTACAGAAATTGCTAAACGTATACCAACAATTGTTTACAGTTTATCATTATAAGCCCAGTACACAATTACTTAAATAATATTCCTATCATATCTGGGTCACAACTTAGACTGTATGTGGGACTGTTTAGTAATGATTAATGAGCTGGAGATTAATGAGCACTACTTTAATTCATTTATAATACCACTTTAAAATATTCTTATAGTAACTTATGATTTTGTTGTTGTTTATACACCTTGTGGCACGCTCAACATTATGTCAGTATTTATGTATCATATATAATAATTAGGGTTGAAACGATACACCAAACCCAGGGTTTAGTTGGTGTCTGATTCTTTTTTTTGGGGGGGGTTCTCAGTAAACAACTTGGCATGACATCGTCTTGTCATTGATTACATCCCACACAGTTATACAACAGATTTATTTATTGATATTGATTGATTTCAATATTGATCGATGCAACAACAAAGATTCTTTTGTACCTAAAAATAATGTTTCCAAAATTGTTTCAGTGGTTCATTAACTCTTTGGAATGAGACACAAGAATAATGGTAATGGTAACAGTAATGGACAATTCAGTCCTGTAGGGGGAACGAAGAGGAAAAGTGCTTTGGTGCTGTAAATGTTTATGTTTGGTGCCTACAGGAACGGCGCTGGTTGACTAGTAGCTAATGCTAATATAATTCTTGGTGGGTAACATAATATTACGACATCTTTCAACACGCTCAGTTATTTTTAGTATGATTGTTTTGACTACGGCTAACAACTCTGGGCTAACCCAAATTTTTATCAGTAACGTTAACTGTATGAATTGACAACTAATCTAATGGTAATTTAGCTAGCTAGCAAACACATCTTTACAGCCCCAGAGACACGTCCACAGTCAGCCCCGGGGACACATCCACAGTCAGCCCCCAGCCAGCTAGCAGCCAGCCACCATCATTACAGCCCGGGGACACATCCACAGTCAGCCCCCAGCCAGCTAGCAGCCATCCACCATCATTACAGCCCGGGGGACACATCCACAGTCAGCCCCCAGCCAGCTAGCAGCCAGCCACCATCATTACAGCCCCGGGGGACACATCGACAGTCAGCCCCCAGCCAGCTAGCAGCCAGCCACCGTCATTAACAGCCCCGGGGGACACATTAAGAAGTTCACCAGCACATTTGGCCAGGAGTCCTTCTTGATGCCTACTGTCTCAAACATCTCTCTCAGATAAGGCCGAGGATGATGGGAATGTCTTGCTGCTTATCTGCCGGATCTCTGTTTTCTTCAATTTCAATCATGTCGCCATCCATACTACTAGGCTATGTGTTAACGTTAGCAGCATCCATACTACTATGTGCTAAGGTTAGCGCCATCAAGCCGCAATGATTTGCTGTGAATTAATGCAGAATGCGTCAAATGAAACGTACAATAGATATATTCCCATCTATTTAGATTGAATATGGTATTGATGACGTAAACAATAATAACGTTAACTCCAGTGAAATGATGTGAAAGTTGAGGACTAGATTAGGACTGGATTAAAGCTGATTCTGGTTTCCAACTTCGCCCCAGGTGTGTCTGTTAAAACAGATGGAGACAACTTCTCTCTAGCTAAGTTTCCATCCACTTGTCAATTGAATCACAGTATCTGAAGTTGGTGAACAGGTGAAGAACACACCAAAACCACTAGCTAGCTTACTTTAAATGTGAAGAACTATAGACCAACCAGCTTAAGTGAACTGACAACATGAGTTATATGACTTACATTTGTCAAAGACGCACACACACAATCTCAGCTGATTATCCTCCGGACAGCTAGTCTCTTTTTCTTTTCTCACACTTTTTTCTCCGTGTGGCGCTCGCACCCGCTCGCGGTGTGAGGCGCGTGTCTGCGCTATTTTCCAACATAACAACCTCTTGTACAAAACTAAAGTAAAGAAATTCCCGATATTTGTGTTAAAATGTAAGGAGTAGAAGTAAAAAGTTGCCACAAAAATAAATTGTAAAGTAAAGTAAAAATATCTGAAAAATCTACTTGAGTACAGTAACGAAGTATTTGTACTTTGTTACTTCCCATCTCTGCTGGTTACTACAGTAGGAATAACATCAGCAGTATTGCCGGTTTATCCTTAACTATAAGATTCAAAATTTTGATACCACAAATCCACCTCTGTTATATCCTTTTTCCACCAAAATGTGCGTATATGTGGGGTTTTAAACCATAATAAACTCTTTAGGAACACTATAATATCAGCAGATGCACAGCCCACTGCCTGATATTAAATCCAACGTTTTATGTACCGGTATACAGTGAGGCTCGAAAGGGCACCGCAGATAAAAATTTGTATTAATGTGCATAAAGAAGCCAAGAAAAGATGGAAAAATCTCCAAAAGGCATCAAATGACAGATTAGACATTCATATAATATGTCACAAAAAGTTAGATTATATTTCCATCATTTTCATTTTCAAAATAATAGAAAACAAAAAAATGGCGTCTGCAAAAGTTTGGGCATCCTGCAGAGTTTATAACATGCACTGCCCCCTTTGGAAAGCTGAGACCAGGTAATGTCAATCTTAAGGTTTAAAATGCCCAGACTCATCTGACCCCCCCCCAAAATCAGTTTGCAAATGAACATATAGACAAGCCTGATGCACAAGTTCTGTGGACCAATGAGGTTAAAAAAATAGATTCAATAAAATTTCAGCAAATTTGGGATGCTAACTTGATGCCATCTGTAAAAAAGCTGAAGTTAAAGAGAGGATGGCTTCTACAAATGGATAATGATCCTAAACACACCTCAAAATCCACGTTGGATTAAATCAAGAGGCGTAAACTGAAGGTTTTGCCATGGCCTTCACAATCTCCTGATCTCAACATAATTGAAAATCTATGGATAGACCTTAAAAGAGCAGTGTGTGACAGACAGCCCAGAAATCTTAAAGAACTGAAAGACTTTTGGAAAGAAGAATGAGCAAAGATACCTCAAACAAGAATTGAAAGACTCTTGGCTGACTACAAGAAGCGTTTCCAAGCTGTGATACATGCCAAAGGGTGGGTGGGGGGGGGTTTGAAAGTGTACATAATGGAAATAAAATCTAACTTTTTGTGACATATTATACAAATGTCTAATCTGTCATTTGTTGCCTTTTGGAGATTTTTCCATCTTTTCTTGGCTTCTTTATGCACATTAATAAAAAAAATTACCTGGGTGCGCAAACTTTCGAGCCCCACTGTATATGTTTTCTGCATTACAAAAATACAGTGAAAAAAGTCAAATAAAACCAACTATTGGCTTGTGCTCCACTCCATTTGTAAAAGAGAAGCCTAAATGGCTTGTCAAAGGAACAGATTTCTCCCCTTTCTCTCTTCCTTCCTGTCTTCCCATCAGAGTAACGACTACCTCAATGCACGGCTCAGTGCTGTTAGAACAGGACAGCAATCAATTCACAGATTTAAATTACCTCTGCCTCTCAGCAAATGTCCTCTTAATCTGATCCCCCAGCTGTCTCTCTCTTTCTTTTTCTGTCTTCCTCTTCTTCTCTTCTTTTGTCTATCTCATGCTTCTCTTGTTTTCCACCAGCCCCTGCTCTCATTCCTTTCACTTTTCTCTGCTGACCTCTGTACGCGTTTTTTTTTTCTCCTGCTCCTTTGTCTGGAGATCACTTTGGTTACAATAACGATTAATTTCTTTCTTGTCTTCATTCGTTCTATCTGTCCGTGTCTCTTTCCAAACCCCTCCTTTCTGTTAACGATGATTGCTAACCTACACAAGCCTCTACAATTTGAGGAATTGCGATATTTGCCATGTTATTTACATCAGTTTTCAGTTATAATTACAATTTACATCAAAAATTCCCTTTTATATTGCCATGAAAAGGAAAACAAGATACATATTAGCTTCCCATGCTAGTGGTAAATAATACTGTATTGTTGAGCTGTAAACTAGGGTGTAACTAATCCTTTTGCCCTTTACACACACACACACACACACACACACACACACACACCACACACACAGATCATACATAGGAGGAGTCTTTTCATTTCTTGCAGTGATGTATTATCTATGGAGGAGGTCTCACTGCAGCCCTCCTGCTACGTGCATGTTGACCTGAATTACGCCTCAGTCAGGTCAGGGCTGATGGAGTGCAGCTCTGCCTCCACTAGCCCGCACCAGTAGCAACTCACAGAGCACAAACCATTGGTTAGATTGTAGCTCTGGTCAAAAATGTATAAGTAGCATGGTCAATTTAGTTTTTTTATGATAAAATCTGCTTGCCTTAAACTGATAACTGGAGATTGCTGATGTTTTCTCTCCTTCCTTTGTATATACCACTTCATCACTGGACACAGTTGGACTAGTACAGCTTGTCTCATCTTTTTCTGTTACTCTTGGCGGGTTCAACACTTACAGCAAAACATTGATTTCTTTGCACACCACAAGTTAATGACACACATAAAACCAGCTACTCTGGATATTTTCCATGCACTGAGTCACACACATCAGTGTCTCATTTCCTTACATTTTCAGCTCATGACACTGTGGGTAAAGTGAATTTAAGAGGTGGAACGTACAGTTTACAAGTTAGATCTCATAGAAACTGGAGAGCCAGGTTATTCTTTACTTTAACCTGCAATGAGATGTGAAGGATGAGTTTGAACTTAGAATAATGCAACAATACAACATAAAACAAGTGTAGCATATAGATAATCATTACACAGTATCAATCCTATATGTGTATGATATGGCCACCTGTTAGAATTATTTTAATAAATTATTTTAACTTTGTTTCTGGTGAAATCGTGTTGCCATGGAGAAGGTAGTCAGAGGGGCAAATCAAACCTCTTACTAATTGCTTCATTAAATGCTTCATCCGTGCAGTTAAGAACCAAACACGGTGCCATAGCTGCTGAATACATTCAAAATTAACCCAGCATTAAAAATGGAATTGCTTTACGTTGCAGGTTGTGTTTTCAGTTCACCATCAGTTTTAGCTTTCTCTTGCCTTTAAGGACACCAAGTTCCTTCATTTCATTGATTCTTATCACCTGTGTTCCTGTCATAGTGTACTGTATAAGGCTGGAATTAGGCCTTTCTTCACAGCACACATGTTGACATTTTATTATAGGTGCAAATAATTTAGTATATATGCAGTGGTGCTCATAAGTTTACATGCCCATGCTTAAGTTGACTAAAAAGGGGAATAAAAAAATCATCTTTTGTAAATAGATCTTAATGCCTTAATTAAAAAAAAGGAAAAATCCAACCTTTTAAGGACACCAAGTTACTTTGTGAATGGATAATGTATTGTAAATAAATAAATGTTCTTCCTTAAAATACAGGGGGCATAAGTATACACCCCACTATGTTAAATTCCCATAGAAGCAGGCAGATTTTTATTTTTAAAAGCCAGTTATTTCATGGATCAGGATACTATGCATCCTGATAAAGTTCCCTTGGCCTTTGGAATTAAATAAAACAACCCACCCCATATCGTCACATACCCTTCACCATACCTAGAGATTGGCATGGTTTTATTTCAGTTAGACTAATAGCCGGTTTGATTTGCATTGAGAGATGATTTTATGGAAAGTATCCCATGCCAATCTCTAGGTATGGTGAAGGGTATGTGATGATGGGAGGGGGTTATTTTAATTCCAAAGGCCAAGGGAACTTTATCAGGATGCATAGTATCCTGATCCATGAAATAACTGGCTTTTAAAAATAAAAATCTGCCTGCTTCTATGGGAATTTAACATAGTGGGGTGTATACTTATGCCCCCTGTATTTTAAGGAAGAACATTTATTTATTTACAATACATTATCCATTCACAAAGTAACTTGGTGTCCTTAAAAGGTTGGATTTTTCCTTTTTTTTAATTAAGGCATTAAGATCTATTTACAAAAGATGATTTTTTTATTCCCCTTTTTAGTCAACTTAAGCATGGGCATGTAAACTTATGAGCACCACTGAAGCATTGGCGACTTTACATGCCTGAATGGTGCTATACATCCCACTAATTTCATGATTTGTTCATTGGTTGCCTGTTGCTATGCATATTCAGAAAGTAAACTGGCATAATAACATCTTCATGCACAGAGTTCTGGATGAAGCATCCTGCAACAGATGCAAGTGTTGCTACTGTTGCTCAAATGAAATCATAGAATCAATATGTCACTTTGGATGGAAGTAGGAAACAAAACAAAATCCGTTGAAGTCCTGTAGATTCTAATGATTAAATTCACATGCAAAGCAATGTTTTATAGTCACTGTCAACAGCTACTCTCAATGCTTGTTGCCTGCTTTGCCTTCCACATCTAGCCAAACCACTTTGCCTCTTGCATCGTAGAGTAGAGCGCCAACCCTGGAAAAACAAACCAGTCAAATTTATTTCACTGCTCTCATGCCTTTGTCCTCACCAGAACAACTTGATCGTATGGAAGAGGGCATGAACAAGGTGAACGCAGACCTGAAGGAGGCCGAGAAAGATTTAAAAGATTTAGGACAATGCTGTGGTCTGATATGCCCATGTATTAAAAAGTAGGTACCGGCCAGGAGCCCCAAGCTTCTGCCTGTCCAGTGCTGGTGGTGGTGATGTCTTATGTCTCTCTTGTCACAGTCAATGTCTTTTTTTGTCTCTTCTCCTTTGTTTCTCCTCTCCTCCCCATCCCTTCCTTCCACCCACAACTTCTTTCTCCCCTCTTCTCTTCTTATGTGCTTTCGTTCTTTTGCTGGGAAAAATGACAATGTGTTGCTAATCAGAACAACTGGAGCGCATCGAGGAGGGAATGGACCAAATCAATAAGGACATGAAGGATGCAGAAAAGAATTTGAACAATCTAGGACAGTTCTGTGGTCTATGTTCATGTCCCTGTAACAAGTAGGTGCTGCATGTGTCGCCTGAATGCTTGTGTTTCAGTGCCTGCCTTCCTGCCTCTCTATCCGTCTTCTGGTGTGTAGGGCATGGTGAACTGTGGTGTGAGCAGTCAGGCTCATTGCCACAACAGCACACTTTTGGAACAGGCACCAGTGCTGCATGCATGTGTGGGTGTGTTTGCTTAAGTTAAGAGTGTGCATGCATGAACAACACACACATCTGCACACCATGTCTGATGCCACCTTATTTGCTGTTGTCATCAAAAGCCCTTCATTACACATTGGATGAGAGATTCTCTTCCAGCAGGTAGCAGCATCAGCAGGGATATGGGCCACGTCACCCACTACCCCCCTAAACCCTGCTCAAGCCCCCAGCCTAACCCTGCAGCATGATGCAGCATGATGCTGTGTACAAAGTCCAACCCAAGAATAGTTGCCTTCTATACTAAATTTAATTTTATCCATTTTACTGCTTTGTAAGAAACTGTTGGTGTTTTATATATGTTTTAAATGAATTAACTGATTACATAGGGCTCTTGCAGGACATTCAAATAAAGTGTTCTGATTTATAAAGTTTCATACAAGACTGTATCATAGTTCCTGGAATTTGTGAAACTCAAAGTTTTCACCTGATATATTTCTCAGAAAAGGCTGGTAATATAATTGTGCACATGACAGTATACAATTTACAGCTAAACAATCTTATGGTTTAGTATGATGTTTTGTGAAATATGCTAATGATAAGATTGCTACCATTCACAAGTCTGTAAATATGTAACTTAGCACAAAGACTGGAAACAGGTGGAAACAGCTAGTCTGGTTTATTCAAAACTAACAAGATCCACCTACAGCACTACTAAGGCTAATGAATTAACATTTTATATCTTGTTTGTTAAATATGTACAAAACTGAAGTGTAAAATCAGTTAAAAGTTGTGGTTTTTACGGGGGTTATACGCCAGTAGGCAGTTGTTTTTACTTTGAAGAGAGCTAGGCTAGCTTTTTCCAGCCTTTATACTAACCTAAGATAGCTTCTTCTGGTGGTTGCTTCATACGTAGAACAAGGGAGGCGACAATCTAATTCTTTGCAGTAAAGCGAATATACGTGTTTCCAAATATGTCAAACTATTTCTTTCGACTAGCTTTTTGTATCCTAGTTCGTAGATGCGATGATTGATTAAGTTATTATTGAATGTTTGCTATTTTCTTTTACATTTTTAAGGCTGTACATATGAACTGGTTACATTACAAGCAAGCCTTAAGATTGGTCAGGGTGTTCTCTGTAGTGTAATTACAGATGTGAAGGTGATTTGGATTAATGAAGTTACTGTGATTAACAGTCTAGTGCAGCAACTTTATAATCAAACACATACAGTCAAAACTCCCATGAGAGCTGCTAAAATTAATACCTGCCATTAAACACACCAACATTGGCTTATGGCCCTCAGGTTACAAGTTGCAACTATAGGGTTCTTCAGTTGGCCCCTGTCGCTCATCCCTCAGAACTGCCCTACATAATGAAATATCACACAAGAGTGAGGTAAACTTGTTATCTGGCCACACTCGACATTACGTGCTACCATTTTAATAGTAGCTCTTAAACCGTATATATTTTTACTTTGAAAGCTTTGAAATGAAGGTGGATTCCCAGTGCCCATTTTGCAAAACTCCTGTGTGATCTGTTGCTGGCCCTTAACAGCCAAACTATGGCCAGTGAGTCATGGCTGAGCATTCTGTACTCTGGGACCAATACATGTACTTTATACAGCTGTCTATCTCAGAGCTATAGAAAACACAAGTGGCTGACAAACCAAGTAATAAATGTCTGGATTTGGGTTATTTTGTGGTGGGTTTGCAGCAAGTTATTCAGATATTCCTCTGGGAGTGAATTAAGTAATGCCTTAATGATTTACCAAATGCAGAACTATATTTTTAATGTCATCCATTAGTGTAGAAAATGCTGTTTTTTGGTTTGTCTTAGATCTGACCTAGAACCATTTTTAGTATTTATTTTTTCTTTGCCTTCACTGTGCACTACTACAGTTTTTAAAAAGATCTACATCAGTAGCCATTTTAACAACAGATGACTCTTTTCTCCAAAACAGGGCTGAGCAGGATCTTGACAGTAGCACATGTAACTAATCTGCTTTATTTGCACCACAGCCATCATTTTGTAGCAGTTGGTGTTTGTTTAATAGTCACCACCTGATTTTGGCTTGAACTTTTTGTTTTCCGTATGAAGGTATTTTAGGAGTTTACTGCCTCCATTTGGTCCATTTTGGTCCTGCTTCCATATGTGATTGTTTTGGGTTCAGATCTTGTCTATTCTATAGCTCTCTGGTCCTCCCTATCACAAACCACTTGTTATGTGATCCTGTTGCTTTGTCATGTGTTTCATCTGATCTAGACTTTTTATATGGCAGGGTCAAATAGCATAAGAAAAGTAATTCTTGCTTGTTGTTATAAACTGGAGCAACCTGATGGGTGTGGTTTACCACCTCATAACAACAATGTTGTGCATACAGTAGTCGGCTTTCATTGAAAATTGAAAAAATACAACTTTTAAATAGCCTAAACTCTGTTGTACTCAGTGGTAACCTCTACTCATCAGATTCTCTGAGCATAATAAAACAAACGCTAAGAATTAGATTTGCCTATTTGACTGTACACAGTGTATCATCCTACAGATTTATCCATCCAGATGAAATGAAGGGCTCATCACAGCTACTGTATGACTTGCAAGCAAAATGATCAGAGTTCACTCATGTTTTTGAATCTAACTTCTTTCTTTTAATGATCTAATCCTCTTCCTCTTTTCATGTTTTCCCTTCTCATGCCAAACACCGCCTTGCATGTCCTCTCAATCTGCATGTGTGTTGTGCCTCCTCTGTCTGAAGTCTGGCCATTATGTTCTGTGATTGTGCTCCTCTGAATGTGCTTGAAGGAGATGGTTTTCTGAGTCACTAAAGGCCCTTGATTCCTTTCTAATACAACCACATGTGAGCTTATTGTGCTCAGATTCAATTGATCTGCATGTCAGATCAATTATTCATAGATTGCAAATGCATGTATGTAAGTTTATCATACATGGCGGGCATGTTGCTTTTAGTAGACTAATTGGCTTGACACCATATAATGCAAAGCATTCAAAAAGTACATGTAAGTATATGTTTTAATGATGAATTGATAGAAAAGTTACTTAGACATGCATATACACAATCACATGCAGTGCGCACACACGTAAAGTGTCACACACACTGACCAGCATACACCCACATGCACACTCGCAGCACGCCTAGTCTTGGTTGCATTCACAAACAAGTAAACCCGTGTGCACACACATTCACATTTAAAAGCACAAGCACGTTATACAACAGTTACACAGTCACTGACTGAAATGTGTGTGTGGTAGGATTAAGGGCGGGGGCCAGGCCTGGGGAGCGAATCAGGATGGAGTGGTGAACAGCCAGCCAGGGGCACGAGTGATGGATGAACGTGAACAGATGGCCATCAGTGGGGGCTTTATCCGCAGGTAAGTAGTGTCTGTTTGTGTGTGTGTGTGTGCGTGTGTGTGTGTGAGTGTGAGTGTGTGTGTGTGTGTGTGTGTGTGTGTAGCTGGCATGCTTGCTGGTATTTCATGTTTCTTTTTTTATGTGTGTGTGTGTGTGCCAGTATACAATAGTGTTAATATCGCTAATTATTTGAATTGACACAGGACTGTCATATTTATCTTTTGACCCATTGCAGGGTCCCGGACTCTCTGAGTAATATTATGTCATATGCTTTGTAGAAAATGATCAGGGTGTCTTAAAGTGCATGGTAGTGATTCTTCAAACAGCCCATAAATGAGTGAGGTAAAGCAGGTGAAATATAATACATTTCAACTACTAACCAGTATAACTTATTTTATTCTTGACTGTCCCGATATTAGTATTCCAAATTTTGGAATATTTTTTTGTTCAGGAATTCATTTAAACATATATTTTAAAAGTATCTCCTTGTAGTGCACTGTACTGTAGTGTAACATACTGTTTGGTGAGGGTTGTGCTTTCCAGCACAATGTGTCATATGTAGCCACAACATCATTTGTTGGCCAATAACCAGTGCTTGTTGCTCCTCTTGTATGTTCCAGGGTAACAGATGACGCCCGGGAGAATGAGATGGATGAGAACCTGGAACAAGTGGGAGGAATCATTGGCAATCTGCGTCACATGGCCCTGGACATGGGCCAGGAGATTGACACCCAGAACCGCCAGGTCGATAGGATCATGGAGAAGGTACTGTACTTGTCGTGGAGAATATTGGATTTTAATTGGTGGGAGAGGGTACGTTATTTCAAGAGAATTGCATGACTTTGATGTAGTTGCTTATTCACCATTCTAAATTCATACTTATTGGTGAAAGCAATCCACTATAACCGTCAATCCAAGGTGGGCAAAGATAGTGCCAACAGTTACCATTTAGAAGTGTGATGCTCTAAAATATTGGCAACATGGAACTAAAATGTTACTG
This sequence comes from Etheostoma perlongum, assembly GCA_026937815.1. NCBI lineage: Eukaryota > Metazoa > Chordata > Actinopteri > Perciformes > Percidae > Etheostoma > Etheostoma perlongum. Next base: position 36,528,662 of record CM049371.1, read on the forward strand.
AACAGCTTAGGGAACTACAATGTGAGGATAATGGAGACCTGTTGTAATATTTAGGAAGCAACAAGAGGCTGCACAGGGCACCGGATTTTACCAAGACTACCATTTATAGGCCCTTTTGTATTAATGCTAAGAGAAGGTATGGAAAGCTATAGGGGCAACCAGAACGTGGTTAGATTTAGACATTTAAAGTCTGATCTTGAGAGGTTAACAATGTCATAACTACTCTGGGTAAAATAAGTAAATGGACGGCTGCAAATCTAGAGTAAATAGTAGGTAATTTATAGGGTATTTAGCTGATATTTAGCATGGATTACATGCACAGAATTAGGCAGTGCAACAGCAGACGAAGCTGCGCTTATTTGAGTAGAGTTACCCTGAACTTGACACAGTAATGAAAGCAAATTTGATCCACATGCCAAATCAGGGTGTTAAAAACACCAAATGTCCCTTTTGTCTATTAGTTCAGAACGCATGTCTTCATTTAAGGATAATTCTAGTTTATTTCCAGCATGTTTCCCATAAATGTGGCCGTTGTGACTCTATTGTGGCCTATTATTCTCCAAGTTAACCGAAACATGACTCTGAGGCATCACATTCTTTTTTATTTTGGGATATTCTGCGGATGAATATGCAGGGTGATTAGGTCAGCGAGCAATTTAGCCATAATGGTCATTTCAGGCGGCCAAATTCTGGGTTTACCTTCTGTCAGACCCAGAAACATATGTTTGAAATTACTCCTATAAAAATCATGTTTTATATGGCATACATTGTTATTCGTGGCTCATCATTTCCACGAATTTCTACAATCTCTAGTGCAACGTAGCATGACCCATAGCAATAATATAACAATAGCCACATTTAAAGGAAAAACACCAGGTTGAAATAAACTTGCATTTTCCATTAAAGTAACTCATCACTGCCCTTTACCGACTGCTAGCTGAACTGCGTGTGTCTCTTTCAGGCCGATTCCAACAAGACCAGGATTGACGAGGCCAACCAGCGTGCTACAAAGATGTTGGGCAGTGGCTAAACTGCAGCAAAAAGTGCTCTCATTCCCGTTTAACCCCGATCACCCTTAAAGTAACACAACCGACCAAACCCCGCCCGGCGCCCACTTCCTATGCTCAACAGCAGGCGCAGCAAAGTCATGCTTTTATTGTGATACCTGTAGAGGTTTGCACACATACACATATCATACTTTTCTTAATTATGCCCTTCACTTACTTCCTTGTTGTCAATGTACTGTGTTGTTGCTTTTTTGATTTTGTTAAGAAATAATAGTTCTGTTACACATCATCCACCCAAACTGTCTCCACACTGTACATAGTGCTTCTTCAACGTCTTCATTGATTTAGATCACTTGTCTTGTCTTCATCACTCTTTTTTTAAGACTGTGTGTAATATAAACTGTATGTACACCTTGTTCCAAAATGTCCTTCCCCCATGTCACTATTCTGGTGTTGTCCATGTATTCATCAGTTAAAACATTGTGATGCTACATGATAAGGCCATTGATTTGCCGTGAATATAGTGAACATACAGCCCACACAGCCTGTAACCAAGGCCACTGTTTAAATACAGATTTGTTAATGTTGTTGTAGAGCCGTGTTCTCAGATCTTAAGAACATTGTAGACCATGGATACTCAGTTAAGTGTTTGAGCCATTCAGATGAACACATGGCTTTTTGTTCCTGGCTGTTAGTGCACCACTACTTTACCAACTTGATTGATGGAGCAGTGTTAACACAATTTAATGTCACAGATTGGATAGTTTATACTGTACCTTTTCCTCAGGGAGCTAAATCTGACCATTTAAAAGAAAGGGTTGAATATTTAATTGATTTGTTGTAATTCATAATAAGGTTGCAAATATTTTAACCACAGCATTGTTGAAGGGACTTTTGTTTAACCATCAGAAACAGATTGGGCATTAACTATAATAGCTAGCATTATGATTGATAATAAAAGGAGGTGGAGCTTTGCTAAGGTCACAGTTCAACATTAACCAATTCCAGGCAAAGTTACAGGGGGGTTACAACCTCTTCACATCCCAGGCCAGACTGCTTTACCCATGATTCAACCCTTGCAATATCAACTGTGTTATGCATGCTCATCTGCTGCTAGGAGACACTGAATAATTCATTTATTCAGACAAAAATATCCTAACATGGCAACCGCATGCTACATATGTAGGCCACACAGAAGAGAGGCCCATATTTATCTCCAAGAGGGCCACTCTTTTTGTTTCATGGCTCTTAACCTTTCCAGACTGTGACCGTCACTGTAAAATAATACCTTGGAAAATGCCAATAAAACCATCATAACTGTAGACTCAAACTCAGCTTCCTTTCTATCTTCATGACTTTCAGTACTGGTTTGAGTTACTATGCTGGTCCTGTGTAACTCAAGCAGAACCAAGACAAGCATAGTAAAAAGTACAATTCACATGTTGGTAACCCCCACCAAAAAGACTAAATTAGGGAGAATAAAAAACTGTTTTTCTATTACAATGTTCAGCATACGACATGCAAACACTTGTCTTAAGCTAAGGCAGACACAAGTACAGTTATTTTATTTTGAACTACAATGAGAATATGAATAAAAGATTCCCAGAGAAATAAATAAATAATGATATAAAAAATGTTTTACAAAGCAGAAAATCGCATCGTTATATATTAAATATATCACTCTTTCTTCTCATGTGTTTCTCATTTCAGGGAGATTTATTACTCTGGCGTTGATAAGTATTTCCTTCACTGACAGACAGATGACAGTTGTTGGGGTACGTCCATCTTCAGCCTACACACATCACATGACCTAGTTTTACGGAAGAAAAAAGTGATATAACTACAGTAATTTATTCACCCTATGAATATGTATTTGTAGGTGCTATTACTATTTAACAATTCAAACCACTCAAAAGGTAACATAAGTGTGATAACAAAGGGTATATAGAAATCAAATTTAAAAACAATGTTGTGTTCTCTTGTAGTCATCATCAGGGAGGTGAGAGGTCAGAGAGCATATCCTAACGACACATAAACTGGAGCCTCGTGGCTCAAATATACCATGTCAACCCTGATATTTAAAGCTATGCTGTGTAGCTTGTAAGGCCAATAGGAAAATAAAAGACAGACACGGTAGAAATAGAAAGAGACAGGGAAGGAAAGATGTGCAGTAACATATTACGCTAATGGACATCCACTGTGGGCGGATTAGAGTTTACCAGGTCACTAAGAACGCTAACACACACACAAACTTGGACCAACAACAGATACACACTACAGGGTAATTTGTGTTACATCTATCACACAGCCCACTGTGCATGCATGTGATGTGTTTGGATACACACAAATATAAAATGGGTGAATGTTACCAACATAAAAAAAAAATCCAAATATTTTATTTGTTTTTCATTAAACACACCATTTTATGCTAAAATGATAACGTAAGTAATGTTTTGCAATGGAAGCGTCAGCTCCTCACATCTACTTATTATAAAAGGGATTTGCTGCTGGATACATGAAACAAACCTGCTTTGTTCTTCACTGAAGGTTCAAGAGTGTATGTTATAACCAAGCGCTCCCTCTGCTGGTATTATGGTTGTATGCACTGCAATTTCTTATATAGCATATAGTGATGTTAAAAGGGACACTGGCACTCCACCACATTTACATATTAAGTTCAGTTTTCTCATCATGAAAAGTACTATACAGCTTTTGTTGCTCTCATCAGGGTTATCTCAGTTTCGACTACTCTCAGAAAAAGTTGCTAACTGGGCGTGTAGGACCGCCCACTACACCAACAACTAATTGGCATATGAATAGAGATGCAAATACGGGGGTTGGGTTTGCGCTGCTCCCTGTGGAATGTCATCTACTGTGACTGAGTAAGGTGAAACGTTTGTTTCTAATTCACATCATTTTAAGATTGACAGTTTTTAATTTATTCAAAACAGAACATATAACATTTTAAAACTCACATTATTTTGCAGTGGGCATATTATACATACATATTATAAATTATAAGGTTTTTGTCAATACTTTTGTCATACTTGTATGATTAAAACTTGTGAAGCTAAATACAAAATCAAACCCTTCAATGGTTAACGTAACTGTCGCGGTTTGAAACAAGCAGTTTGGTCAGGTCTAGGCCTCTGGTGAAGCCAATACGGATATGCCAAATTGATTATTTGATGAAATTGATTACATTGACTTTCATGTTAAAATGCCCAACTGCAGAATTAAACACATTTTCAGCCTGGTAAAAAAAAAAAGATAAGGCATTTGGCCATGGTAAAGGTCTGTGCTCTCTGAGTGCCCTTCTAGTTTATAATTGTTCAGTTAATTTAAAGAAAAAGAAAACAAATATATAAAGAAAATGTAGGTGACATGTCTTGTTTTTGACCCATATTCTGTGGAAGGAGGAAATGTGCTATATATATAGCAGATTAAATTTACATAATTCCTTGCAGACAATGCTTGTGAAGGCTGAAAAGCTACATTTCTAAAGCAAACCTGCTTGCTGGCTTAACAGCATAAGAAAAAGGTGAAGTAGGCTTCTGAGAATTGTTGAAAAAGTGGGAATGGTTTAAATGTGTATGCATTTCATTGACAAAATAACACCAATAACGTGTGAAACAAAAGTAGAATTTTTCCGCATCGAGTATTTTACATTACATGTCATTTAGCTGATGCTTTATCCAAAGCGACTTCAAATTAAGAGCTTTCAACGTTGACGGTGCAAAATCCAGACAAAGTTGTAAGTGAAAGTACATTAGCTTCAAATCAGCCAAACTACAAAGAGACACATGGAATTTAACTGTAAAAGGTCAAAAAAGGGATATAAAGGTCATGGTGTAGTATTACGGAAAAAAAGTGATAGTATAGCATGTCAAAAAAAAAGTGGTTGAAGAGCTGAACATTGATATGTGAATGGTTTTCATAGCTGAATGTATGCAGAATTAGTCAGCAACCCAAAGTCATACGGAATAACCTGATAATACCAGTTTGCTGAATCAGCATTCACACGCAGGGGGTATACTACATCTCAGAAAATATTTGATGACTTTGTCCTATGGTCTAATTATTTAAGAAACAAAATAACATTTAATAGCAGCACAGGTTACAATAAAACTATGGACATTGCAATTCATATTTACAACCATCATTTAAATTATGAAAGAGGGAGAGAGACACATGGGAGGGAAGAGACAGACTTAAAATTCAATTCATAGTTGACATTTGAAAATATTTTATTGTAGCGCTATATTGAGCTCAAAAAATATTCTTTTTGATTTTTTGCCAATAGTTTAACCAGCACCAATGATAGATGCACTGATTAGTTCACCAAGCAACAAGGTCCTGGATTCTGTGGGATACCAATTCTCTCATTTTTCTTCATAATCATCAGCTCTTCTAAAGTTTGTCTGGAAAAGATTAAGATTTAAAGCTAAAATAGTGGTATGTTTGGGAGTGGTTTGCTTGAATGACATGCCTCTTTGTATAAAATCATTTATTGTGCTTTAAAATATTAAAGCACACACACACATAATCCTTCTAAGACATTTAACACAAAGATATTCCCATTTTCCAAGAATATAATCAATACCAAAACAAATATAGTAAACTTCTCACATTTTCCCCAGTTACTGCAATTTGTGCTTCTTCTAGCCACTCTACAGAGTACAAAGTGGGTCATATTGTCCATATTAGGCGGGGGACGTGTGTGTCCTTGTTGTAACCCCTTCTCTGGTCCTACCAGTACTTGGGGGAGAGCAGCCTGCTTGGTTTGTGAAGCCAAAAGTACTTGTTGAGATGACTCTCATCATGCCACTGAGCCTCTACATCATTCAGTTTGTCCTTCATGATATCCAGAAAGCAGCAGTCTGCCAAATTCTGCACATTTTCCCAAAGGCCTCCAAAGACAGCGGCATTGTAGTAGTAATCTCCGTTTCTCATGAAGGCTGTGGATTTGGGGTTTCGGTCATAGGTGCAACCTTCCTTTGGAGTTTTGAAAAAGCCAGCATGAAGCAAGGCCACAGAATCCCCCAGAGCCTCCGAGCCAAACCTGCCCTTAAACTGCTGATCCACATGAAAGCAGAAGACATAATTGCAGTGGTGCCGAATCTCTGATTCTATGGTATCGGAGATGGTTTTCATGCGCATCATAGAGACGTCGTGCCAGGTGGAGTACTTCTTCACCAGGACAACCTTCAGGCTTCGCAGAGGACCAAGGTTCACTGGGGGTATCTTCTCTGGTTGATCCGTGAACACGTAATATGTCACTTTTAAACCCAACATAAAATGACGTTCTGCAGAGATAAGGAACGTCTTCAGGTAGGCAAAGTACCTTAGGAAGGAAAAGAGAAAAATTAAGATTATCTATATATTATTAATTGAGATAACGGTTAAGTTCACATCTGCTGACCTTTTAATCTGTTTTAACACTAGAGTCATTACTTTCAGTCTGAACCCAAGCTGCCAGCAAAGAAGTAATGGCCATGAAGGCCCCCCCGTCGCCTGCGTCTTGGCCAAAAGGTTGCACCTGAACACAGTGCAAAGACTGCAGTCGATGGGCAACTACCAAGTACATTCTGCGCCTACGTAGGAGGAAATGATTCTCCATCCAGCAGGCTGTGCGTAAAAAGGGAAAGCGGATATTTAAACCTTAGCTATGATACACACACAAAAAAAGTCTCCTTGCGGTGGGAAAGCCGCAGAATCGAGCAGCCTGCTGGATAGTTGGCTAGCTTTCCATTTCCAACCAACATGCCTGCATGCTAGTTACAGAAAATGAGCCGAACAAAGTTGTTACTCTCATGAAAAAAAAGGCAAAGCAGAGAAGTGTTCTTCCTGATGCAGCTGAAGAGGCTCAACCTGCCACGGACAACGATGGTGCCCTTCTACACTGTCTTCATCCTCGTCCTGCTACCAAAAAAGGAGCCGACCAATCTCTGCTGAGAACGTGATTGGCTGCAATTTGCCTATCAGTGTCGAGGGCTACATCCTGGACTATACACTTGAACATTGCACATATATTTTGTAAACACTGAAGCCTTCATTTGTTACTCTGAAAAGTTATAATGTACGTATGTTAGTGTTTTATGAAAATATAGATTGTGATATTTCTATTATATTTATATATCTATCTATCTCTTTCCTTTTCAGGAAATTGTAACACCAAACAAAATTATTTGAAGGCAAAACATAACTGGCAATAAATTCTATTCTAACCCTTGAAAGATATTCTCTTGTCATACACACGCAGTCTGATATTCAGCTGTAAAGGACCTACTCAGGTACTGGTCCTAGGTCCAGAGCTGGGCCAGACTGACTGCTGGTGTCAAAGTGCTGTATTATCTGGAGAAACAAACCTTCCCACAGCGAACACAGTGAGGGCCACTGCCGACTGGTTCTGGATGTGCTTCCGGTCGTAAAGATCGGGGTCAAACATTCTCTCCCAGATGATCGGCGCGTTCCAAGACGTGCGTGTCTCAACCCATTCTCTGGCCCTGACATGGAAGATAAACAGTGTTAAACCGTCATGACATTTACAATCATGTGCCATAATTATCTTCTCATAAAAAGGTGAGTTTTCCTTGTAGTTTTAATCATGATTGAACTACCATTCTATGTCATTTATTTTGATAACATTCCAGTTTGACATTTGATTAGATATTAATCCCCAAAAAATTTTTTTCTGTTTCGGAAGAGTCAATATAACAATGTTGCCATTTATTGCCAAGATAGTGTCTGGTCAGAAGACCTGTTTTGCATCCAAAAAATATTTATGCTAGGTTTATGTTGAAACATGTTCCAGCAATAATGGGATCCGAAGCTGGGGAGAAATGAACAACATCTGTTCCAGACTCCAGGTTTCCCCCGACGTTAGCATGTAGCTTCATATAGAACTGTAAACACTGCAGGCCTGGAGCAGATTGCCATGTAGAAAACTAAAAATAAGATGGAAGTCATAATTACAAGATAAGGTCTTCTTTTCTTTTTGTGTGTATAAATTAAAAATCATCCCTGCATTTTTATTCCAATTATGGCAATGATGCAAGTGAAGCATATATTTTGTTGACATTCTATTAAGTGTTTACTGTGCAATTATTTTTCCTGAAATTTCTGTAAAATTAGATAAAGTGACTCGATTTCAAGAGTCAAGGTGGTTTGTCATATGCACATTAACAACTTACAACAAGCAATGAAAAGCTCGATTTGCCAGTCTTCCTTACAACAAATAAAAGGAGAATAAGGATTGAAAACTAAAGGGTTGAATCTCTTACGTAAAGTCCAGCGTGTCGTCTAAATTGATGCTCCGTTTCAGTTCTGCGTCCCTGGCCACCGGCAGGTTGTCAGCAGGGACGAGCCTCTCTAAATATCTAATATTGACAAATGACCAGCAGGAGACTGAAGGGACTCTTAATACATCAGGTTGGCTCATACATGCTCTTACAGGTCTTCAAGAGCAATAATGTTGCCTGTGGTACTCACCTTAAATATAAGGAAGTGCAGCTGACAACAAGCAGCAAATGACAGCAGAAGATCCCAGCAGTCCTTCCCTTGAGCCAACTGAACGATACAAAAAGCAAAACAGAGGAAAATCTGATTTTAATTCATTGACCGACGTCAGAGCAGGTAGGGATCAAGTCGGCCACAAATCTAACCAGCATGCATTGGGATTGCAACCATTCTGTGAAGGCCTGGCTCATCTGGACCGAGCCTAGTGTTGTCCCTTGCAAAATGGCATGCTACCATGACAACAGTTACAGCGTTGTGTTTTTAGCTGGTATGGACCATTTAAACCAGATCTGTGTGCTGTTCTGCCCTGATTGTTCTGTGAAGTTTGGTGGAAAGGATGTAATTAAGGGTGATGTTAAGTCACAATCTTGAATATCAAATTAGAAAAAAAAAAAAAAAGGAATAGTAAGGTTTGGATGAACTGATCCTTTAAAATATTTGTTTTCCTTTCAGTTGCTTCACCTATATTTACACGTACCAATATTCAATATGGATTTAGTACATCACCAGATAAAGAAGAAGAGGAGAGACAGGATACCTCAGAGCTGTGTCAAACTGCCGCATCATTGTTCCTGGGAGGTGGTGAAGGGACCTGTTGGGGGGGGGTTCCACAACAGAAGACCACGCGCTTCTTTAGCCACTCTCACTGAGCCAATAAATAAAGTCAAGTCGGTTTGAGTTCCACACAAAAACCCCTGGGCCGAGTCCATGTGATCCTGACTGACAGGTTCCCATCATAGACCGTTAATATTAATCAATCAATAATATACAGTCTATGGTTCCCATCCATCTCAAAACCAGAACAGAGCTTAACTTCCAATCTTGAACAAAACACATTGTAATAAAATCTATTTAATTTCCATAGCTTCTCAAATGGCTTCTTCTGTGAACGTTTCCACTGGTAGAAAGGGTCTCATCCTTAACTGGCAGGTGAGTAAAACAAACCTTTTCTACAAGGAGATTTATCATTCCCAATGGACATAACCAAAAATCAAAATCCAAAGTTCTAGATACACTGCAGCTTATTCCCAACAGTTACAATGGGCCACGCTTTCTCCTGGCAGAGACACGAGGACTTACCTGCGCAGGTGGTTGTCAGGTAGCCTATCAGGATGACACGTGGCTGCAGACGACCAACGTGATTCCACTGCGACGATGATCTCAACACCCGAAACCACGTGAGCCTATATGAGCTTTTTTACGCCGTTATTCGGCCGCACGGGGCCCCTTTGAACATGTGACCGTAACACGTGACCATGGAGGCCGTTTTTTCTGTCTTTATTAAACATTTAATCTTTTTTTTTTGTTTAAATGTAATTTTATTAACAAAGAACAGTTACAAAGACAGTATGTATAATTACAAAATCAAAGCCAGAGGTGCATAAACAAAGAAAAATACACATATAAATCAAAATAAATAAAAGTTAAAAAAAATGTAGTGCAAACAAAGTCAAATGTATCACCGATACATGAAAAATTTATCAAACTCAATTCCAGTCTTAATTGCCTTTTTGTTCCTAATGCCTCCTATAGTGTTGCTGTATTGGTGCATTTCTTGTAATAAATGTTCAAAGCATGGTTTGGAGTCCGTCCATTTTTTCTTATGAATGTGGAATTTTCCCGATAACAAGATTAATTGAATAAAATAAACAACATCTTTATCCTTCTCACTGTCTTCAAAGCCAATCAGAATATCTTTATCTTTAAATCGAAATGATTGCCCCGTGTCCCGTCTGATAAAATGTTGAACATCAATCCAAAATATTTGCGTATACATCCGATGAAAGATCAAATGACAGAGTGTTTCTTCTTCTAGTTCACAGAAAGTACAAGAACATTCAAAATCAAAGTTGAATCTCTTTAGTGTCCCTTTTGCTGGATATATTTTATGCAGAATTTGAAAAGAAACCTCTTTTACTTTATTATTATTATTAATTAACCATATGTTCTGCCAGTCCATTCCTCCATACATTGAAGCCTAAAAGAATCTTCCTGAGGGCAGAGTCACCTCTTGTATACAATTCCTAATGTGTTTAATTGAACATTTATTCTTGGTAATGTCAATTCCTCCTAAGGAATATACCCCTACTGAGTGGGTTGATCCCTGTCATTACTGACCCTCGAAGAAGGAATATACCCCTACTGAGTGGATTGATCCCTGTCATTACTGACCCTCGAAGAAGGAATATACCCCTACTGAGTGGGTTGATCCCTGTCATTACTGACCCTCTAAGAAGGAATATACCCCTACTGAGTGGGTTGATCCCTGTCATTACTGACCCTCTAAGAAGTTGCATTTCACATCTCGGCACAGCATACACAACTATCGCATATTCTCTCGGCGTGACTGCTAACTGGAATTTGGAAAGGAACTCATTATACTTTAGCAACAGCCCGTCAGCATATTAAACATTTAATCGTGAACAGACATACACTTGTCATGGATGTTCCACAATTAGAGTCCAGTGTGTAAAAAGCAACAATACATATCAATCCAATTATATATGAAAAAAAATGAATTTGAAAACATATGTCTAAACATAAAAGGCTAAATAAACAATGACATCCATAGGGCCTGATTCGATATTTAACTCCCTCAGCGGCTACAGGAAACAGTGTGCATTCTGTTTTTGTGATGATAAGGGTTAATGTCTCGACGTAGCCTACAAATTAAATTCAACAAGGAACAATTAACATTTGGGAAGGACTTAATTGCCTTAACAAATTTACCAACTACAAGTTTAAGATTTGTTAATTATTTGCTTTGTGCCAGATTATATAATCCAATTGTAAATTCCAAAAAGGTTTCCCTTCTCAGAATAAGAATCAGGTACCAACATTTGTAAGGAATTAGCCTTGGTTTAGGAGGTGCATATAGTATATATAACCAAACAAAATAAAAATGAAATGAACAATAAGGCAAGGTGCTGCTACAGTCAAGACCCTAAATGGATCTTTTCTTATATGTTTGTTACATTTTATGTGTGTTAGGTTTATCCCACCAGACACTTGATGGCCTAGCATTATATTCAACTTCACTAGCTCGTATTACAAAAACAAATTCTTTATATTTGGCTCTTAGGAAATGAATCTTTACTATAAAGATTCGAAATGGCTGCCACTCTGATGATGAAGCCATGTTGATTTGAATGGGAATGGCTATTCTATCCATCTTGTTTATTTATGTAGCTGTGTACTTTTTTTTGAAGACTAACACATTTAATAATTCATTCTAGAATTAGACCTTTCTTGTGAGTTGATGCAAGGAGGAGTCATTACTCATCCTTTCTAGGTTTTCCTTGAGTCCCAAGGCGCTGTGTTCACAATGTTGTCAAACTGGGTCAGCAAACCCATCTTAGCTCTTCTCATTATGTCTTCTGTGTTTGCTGAAGGGATTTCTGCACATGTGCTGAGAAGGTACGTCTTGTTCCCTTATTCTTTGTTAGAAGCCAAGATCATTTTCCAAGCAAAGACTGAGTTTGTGTTTGTATTGACATGTCACTGAGAGAGGGGGGTCTTATGGTTGAGATCAAGGCTTTCTTATCTGTTTTTTTTTAAAGACAAAATCATCATTTAAACATGTTTAGACAAGTTAAATCCCCTGAAGTTTCAGTTTTAACTACACCCTCTATTTCCACATGAACCCTCCCTCCCAGCATATTTAAAAAATGCATTTGCATGCAGCTCCACAATGATGGTGTTTTTATCTGGAGTTGTGTCTTCTTCTAGCAGAGCTGATGAAGGTACAGCAGAGTTAAAGCTGCTCTTTGACCCCGGCCTCCTCAAACAGCATGTCACTGATGGTAAGAAAGCTGTTTATTAAGCATGCTTAGCAACTCATACTCTTTAATTAAAACCTTACAGTAAACCAAACAAAGGTAGCAAGTGCGTTACAAACAACACTGAACAAAATGAATGTCCATACACCTGATTGTGTTATTGTATTGCTGCAGATTACGGTGAGAGGCCCCTCCCTTTTCCTCTGCCACCCGACACTGAAAATCCTTATGAACCTAACCTGGACGATGAATACTTCTAACAGAAACACATCAGATCCTGAAGCTGATGTGTCCTGCAGGGAGGATCGTCTCCAGCAAAACAACCACATGTTCAAATAAAAACAGAAAAACTTGGACAAGCCCAGTCTGATCTGCTAAGGGCCTTGCTCAAGGGTACCTCAGTGGTGGTGATGAGGGAGGGACTTCCCCCACCCAGATTTGATCCTGTCGGTCTGGGGATTGAATCACAAGCTTCTTGAACCTTTAGGCCACCCCTGCCCCGAAGTGATAGACAAGTGATAATAATGACAATACACCATGAGATCAGCATTACAATTTTTAAATAAAGCATATTTCACACCTAAAAAAAAATTCCAACATACATAAAGAGAAATTTAACATACTACAATCAATACAATGTAATATTTATAATTACAGATGTTAAATTATTTATTTTTAATTTATATGGCATGTCTATACATCCTTTGTTCAGCCCCCCCGCTATGGTACAATTTCTCCTGATTGGCTCTTAAGAAGGGAACTCATATGAAAGTCAGTGTTCTTCTCTTGATGCAAACACAATGGCTTTGATCAGCAACAGAACACCACCTGTTCACATTTTTCATTTGAAAGGAACAAACAGTGGGGACTGGTGAGATGGCTGAAGGGACAATTTCCACATTCGTCATTAAACAGATATTTGATCTTCTGTTAAATATAGATCACATAAAATAATCTGTTACAAATTAGTGTTAGTGATAAATTATGTAGAATGGGTTTTCACTGCAGAAATAGCTGTGCTGGACCTGTGCTGGACCGAAGAACAAATCTTCCTGACAATAAAGTCTGAATCGGAATATGGACACTTTTGGTGACTGTGGTCACACCAAGTTCATTGTAACAGTGTAGATTCCAAAGGTACTGTACGTTTAGAAAACATGTGCATAAGGCTATCTCAATGCACTATGCATGAAAATTCAACACAATTCTAAAAGTATCCACTATACAGTTACTGTTATCGTATAAGGTGAAGAAAAGCCGCAAATACCCTTAATTGAAAAGCTGCAATTGGGAACTGTTTTGCCATTTTCACTTAAAAAATAAAAAATAACTTATTGCCAATTATCTTCAGTCAATAGACAAATCGATTAATCAACTAATTGCTTTTGTTCTACTCTCAACTCATTGATTTCTAAGCAAAAATTTCAGTATGACTTTTGGCATTTCAATTCAACAAAAAAAGAAATAAATAATAATAAAATAAGAGAGAGAGATATCCGGGTCTATTGATATGAACATTCAGGCCTATAGCCAGAGACGGCCAGGCCTAACAACATCTCTGCACACTTGTGTCGATTAAAGAATTTTAGTTGAATCGTTCGGTCGTGTCTGTTTATCGTCTTCTGAAACGTGACCTGTGACAGCACAGGGAGCACAGCACATTTAGTGCAGCTGAAAAAAGCTAAAACTCACATCAAACATATCCAATCCATCTAAATGTGCATTCAAACTCTTACACTCAACACACTCAGTGGAAATCCCTTAAGATGTGATCATGTTCACTACGTCACAATGATCTGATGAAAAAGAGGCACTACTAGTGAAAAGATGAAGACACCAGAGTTTTGCTCTTGCTCCCATGTCAGCACCCATAGTAACTGTTCTGAGGATCAGCCTTATGATCTTATCACCGTCACCGCCACACTGAGAGCATTTCATATTTCTTATATGGAAACTATGAGGAGCAAGTTCCTTATGTTGGAACTTGTCTTGAACTACAAAAACCTAAACCAGTGTTTTATTTTCCTGCTCTTAAACATCTTCATCACTGATTTAACACCTAGACGGGCAGTGGGACTAGGAATTAAGGACTAGGGCTGTACTGGGCAAATGGTGGGGGTTGTTTAACACGACAGTACCATGCAGTAGAAGCTGCTAAAAAGTTTGAAAGGAAAAATCCCCACTTATACACCCTTCTTCTTGTTATCGCCGACAAGTGATGCTGAGTGCATTTAAGGAGTTGTTTTGTGATTCAGTGTTTAGTCTACCCTGCCTTAAGTAATGACCTACATTTCTCAAAATGCCCTTCAACCTACAGAAAACCAACAGGTTTAGCTAGCATGGAAACTGTGACATTGCATCCTAGTCTACTGCCTTCTCCTTTAGATGTACAACTTGTTTTTTATTTAGCCCCCCTTCTCCTTGTCTGATTGTGGTGCATTGGTGGAAAAGGGGTGGCTCTATGATTCTAAGGACCTCTACACATGATCTGCAGCAAATAATTACTTTGCATCTGCGTTAAATATTGTTTGCCAAAAGAGATAAAAAAGACGCCAGACCACACAGCTGGGTAGTGGGTACACCACTTCTAGGTTACGCCTTGCCACAGCATTTAAAACTCACTCAGTAAAGCGAAATGTGAAGGAATAAAAAGGTTTTAATGCACCTGAACCTTCCTAATTAGTTAGAAGTCCAAGTTGACACGTTAAAATGGTCTGCTTTGTCCAAACAAGAATCCAGAGCCTACAAATATTTGGTTTAATATAACAGAAGACAAGAAGAGAAACTAGTGAATCTTTTTCATTTTTGCTTAAAAATTACTTTTTACATTTAATCAATTATCAAAATAGTTGCAGACAAACTTAATGTCGATCAACAGATCGTTTCAGCTCCTATTAGGCTCTTACTGGTCTTTGTGTCAAATGGAAATACAGTCTTGGCTAGCCTTGTTTGGTTCTGTCCTGCTACGTGACAAGCGTTTGGGGAAACCTTTGCATGGTGGTCTTGAGACCCACCTTGGAGTGTGCACAGCCTATACAGATCATGTGTTGAGGGCCCTATGGACACCACAACCTGCTGTATTTCATCGATGTTCCGGGGGAATAGAACATTTTCTTCTGTCAAACAGCTGGTCAAGTTGTCTGGATTTGACATAAAGGTTCGGCTCGATACCTGTCATCTAAAAGGGACCCAAGAATGCAAAGAACACCACCTGTAGCTGCTTTTATAACGGTGTTTTAGGGTGGATCAAATAATGTGGATATCACCTTTATATCAGGTGTGCTGAAAGGATAAAGGTCACTGTTCCTACATTGATTTGTTTCACTTAGTTCTAGTTTAGATTTTCAGTGTGATGATGTCATTTAGTAAATATACACCTCCCTCAAAGCTCATACGTTAAATATTTAAAGTCAAAGTAAACTCATCTTGTTTCCAAGAAACAAGATGAGATGACGCTACAGGCTAACTAGTGCTGCCAAGGCTGCGGTGATATGATGTTTGTGCTTTCCATGGCCAACCTGGGGTCACCATCCTCATCACTGACTCCATTTTGCATATTTTCTTTTCTTGAGACACTCCTCCTTTGGCTCCTTTTCATCTCGTTTTCACTTTGCAGGTTTCATCCAATACTTGATCCTTCTTTTCCTGCTTGTTTGTCAGATGTGTTAATTTTTTTTTCATTCTTTTTTTAGATGTCTGTCCTTCATGCGACATTATGTTATGATACAGTGTACTGTACTATACTGGGCTGTGGTTGAAGGCAGGCCAGGGCTATTCCAGGTAGATGTCTTCTGTCGGGCACGAGAACTCCACAAACTCTTTATAGTACAACTGGAAGGCTTTCCAGTAAAACAAAGAATGTTAGAATGCCACAGGGCTTTTAGGGATTCATTTTGTACAAGGTATGTACTAAGTCCATAGAATTTTTTAAAAAATAAGATATTTAAATATGTTCTTTCTACACAGCATCTCATGCAGTTTTGTGATCTGGGTCCTAAACTTTAAGACGTTACTAAACTTCTGCAGTTTTGCATTTGTTACTGCAGCAGAGACTGCAGAATTCAAGGAATGCGTTATTATAAGAATAGAAATGTAAGTAGTTCATGAGAAAATGGTATGTCATAATGTCATAATAAAAATATTATAATAAAATATTGTAACCTTTACAAATCATTTAAAGAAAACCTGGATTGCCACAATAAAGTAGTTGTTTTTGTTTTTAGATATAACTAGTGTTGGGCTTTACAGTGATTTCCAACACTGGACACTGGACATTAGTTCTCAGGAACAGATCAGTCAGCTCTTTTATCACATAACATGGATACGCTAAGAAGCCAGATCGGAGCATCCCTACACTGAGCAGCCTCTGGATGTGTACGCAGAACATCCAACTCACCCTACTGACTCTGCAAGAGGTTTGGTGGAGTCTTCAGACACAAACACATGGCAGGCAAACCTCTGGTCTGCGGGATGCTTAGTAATGAAACCAAAATACCTGCGGAGAACACAGGGAAAACAGATAAGGCACTCCAAAGAGGGTTGTCAATATTTGTTGAATACTTTATTCTTTCCATTCTGTATTAATAATACACTGCTCTTTCATATTTGATCTGTAAGCAGTCAAGAGGTCCAGTCTATTGTGAAGTCTGGTACATTTGTTGATTTCTAGTGGCACCTTGTGGTAGGGTAATGTTTGGTTTCTGCAGATGAACACTAACGGAGGGTAAAAACCTTTACGCTGTTTTTTACAGTGTTTCTTTTATTCTAGTCAGACAGTACAAACAATTTGACTTGGTGATGTAGCCTCGGATTTGGGTTTTCTGGATTCACTTACTTGCTGTTTTTAGGGTGATAGCCGCAGAAGGAAACGTTCTTTAACTGGAAGAAGTGACTGCACTCATTACTCTGTGAACAGAAAAGAGGCAGATTAAATGCTTTCAATTAAAATCAAGGCTGCTTGCTTTACTAAGTTTTTACTTAATTACTATTACAAAATACACATGTATTTGCCCCACTATGTCAGTATGGAATCAATGTTAACTAATTTATTTTTACAATAACAGTGAATGTTCTCTATTCAAAATGCTCCTTGACAAGACACAATAGACAATTATTGACAGCACAATGTACTAAAGTAAAAGTACTCATTTTGCTAAATAACCCCTTTCTGAGTGATACATAACTGTATTATTATTATTACACTATTATTAAGCTGTAAGAAGCATATTGAAGTTGTAGATTGAGCAGGTAGTCCTACAACAAACTAATATATGACTACACAGTACTATAGTATAGTATTGATACACAGTACTATAGTATAGTATTGATATACTTCTAGGAAGTGTGATCAGCAAACATGATCATACTATCTGAACAGCAGCTCACTAGACAAATCTACATTTTGTGAAGTACTTTATTTTGTATAATCTGAAGAGTCTAGGCTTTGTGCTTTGAAGTGGTACTTTAAGTGTCTTTAATCTCTGTTAAGTTCTGTTTGGATGATTAGAAAAGAGGAGTTGTGTTTTAGGACGGGAGCCTTTGTTGACAGACTTTATTTGTGATTGGAGATTGAGAGACTGAGATTGAGGTTCTTTTTTTGAAATGTAATTATTTTATGGACAAATGTATTTTCTGACAAAGACTGCGTCATTGCTAGTCTGTGTATCACCAGACCAAGCCAAGCTCAATAAACAGCTCTGTCTTTTCTCTACACAAGAGGCGGGACCAACGGGCAGAGTTGAAATGACTTTGTACGCAATTGGATAGTCCTTCAACCAATCAGAGCAACGATCCGGGTGACATAGCAGCGACAGCGGCATCAACGAGGTGCGTTCGATGGCCGCTATCTTGAATTTACTGTAAAAGAGAAGCTGCTGGGTCGCTTTTCTTCTATCGTCATCATGTTAAACCAGCAACAATATATTATGGGTTTTATAAGCCCATGTAGAGTGGATACTTGTATGTGCATACATATTATATATCATAGTTTACCTCCTACTTTCTTACTTTGTCTGTAGTTTCTATTGGCAGCCACACAAAGGGAGACATGCCTCAATTGTTAAATTTGATTATCCGTGTGAGCTTTTGACAAAACCTCATGATTAATAAATATTAGACAGACCAAAGAGACAGTATGAGTACTTACTTTGTCACAGGCATAATAGTCCTCTTGAACTGCAAGCTTGATGCCTTTCACACTGATCTCCAAGATGCAGGAGGAAGGCGGGTTATACTTGACTGTTGTCCTTCTGTTGGTTGCAATCTGTGAAACATTTTTTAAAAGATGACTCCTAAAATGTAAAAAGCTCAAAAATCTAACCCAATTCTCTACGAGATGTATGTTGACAATGCGTACATTGGAAAGAGTCAAATTGTGATTTTGGCTCCTGTCAATTTAAACTTTGAAAACATTACAGGAAGCTACTAACATACTGTTTATCCTACGTGATATTACATTATGATTTTGGCGGGCTCCTGTCAGTTTGAATTTTGAAAATACAACAGAGCGCTAGTATAATACTGTTTATCATACGTGATATTACAATAATTCTATATTTGAGATGTTGCCAACTAGAAGTAGCTCCTTTATTCTTCACTATGGGAGTCAAATGTTTTTTACACTCAAATGCACAAAAAACGCACACTAACATGCACAACATGTGCCTCTTACCTTCTGCATTGCTGCACACAGAACATCGTTTCCTTTGTGGAAGGGCACCTGAACCGAGCCCAGAAACTTCAACCGGTATCTGTCCATCCATTCACTGCTTTTCACTGCACAGGACAGAAAACATGGAATATAAAAATAATAAAAGGCAACAAACAACATAACATAACACAGAAGAGTGGCAGTAATTTATTCAAGCACTAAAATCCAGGTGAGATTTTTATAGCTTTATTGTAGCCCCTTTGGGGCGGCGGCTGTGGATCGGGAGGTAGAGCGGTCGTCTACCAATTCCTGGCCTAAGCAGTCCACATGTCAAAGTGTCTTTGGACAACATTAGCTGTTTCATTAATGTGTAAATGTGTGTTAATGTTTCTGATCCGATGAGCAGGTAGCACCTTGTATGGCAGCCTTGGCCACCAGTGTGTGAATGGGTTGAATGGTGCCCGCAGTGTGTAAAGCGCTTCGAGTGGTTGCTGAGACTAGAAAGGTGCTATATACATTAATAAC
The DNA here is from genome assembly GCA_026937815.1 of Etheostoma perlongum. Classification (NCBI taxonomy): domain Eukaryota; kingdom Metazoa; phylum Chordata; class Actinopteri; order Perciformes; family Percidae; genus Etheostoma; species Etheostoma perlongum. Next base: position 36,548,140 of record CM049371.1, read on the forward strand.
AGTCCATTTACCATAGAGAGATAAAATAAGTAGTTTTCTCTGGTCCTGGGGGTTGTTACTAGGACACTACGACAATCATCTACATATGCATATTAATCTCTTATACTTCTGCCTTTGTTTAATATTTTACTTATGTTAATCATGTCATATTTTAATCTCTGTCACAAGCTGCTTAAACCTGGCAGAGAGGAGTTTCATCAGTAGAGCATAACACTCCCTCAGGTTCGTGTTTACCCCACAGATCACAACCTTGTTCTCCGATAATCCAGCACAGGTGCCCCACACACAAACGTTACTGATTGTGCCAAAGCCAGAGATACTATTAGTAACTGACCTTAGTAAATCTGGGTCTCCGTGGTGGTGGGTTTCTGCACACCCTTAACTGTGCCTTAAAAGGTTAATCTGGACATAATTCTAACATTAAGCCTAAAACCAAGTCTTAACCCTCAACCAGACATTTGATGAAGTGCAGGGCAGCCCGCACTGTTATACAATTCTGTGCATAGTTCAGTCAATGTTTCAAGCATTTTTATGAATAGATAGTCATGGCAGTGTCAGTACCTTTGTAGCTCTCCGTGTCCTTGTTCACCTCTATAGCGTAGTACGCTGGGAAGATCCCACGGGCACCAGTTCGCATGTTGTAGCCCTCGTACCAGTAATCCTCTGACTGGACCTCCACCAGCAACGGATCATCCACCTCCAGCTCCAACTCATCGTCATGACGAGGGACAAACCTGCCAAGACAGATGTAGTTATGCACAGGCTTTTTATGAGCTGGATGACTCCCTTACACAGGCGGTAGGTCTGAGTGCCTGGACCGTTGGTTCATATTCAACACCTCCAGACCTGCACCCATTACCCCTGTTCTCTACACTCTCCATTTAGTTTGTTTTTTTAAGATTTTAATGTTTGTATTGGTCTGAGATTTTAACCCTTTGTGAACATAATAGGTCATTACAGTAGGGGTGGGAAAAAAATCGATACAGCATAGTATCGCGAAATATCTTCAGTGGCAATACTGTATCCATACACAGGCGCCAAGTATCAATCTATTTTTATATATGTTTTGGTCAGTTTGTCCCATTTTGCAGCAATAAAACTAAAGTGATATGAACAAACAGAGAAATGTTTCTTTTTAGATGAAACAGATGTTGACAAAGTTTCCTTTTGGGACGCCATTTGAAATTGGGAAAAATCAGAAGTTAGGAAAAAAAGGTTAGAAATTGCAATATATCGTATAATATTGCAATATGTTTAAATAATTTCGCAATAATATCGTATCATGGCATAAGTATGGTGATGATATCATATCGGGAGGCATCTAGTGAATCCCACCCCTGCGTTTCAGTCATCCAATCAACTTATTTTAGAAGTCCCAAGGTCGAAGTACAAACTGTGGGTTGCTACCCTGAGACTTTGGAAGTTCCCCCCTGACATCCGCACTATACCAGACATAGCTCTTCTTAAATCTGAACTCAAAACTTATTTATTTAGAATGGCTTTATTAGATAGGAGACATTTTTTTCTTTCTTCCTCCTGCTTTTCTGATTCCACTTTTATTCTTGGTCCTTGCTGTAAAACCACTGCTCAATGCTGTAAAGCGCTAAATAAACAAATGTTGAGTGATTGATTTTAAAGGAATACTACTGGTTGCCTTGTCACGGAGGACACAACTGAGCTTTGATTTAAAAGTTACAATAGATTCCATTCCATTTAGCTGATACTTTTTTCAAAACGGACTTACAATTGTTACATATAGCAGAGGCCACACAGAGTATTACTACAGCCATGCGCATGGCACTTCTCTGTGGAAGGCCGTTTTATTCAATATTAAATAAATTAATAACTACATAAAGAAGTAAATAAATATGCCTTTGAAATAAATCATGAAATAAATAAATAAGGTAATACATACATAAATAATACATACATAAATAATGAAATGTAAATATTCATATCAGAGTCATCAAAAATATTTTACTTAAGTCCATGTTTATTTATACCAAGAGACTTTTATTTAATAAATCTACATTTTTTTATATCCGTTGACTTTTATTTCCTAATGCCACATTTATTTATTTCCCTTTCTATTTATTTCCAGTTCTTATATGCAAATCAAGGGGCATGAAAGATTTAAAAGTAAAACCTTTTAATATATTTATTTAACTAATTGAGTCATTCTTATATGAATATTTGCATTTAATTATGTATGTATTTTTTGCCTCATTTATTTATTTAATGTATTTCAAAGTCATATAGATTTATTTAGTCATGTATTTATTAATGTATTTATTATTGACTAAAACAGCATTCCATACTTCTCAAATGGCTCCTTCTCCTCCTTGGTTACTGGCCCTCTGCACACTGAGTAGGTTCCAAACACTTCTTAGTTTGGTTTTAGCTGCAACTATACAGGCTGCTTATGTGCTCACAAACAATACATGGCATTTGTGAATACAAGCGGACTGCTATCTCCTTCAAGCCTACATAATGTATGTTAATATTCACATTAGTTTAATACTCACAACATACTGTAAGTTTTCAGTGTTAGATTTTCATACAAAATAAACGTTTTTAAGTTGCCCAATATGGAGTTTTACAAGGTCTGAAACGGCTTTCACACAACTAACATAAATTCAACTTTTAATACTTTAGCCAATGTTAAAAAGAAAATTAGCTAACTATGACGTTAGCTTGTCAGATGTGATGCTAATGGCTATAGAGGCACTTTGACAATATAGAATATTATACACATACAAACTAGAAACTCACTAAATTAAAGGAATGCTGTAAAAAGCTTCTTGTTTTCAGTTCTGATTGGTCATGAACAGAGATGTTGCTATTATCAGCCTGAGGTCTTCAACAGCAGCTGTAACTCCACGCTGCCAACTGGAGTGTAACTGTTACGGGGAAACATGAAGAATTGGAGCGTTCTCTGGTCCAACTACAAATGAACATTAAAAAACAATAATGACTGATGGAGATGAGTGTGTTTAAAGGCAACCACAACCTTGGATCCTACTAGAAGCCACTCTGCCTGCATAATTAAAAAATGAGTAAATGTAAATCCACTAAGCTCGTGTAACTGTTCCTAAATGTCTATTAATGATTTATCGCTAACAATAACAAATTCAATAAAGAAATTGAAATAAAACTTTTTTCAATGTTCTTGATCATGATCATCTTTGGTAATTACAAATTAGTTCTGTGTGCAACATCATAAGCCATGCTAAGAAAAACTGAATCATAGCTGTGCACACAATAATATAAGGTGGTTTACAGTGATTTTGTGTTGAATTGGTAAAGATTTTTAAATGGTAACTAAAATTGAATTAATTGCTGATGTCTGGCGGCGTGGCAAGAAGTATGACAAAGAAAAATTTAGCAAAATCATATTTTATAAGAATGATGGCTAACCCTTCATATGGTTTCAGTCAAGGTGCAACATTTAGTATGAATATGGAGGGGATGATGTTGATGTAAGCAATGGTGATGATGATGCAGTTCTTCCTTACCTGTAGACGGCCCTGTGGCTCTGATCCCTCTCCTCTCCATTTATGAGACAAGAGAATAGGCCAAAGGACTCGGCACCTTGAAAACACAGAGGAGAAGCAAGAAGGGGAAAATAAAGGTTAATAATCCGGTGTGGAGTGCCAGCTATTCTGCTGGCAAAAAGATGATTGTTGTTGACTTCAAATTGCAGCAAAGGTCCATCATATACAAACAGAAAACACAATTAGGGCACATTATGTTTACTTTAAAGCACACAGGCCTTTTTTAGGATCTATAAATCACACTTTAATTAGCCGTGAAACAGATGAGCATTGTGTATTTCTACCTACATTCCCCTGAGACAACCATTACCCCCTGCTCTGCTCAGATAAACTGTGTTAGTGTGTCTAATGGGTCTGTGAAACACATGAAAGGCATCCCACAGGACAGCGGGGACTATTAGAGGAAGTAACCACACATACATTTTAGACTGTCTAGAATCTCCCACCTGCCCACTACTGCTGGCTGCTTTACACACACATACACAGTGATGTGGGTCAGTGTATGAGCCAAAATAAGAGTCAGCCTAATGAAGGTAAATGCTACAATCCTCCACCTTCCCAGATACAGTCTAAGAAAGCAGCAAAAACTTATACAGTTACTTTAATAATTAAGTTGGATGCATCATAAAATTGCTAAATCCAAATGAATTTTCATGACATTTAAGTGGTTTTGTGACATATCCTTTGGATTATTAATAAGTTAAAACTTGCTTGCATTGCATTATGATCTTGCTGTTGTTTCTGTTGTGGCCTAAATATAGCCACAAAGCGCTCCTCTTCCTCTCTGTCATTCTTCTGCTCCATCCTGTTTGTGTGTGTGCGCTGCTGGCCGCCGCCGGGCCTGGCTGCTTGTTTGTTTGTTTGCCTGGTGCCGCTGAGTCACATGACGGTACAACATCAAATCTCAAGAAGGGGGAGGAGAAACAAAGTGTGCCTGCTCGGTGCTGTGACAGGAGCCGCATTTACACAGACACAGACAGCCAGTTCGCCTCTATGGATGACACCACAGCAGTGCATGCTGGAGAGAAACTGAAACTAAAGTATCCATCTCATTACACTGGTACTGATCAATCATTTTATCAATATTTGAATCGATCCGTCCACCACTAGCATGTAATATTGGTGGAGTACTCTTTTATTTAACACAGCTTGCAGAGTCCTGTTCCAAAAGCCTTGTGTATCAAGCACTGAGGGCAGCGAACACACCTTAAAGGGCAACTTCTGTTTTTTTCAACTTGGGGGCTGTTTCACAAAAGCAGAATTTATAAATCTGAGAAAACTGATCAAGCAAGACTTGACCTAGTCTAATATGTGCATCCGGGCTTTGTGCGTTTCACGAAGGCCGAGCCAGGCTGAGGAGGAGCGACTAGGTCAGCCTAGATGAAGTATTTTGGATAAATGTGCGTTCACGGCTTTCCAGATTTACTGATGCTAAAATGGAGAATACACATTGTTCATACTTTATAGAGAGTGAGCAGCATCTTCATGTGGAAGTATGAGAACATGAAACCACTGCTGACTGTACGAAAGGACTCCAGGATTAATAAATAAATTAAATTAATAAATCTTGGCTGTTAGCCTGGTCGGGAACAGCTGCTAGCTGTAAAGAATAATTCTCCATGGTAACTTAGGTGCCAATAACCCTGGACCCTATGTTCATATGTTTTTGTGTCTAAGTGTCGGATGGGAACAACAATCTTTGACCTTGGTCCAATATCAAGAGAAATCGCTGCAGTCGGCAACGAATAAACAAGCTACAATGTAAGTTAATAGGACAATTGTCCAGCTTGTGTTTACCGTCACAAAAGTGTTTGTTTTGCCTCTGACAGGCTCAGATTAATATTCTATGATAATATTCAAAATGTCTGACAACATTATGGAAAGGATTTCTAAGGAGATCAACCTTTCTGTTAAACACATTTCACTAAACCCATCAGACTCCATGTAAATAAACAGTAATTTTAGCATTGTAAAATACACTTCATTTAAAGTTAACTGAAAAAAAATAAAACTATCAAAAGCTGTTTTGGGTTATCTTCCCACTGTTCAAACAATAACAACTGTAGTTTCGGTTGGAATAAACACATATTGTACCGATTAACATGTGAAAATATGTTGGCTCTATACACGCTAAAAGTTTGGTTTTTATAAATGGAGTCTGGTGGGTTTAGCGCTAGGGACTTCAGAGCTGTTTCTAGTTAAACAGAAAGGTCTCAAAGAGGTTTTAAAGGTCTAAGCTGCTCTATTAACATTATTAACATAGCTTCTCCGCTGACGACTGCATCAAACTCTCTTAATACCGGACCAATGTCAAAGATTGTTGGATTCATAGGGTCATGTTTTAATACTTTAGAAGAAAGTCAGACAAACATGTTCTCCAACAAATGGGGTCTAAAAATCTTTAGGAATATAACTTGAAGCACTCAAAATACACATGATGATGACAGCATATTTAGCAGATTCAGCTAAATGACATTACAGAAACAAATAATTTATTAAGCCACTCACTATCTGTGTCATTGCTTTCTTTTTCTCAGTCCTTCCAAACACCCTCTCCAGGACTGCTGTTGCCTTAATGTCTGGAACAAGACTCAGCTAATTTGTTTTTGAATGGGATTGTCTGGACAGCAGAGGGTAAGAGAGAAGCAAATCCATGAAAAGGAAAGCTGCTTTTGGCTCCGTGTCCCTCCACCCAGCATGGCATCCAAATGTCCAGCTGGGTTTTTGGCCAGAACGTGCTCCGGTCAGAATGCTGACAACGATATCATCAGAGCAGCAAAAGCTGCAGCCTTCACTTACAACACTTACAAGCTGTGCTGGGTATTGTGGCTTAATTTATTTTAACTTTCAGGTAACTCATATGTTCAAACTGTTATATTCAAAACTGCTGGTATGATAAAACAACAGTTTTAAATATTATTCATCTGCCAGTTTCAGATGTTATGTTACAAGATAAAATTAAATCTAACAGGCAGTCACAATATCGAGAGTTGATGAGGTGTGCTATTCCAGCTCCTAAAAATCTCTGTAGCTGTGCATCATCAGCCACATCGCTTTAAGCCTTTCCCACCATGCTGCCAATTTCGGCCAGACAGTATTTGCTGCTGTGTTACTCTATGTTTAAAGGGACTTACACAAAATAACAGCGTATGTGCTTCCAGGATGTCTCACACACTATTATGGGGGGAATAGAATGCCTTGTATTAAGAAATTTACACATTCTCAAAAATGCTAAATGAAATTGACAATTTAAATTTACTAAGCTTATTAAGTCTCATTATCACAAAATCCTTAAATCATTATCAACAAAATCATAATTTGTGCACTCTCTCACCAGAAAGAAAACAAAATAAACATGAAAATTAAATTATTTTGTAATATTAACCTTTTTTTACATGGTGTTGTTTATGACATGCGTGGCCGGGCAATATGGCTGACTGGTATGCCTATCATGGTTGTAATACTAAGATTGGTTTTCCATTATTGACATATGTCTCATGTGGTTAATGTGCTGGTGGTTAATACTCAAATTGCTAATATTGAAATAGTATTGGAAAAAAATATCGCAATCATGGCATTAACTTACTGGAAGAGCGAGAGCGTCCACTCATGAAGACGTTGAGGAACTTCTTGGAGAAGTGCAGGTCAACCTCTGGAGTGGAGTCTTCAGACAGACAAGCCGTGGCCTCTCTCCTCTCTCCTCCTATCTGAATGCCGTCCTCATCGTCCTCATCTTCCTCATCTTCCTCCTCATACTCCTCCCCTATGGCAGACTCGTAGGGAGAAGAGACGCAGTTGTCATAGATGGTGGCAGAGTCGCTGTCGTCACTGTAGCCTTGGTAACATTGCCGGAGGCTGACCAGTTCTAGCTTAGCGTGCTCATCCACCACTAGTGTGTATTTTACCGAGTCATATGAAAGGCCACTGGCCTCCGAGCTCATGGAAGTCCTTGGTGGGACTCTCCTGCAACCGCCATCCCTCTTTACTCCCTCCTTTCCTCCCCCATTTTCTCTCCCTTTCCCCAAACTTTCATCCATTATTATCCTGTCCACATCCTCATCCTCCCCGCGCAGTAGCTTTCATCTGTGGCGTCCACATACTCCACAGATGATCCAGGTCTCAGCATGACCCCGGCCCCCGTTCCTGCCCCCTTCAGGCTGAGGTCCAGCGTGAGGGAAGAGCGGGCTGAGTGAGCCATGCTGGGTGGCTTGATGATGGACTCTACACATGAAGTATATGAAGGTGGGGGGACATATACCTCGTCCTCCTCATAGATGGAGGGGTTTGTCCGGTCTGGGAGGGGCTGGTATGGAGGTGGGCCCTCTGTGTCAGAACTGATGGACATGCGGCCCTGCTCAGTCTGCTGCGAGAGGAAAGGCCGGTCCTGCACGTTGGGAGGGTCTAGAGGGTCGGCAGAACGCTGCACAGGAGTTAGATAAATCTCCTCTGTGGATTCTATATGAACGTCCGTGTGATAGCGGATCCTCTCCCGGTGGAGCCCGCCTTCATCCGCCTTCCTTGCTGGGTTTAGAGGAGCTGGTGTATAGTTCTGTGGTGGGGGTTGGCGCGGGCGGCTTCTCCTGAAGCTTGGAGCGAGTCGCAGCCGTTGTGGAGTGTCCAGAGGTGTGGCTGTGTCTGCAGGGGGCATCAGTGGAAGTCCCGCGGTCTTTGGTCTGCGCTCCCCCGCCTTGCACCTTGTCCTCGTCGCTTAGACAGCTGTGCTCACGTGGAGAGGTGAGCTCACCTGGAGGAGAAGACACAAACAACAATGCGCACAAACACACAAGCACACACAAGGGCCAGACACCAGACCAGGCCGGAGTAAATATACATGATGCAGAAATGCAGACATGATCGGCAGACAAACATGAAGCCAGACATGGCAACAAATACACAAACAGATAAAGCAAAGCACAGACAGGAAGAGAGAAAAGTAGAAATGGTTAGATAACCGATTACGCAGCTAAATATTGCACTTTGGACAATTTAAGTCATCTGTGATGTGTGGTACATTGCCATGTCCAAGGTGTGTGTATATATACATCCATCCATCCATCCATCCATCTTTGTCCGCTTATCCGGTATCGGGTCCTTGCCTTCTGGCTCAGCTCTCTTTTCGTCACAACGGTGCGATAAATTGAATATGATATCCCCCCCCCCGCTGCGCTGATTCTCCGACCGATCTCCTGCTCCATTGTCCCATCACTCGCGAACAAGAGCTCAAGGTATTTAAACTCCTTCACTTGTGGATTCATTCCCTACCTAAAGAAGGCACTCCAAGCTTTCCTGCTGAGAACCATGGCCTCAGATTTAGAGGTGCTGATCCTCATCCCAGCCGCTTCACACTCTGCTGCGAACCGATCCAGTGAGTGCTGAAGGTCACAGACCGATAACGGCATCAGAACCACATCATCTGCAAAAAGCAGCGATGAGATCCCGAGCTCACCGAACTGCAACCCCTCCCCACCCCGACTACGCCTCAATATCCTGGCGGAGGCCAACCCTCACCTGGAACGAGTCCGACTTACTGCCAAGAACCCGGACACAGCTCTCTCTTTGGTCATACAGAGATCGGATGGCCCTGAAAAGGGACCCCCTCACCCCATACTCCCACAGCACCTCCCACAGTGTCTCCCGGTCATACGCCTTCTCCAGATTCACAAAACAAATGTAGACTGGTTGGGCATACTCCCAGGCTCCCTCCAGGATCCTTGCGAAAGTGAAGATCTGATCCGTTGTTCCACGACCAGGACGGAATCCGCATTGTTCCTCTTCAATCCGAGGTTCGACTATCGGCCGAACCCTCCTATGGAGTAGACTTTACCAGGGAGGCTGAGAAGTGTGATACCCCTGTAATTGGCACACACCCTCTGGTCCCCCTTTTTGAATAGGGGAACCACCACCCCGAAATTTGGTTGCAAAAGGAGGTTGAGCTCTGTTAGGTGGTCTATGAGATAAATCAAGTGAGAAGTGGGTCACTTTCTCATAGACCTCCTAACAGAGCTCAACCTCCTTTTGCAACCAAAGCTTTGAGGAGTCCCCCCCTGCTGGAGATCAGATATAATGCAGCTTTAAGGAGTCTCCCCCTGCTGGAGATCAGATATAATGCAGCTTTAAGGAGTCTCCCCCTGCTGGAGATCAGATATAATGCAGCTTTAAGGAGTCTCCCCTTGCTGGAGATCAGATATAATGCAGCTTTAAGGAGTTTCCCCTTGCTGGAGATCAGATATAATGCAGCTTTAAGGAGTCTCCCCTGCTGGAGATCAGATATAATGCAGCTTTAAGGAGTCTCCCCTGCTGGAGATCAGATATAATGCAGCTTTAAGGCACTTCCACATTTGCAGCAATTCGCCGGACGGAATGATTTGTCCATTAATATTAACAGTCTACGATCTAAATACAATCCTGAATTAACTCAATATTTCATTTAAATAATGAAGAATGAGCTGCACACTGTTTTATTCTGTTTTCTTTTGAGAGGGAGACAAACATTACAACTAATTTCTTTTTAATATGAATTTAAATTCATTTGGTGTTAACACAAGGCTAGAAATGGGGTGATCATTTCATCTCAGAATAATGCATGAATGCTTTTGATCTGTATTCTGCCAACATGGGTGGAATAACACATGAAAGTTGATTTAGCCAGATTTTTTTCTATTGTTTTAAATGATTCAGATAAGTAATATACTTTTTCCATCAGTGGGGAGTTGTTGGCAGGGAGTTTGGTAAGTTAGACTCACATGGTGCTCTGAAAAGAGCTCTACCAATAAGCAATGACAGGTCCCCAGCTAAAATAAGCCCAGAGCTGGCTAACACACCAGCCACAGTATATAGCATTAGCTTGCTTAGCTTAGCATAGCTAATCCACACCTTAACACTCGTCCCTTAGGATCAGGGAGCCAGACACCCTGCCAAACTCAATGCTAATCACAAACGAGGTTCAGCTGCTTTGTTAGCAGCCTGAGGACAAATATTATCAGAGACAGCATTCTGGTCTGCACATCCCAGTTATCATCAACTAAACAAGAGAATTAAGACAATTAAACTAAAATATGAGCTTCATGGTGTGAAGATCTGGTGAGAAAGAAAGCTCACCTGTTTTAAGAGGCGAGGACGAGCCTGAAACCTTCTCCTGCCAACTGTATTTCTTCCCAAAGGAGTTGTTGTTTAATGTGTCCTGGGAAATGCAGAAAAAGAGGAAGAGAAGAAAAAGAAAATGGTGAGAAAAAAAACAGATGCAGAGAGGATGTGAAGGAAAGAGAGTGAAAGGTTTAGTAACTGAGTTCTGGATCCAGAAACTCAATGTACACAACTTTTTGTCCCACTCTCTCTCTCTCTCTCTCTCTTACACACACACTCTTTTATTCTGTTGAATGAGCAGGGATTCTTTTGTCTGTGCTCCGTGGCCAGCATTTAAAGGGAACCAGACCTTTTACCACAGCTACTGGGAACACACACACACATTGCATTTTTTTTTTTACCAGAGCTACTGGGAACACACACACACACACACACACACGCACACACACATATTGCATTTTTTTACCCAGAAAAAGACAATGGCTGTGAAGCATAATGGATGTAGAGTGGAATAATTGAATGTTATTTAAAGAGCACCAATTGATAATCTTGTGTTTGCTGGGCTTCACTGGTTTAACTTGTCACCTTGCTGCATGATGTAAAAGTTTACAACAGGGGACATCCCGCCTGAGTGTGGTTACAAGTGCAACAGTGTGCACTCAATAGGACGTGCAATAGACTTGAAAAGGGCAGTGGAATACTTATTTTACTAATGTATACTACCATTTTAAATTGCTTTGAGTTACTAAAACATTCTTGTCACATATTCTCACATTAGGACAAACACACACCACTTGTAAAAGAGCGTAATATAGTAATATTATAAAAATTCATCAAATGAAGTGAAAACATTGTGTTTTCAGTATAAACACAACTCCAAAGCACCAACAGCAGACAGACAATGACATATTGGTAAAAAAAAAAATAGTTATGGATGGGAATATCTTTCTCAGGAGTTGGTAGAGACCAAAAACAAGAGCTTAAAGACAGTGCATGTTAAATTCATCAGGTAGACACAAACCTGACTTTAAATGAGTGCTAATGTTGCTCCGTCAATGCTGGATGTGTAAAAAAGCAACCGTTTGCCATATTAAGTTTAAGTGTGATATGTACAGTACATGTTGTGGTTCACAACCTGTTTAAAAAACAAGCTGTCAAAGATTACAAATCTTACAAATATACTTTTTGTGACTCAATGATTATTGGTTACCTACCAGAAGAGTACTGAGATGAGAGAAGGAGAGAGACACACAGATGGGAGATGGAAGCCAAATAAAATTGAATTGAAATTGGAAGGACAACTGGGAACGCCTGTGATGATGATGTGTCACACAAAATCAGATCATACCCTCCTCCTCTATCCAACCACCACCACACATGACTCACTTCCCATCTATGTGTACCGGGTGGAGACTGAGTCGTTGTGTGTTGTTGCTGTGGTAACGAGTGAATCAGCAGGTGGGTGACAGCAGCACTGATCCGAATAGCAAAGGTTTGTTTAACTATAGTGATAAAAAGAGCATTGCTGACTCAAATATGGCGTGAGGGTGTGTGAATTAATAGGCTATATGGAAGTGACTCTGATAACACATGACCTAGTCTGGCTGTGTGCAACACAACTTCTAAGAGATTTGTCTGATAGTCTGACGGTTTCTGGTCACCATGTTGACAGATCTATGGAATCAACTTTGTGAGAACAATGTTATACAACACAAATGAGACCAAACCTGTGATGAAGTGGAATTGTATTATTATAAGTGTTTGAGTCTCAGCCTATCATACTTAGCAGGGATGGTAGCTTATTGCTCGTCTAACCTCAGCTCCACCCTTTGAATTTGTCTTCTACAGTAACTGAAAGGAGATAAACAATATACCCAGACTGAAACTCTCTTCCCTCGTCTCCCATAACTGCTCATGTTCCCAAAAAAGGTTTAATGTATAACAGATAAAGCATTGAACTATACATTTATAAAGAAATACATACCAAATGTTTCTAATTTATGCCTATTTTCTACCAAATTATTAATATTGTCTTGGCCCATGTGAATTAATAGATTTGAGTACAATACAGAGTGTAGTATTTAGGTATACCTTCCAAATCTCCCACACACACACACACAGACCACCCCCCCCCCAACATAAGGAGCATGCCAGAGCCAGGTGAGGGATTAAAGACGGACTTGGATTAAGACGGAGGAATCCTTCCTGTTCTGTTTTTCTGTCTGAATCATTTTACTCAAGCTGCTTCAGACCAGTCCATCTGTTTCTACAAGAGCTATTTATACTATACATATGTCTTCATTTTTCTAACATTTTGTAGTTTCCTTGTTTTTTTCATATTGTGGCTGATCTTCACTTTTGATGCTTGGATGCAAATTACTTTAGTTACTCCTTAGAGAAGTTTGTAAAGCATAACTTTTCTTACCCACTAGTCTAAAACGAGTGTTTGAGTGTCTAATGATAGTTTGATCCTTACAGTTTTTGCCAATTGCTCACACACTGAAATCAAAAATATTACACAATTATCAAAACCTTACACTCAGTGAGCAAAACATTGGCCCAGATGTGCACCACTATAAGCATAATGTCAGCTTCACACCTTTTGCAAAACAATACACAGTGATTTGTAAATCATGACATCACTTCCTTGCTATTCCGAAGCACTGACTGTCACATGACCACAGCTATGAGTCAGCCTGTGAAACACAGCCATCAGGTACGCAAGCACACGATTGCTTAATTGTAGCCACACCAATCAAATTTAAGCACTATAACAATGCAGCAGGTAAGACTAGTAGGTTCTGTACTGTATTTTCAGTTTTTTTTACTGTAATTGTAACCTGTACTGGGTACAGTTGTTTGTCCGTTATTTGCTGAGCTAACAGTGTTATACACACTACTGTAGTAGATGCATGAAACTGGGACATGTTAACTGATTTGGGTTCATAGAGAGAAATGAATTATATTTTCCTCAATCCAAATTGGTCTTGTGTAATGTTTGGTGAACTTATTGTAAATAATAAGTCATATATAATTTGCACTTTCTCTGTGTACTTCATTCACAGTACTCCAGTCACTTAGAAGTAAAATTGCTAAAAGTGTTTTAGGTTAGCAACAACAGTCTGTAACTGGTTCCAACAGAACTAAGTAATATAAAATGTGTGTTTCATATGGAAACAAAATATAGTTTTCATAAATTACTGTAGTCGTTACAAGAGTGTTTCATTTTGCAAAGGGTCTGATGTGTTCTGCTGATTGGGCGTGTGGTTGTGCAAATTGTGTGTAGTGTTTTAAAAAAAATGGTCCTGCTTTCAAAATAGTGCTTAATCAATCGAAAAAAAAACTGTAAAGGTTTTTTTTCCCTTTTAACTATTTGGCACAAAACACTGGCACTTTGCAGATTATTGGATCTAAAAATATTGCTTTTCCAAAAGCCACGCTGCTCTAACCCTGACCAGTGTTCAGAACTGCTTTTGCACTACCACAGGAGTCTGTCACTCGCTGTCAAATAATGCAGAGCTAATTGCATATTTTTGCATTTTTACAGCTCCACTGACCTGGAAACAGTGACCCCAGTCTCTCTCTGTCTTTTTACAGTACTCTGAGAAGAACTGCCTGCAGATCATCATTTGAGTTTTGTCTGTGCTGCCTGACTAAAGCTTTTACTGTCAGCTGGCTGTCATAGTTTTAAACTGTAGGTATGCTTGGATGAAAACAATCCACCATGAAACACTTTTCTATCACTATTTGTTATATACCTTTTTCGGTGATGTGCTACACAATTCAGGCTATGTAAGGGTGAGTTATTTGGTATCTTGTATAGTCGTAATGTCTTCCAAATCTGTACATTCTTTCTATATATTTTAGACATGGAGTGGCGGCTTTTTGAAAAGCAGGTAAAACAGCTGTGAACTGAGGCTGAAAGGAAATTCTCCTTTTGCTTATGTGAGAAATCCATGCAAGATGAGTAAACAGAGAACAGAGAGACCACTTTCTATACCTAGAGGAGCAGACCAGAATGCAATGCAAAGGGATTGTGCAGATCTGTCATCAGGTGTATGTTTAGTACAAAGGTCTTGTCAAGCTTTTATTTAATCATTTTTTTCTGCCCAATATTTGTCTTGAGTTGAAAAAACCTGCTACCCATCCTTATGGTTGTCTAAAGGCATTCTGGTGGAAGGTGGAATAGGCTTAATGACACTTTGAAAATGTCATCTGATGTTATCAACTTAAGATTTATGAGATCATTATTCCATTGTACTGCAGCAGAAAAAATTAATTTTTAAAGTTTTAACCATCAAACTCACAAAACACAACCCAATCGGCTGCTGATGGATGTTACGCTGACGAGATGTTGTTGGTTGCTTAATGTCTTCAAAGTTCACGCAAAGACAACTTTCAAGAAACGTTCACCCATTTAACATTGAAATATATTAACTGAGGTTTGGTATTCTAGCTTTTGTATGAAGAGAATGAACAATGTCAGGCCTAGGAGACAGCAAGAAAAAAACATTTCAGAGCAACCATTTCCCTTTGTAGTTTCCAGTTCTGACAGCTAGCTCACACACACACACACACACACACACACACACACACACACACACACAGTTTCTACCTAATGAAAACTGAGCAAAGAACAAAGCGCAGACCGATATAGAGCTGCTTGGTTGATCATGTTGACGGCTGTGGGGGAGTGTGTGTATGAGTCATACTGTAGGCAAACACACTATGCAATGATGTATAAATTGCATAATAAAAGTATCACCATACAGGCATTCACATTTTTACTGAACCTGACAAAGCTTTTTAGTGCATGGTATTGTTTTTTTAGCACATTTACTGTATGGTTAGTCGATCTTCTGGGATTGACATCCAGACAGCTAGCTGTCCATCTGAGTTTTGTCTCGCACGACTATTTTACAGTGGCGCTGTGCAGAGTTTAACGCCGCCATTGATGATTCTGATTGGTTTAAAGAAATTCCATTTAATCAGAACACGTTTTCCTCCCATCCCTAAATGCTATGTGGAGTAGCCAGAGAATACTGTATGGTTTACTCTCACTTCAAACCTTAACCATATTACTCACATCATAAAATTGTTCTATTTTTAACACATAGATTATATATATATATATATATCAGAAATTACTGGTACACACACACACACACACACACACACACACACACACACACACACACACACACACAGTTTTGTATGGTTATAATTGTGATGACACTTATACCATTCATTCTGTAGCTCCTAACCTAGAGCTAAATGTTTTGAGCTTTAAGCTGGAAAAAAAGATTCAATTACAAGAACACACACACAGTCACGAGCTCTAGCAGCATTTAAAAACAAACAGTGACGGGCACCAAGGGGAAAAAAAAAAATCCCTGTGTCTTGACAATTGAGGCTATTGTTCAAAACACATCCTGTCAAAGAAATAATTGTAGTGAATCCAAAGATGACGTCAGCTATGTTTTCATTCCTATTTACTTTATTAAATTTCATATTTGTGTTTGAGGAGGAACCCAGGCAGGAAAATACAGACACCCAGTCAGAAAAAAAGCGTAACTGAAAGTCCTCTTTTCCTGCTTAATAATCAATATTCAGTCATCTGCCACAAACTGTGTGTAAGAATATGGTTACCTGTGTGCGCGGCACAATTGGGAAGAGGTTAAGAGTCGTGGGTCTCTTGGGCCTGTAGGTATCCATGGTAACAGGTGCTGCAGGGTCCTTGGTGATTGGTAGTGGTGCGATGGCGGATGCCTTCGAGGACTCTTTGTCACTGTGGTAACCGTCAGCACCGTCGATGAGTTCCAAGTGCAGCATCTCTGCCTGAAACTGGCCAACAGCACCCAGCTCTGACCTCCCCGACATGCTATTGGTCCCTCGCCTGACATGGCCCTGCAGGGATTGGAGGAAACACGCCGTCAGTCAAGGACGAGAAAATGAGAGAGAGGCAGAGAGAGAGAGAGAGAGAGAGAGAGAGAGAGAGAGAGAGAGGGGATGGGATGAGGAGATTGAGCCAGCCAATAAGAGGATGCTCTGTCTTCTGCCTGTAACACTCTCACTGCCGACCAGAAAGTAGAGACAGAGACTAATTCCAGCATCAGGTTCCCCACATGACATTTACCTAAAATAATGAAGTGAGAATGAAAACTCCTTCTGCTCTGCAAATCACTAGGCTTTTCAGAGGTTTGTTATCATTTTAGTCTAAATCTTTTTAATGCAGTTAATTAGGGGTCAAACCACATTTGCAAGGCAACGCGGTTCACATCTCCAGCAGAGATGAGGATTATGATTTTTCTTATTTTTCTTATTTTTCCGCAGTTTCTATAGCCTAGACCGTGCATGGTAGGCCGGTGCCGTTTTGAGGACTAGTCCAGACTCTGCTAAAACCTTGGACACAAAAAATTCACTCACTTCCACACATATTTCGGCAAATTAAATGCTATCAATGCAAAACTTTAGATTGTTGTTTGCCATGACACTATAAGGCTCCCCAACCCATTTTACAAGAATACTAGGGCCACTGTTTAGGCCACACCTACAGTGGTGTACTGATTTGTCTAAGTGGGCGTGGCCTATGGGACCCACGTTTGGATTCACCACTTACACTAATGTGAGCAACTTCAAATTTATAGGACAGATGTACAATGGGTGACGAACCTTACCTACCAAAAATTACACATGTGGACCACTAGTGACGTCCAACAGGTTTTGACTATAACTTAGTAACACATTACACATTGCACATTAGAAACCAATGTGTGAAACCAACTTTTTCAAACTCCTCCTAGGCCATGCATCAAATCTGCATGACATTTGGCACATAGCATCTCCAGAGGGCCCTAACCAAAAGTTATCAAAAGAATTTTGCTGATGGTCAACTATGCGCAATTTACAACCAAATACATTTTTGTAGCTAGCCAGCTTTGGCCCAGAAATATGAAGTCTCCATTTTCAGTCCTGTCTACATAGCTCTGCTTGGCTTGATTGTTTTCACATATTCCACAAGGCACCTTGTCAGCCAAAAACTCAAAACAGATCAGAGAAGTTTATTTTGTGATGAGATTCACTTTGACTGTTTTTTATCAAATAAAATGACAAACACAGGCATCATCTGGGTGACGGCATAAGTCAGAGGGCAGTGGGTCAGCACAGTCTGCTTCACTTAGCATCACTCTCTCTGCAACTACACACAGACACACAACTCCTGTTGGTAGATGTGATGTAGATGCTTTGACACAGACACCAAAGCCACTGTTAAGCCTATTATAGGCCTTAGCTCCCTCTTTGCTCCACATCGCACACTACACACAACATGCAGATAGAGTAATGCTCACACACATATGTACGGAGCCACCGAGGTGACATGGAGGAAAAAAAGCAAAAAAAAACAATGAATAAAACAAAACAAAGCAAAATTATGAAAAAACATGTACTGGGGACAAACCCTTTTGTGAGATTGTGACTTTCTTTTGCAAGATCTCAAGTTTTATTTCGAGATCTTGCAAATCCAACAAACAAAAAGGCTAACTTAGCTAGCTAGCTAGTAGCACGACATGATTACATCACCTTGGTTGTCTAAATACATCCATGCATTTATTTTACATGCCAAAGTGAAGTGTTATAATAGACATTTTTGTTGACTGTTGATGTCAATGACTTCAGGCTAAGCTTAGTAGGTAGCTAATATCTAGCTAGTAGCATGACAGGATTACATCACCTTGGTTGTCTAAATACATCCATTGTTTATTTTGATAAGCATTACTAATTAATAATGCCAAACAGAAGCGTTATAATGAACAATGGAGTTGACTGTTGATGTCAATAGCGCTAGTTTGTGTTGTCATAGCAACATTCTCGTTCATGAGCTTCTTTCTCGTGTTTCTTACAAGTATAGTTAGTTTGTTCTCTTAATACAGCTATGAAATAGCTAGCTAGCTATGTGGCGAACTCATGAACTTACCGTTTCATCATATAAATATTAACGGTAAACATTGTGTTTTCATTGTTCCTGATCGTTTACATGCCTATCAAAATAAACGATGAATGTATTTAGACAACCAAGGAGATGTAATCATGTTGTGATACTAGCTAGCTACTAAGGTTAGCCTGCAGTCATTGACATCAAAAGTCAACCACATTGTCCATTATAACTCTTTACTTTGGCATGTATTAATTAGTAATGCTTATCAAAATGATGCCACTTTGCTTGTTTGAAAGCCATGATGTCTCTCTCACATGTGGGGGGCCACATTCTCTGGGCAGGCAAAGCAGAGAAAGGGGAGGTAACCTTGCCTCTTATGACCTCATAAGGGGCAAGAGTCCAGATCGGGCCCATCTGAGCTTTCATTTTCTCAAAGACTCAATGATAATATTGATTTGTTGCTCATTTCTAAATATCCATCTGTCCATCCATCCATTCAGCCAATTCTATTCATCCACCCATCCACCTATTCACAAATATGTGCACCCATCCATCCATCCATCCATCCATCCATCCATCCATCCATCCATCCAGTCCTCTTAATACATCCACTTGCAATTTATTTAACGTCTATCTATCCTTACATCATTCATCCATCATGCATCTACCGTGTAGCCATCCATCCATCCTTATATCAATTATGCATACATCCACCCATTCTTCCATCCATCTATCCTGCTCGACCTGTCGTCCATCCATCTGTCATATATCTATCAATCAATCATGTATCTAGTATACTTATCCAGCCATCTAGTCCGTCCATCCTATAAATACTCATAAATCACTCCCCTATCTGATGAGGTGTTGATGATCCTATCAACCCTCCTCCTGTATTTTCAGCTCAGTCACATCACACCCCGGTCTGTCTGTAATCACAGTGCAGCCACTCTCCTGCCATCATTTTTCTCTTTTTCTTCTCTCCCCGATCTCCACCTGTTTACGTTTTCACCTTCTGATGACCAATGCCTGCTAATGCAGTGGGCTTATACTCTCCCTCTAATGTTTTATGATCTCAGATTATGACTGGCCCCTAAAGAGAGCCCAGGCCCCTGTTGCTAGGAGACAAGGGAATCAGTGACAATGATAAAACAACATAAGACTCAAAGGATGTGCAAAAAAGGACTGACAATGCAAAATTACCCAGAACGTCCTGCTGAGGTCTATCCAGTCGTAAAACAGTAAGAACCAATACAATCAATGCAGTTTACAATAAATAAATAAACAGAAAAGTTCAAAAAGACCTTAAGATCTTTAGTAGAGGCAAACGGGACAATGGATTCTTTGATGTTTTGGTTTTACTCTGCTGTTAAGGAAATACATGGACTCTTATCCATAATTTTGCAATATTACTAAAATCTAGAGATGCTTTTTAAATATTAAATATCTGGGAATTTGTTTTTAATTTGAATATGTAACAACATCAAGACCCACTGCATCCTGATTAACACTTAAAGCTCGTTGGTGGTGACCAAAGTGGAGCTAAAAGGAGAGAGAACACTGGACTTTAATTCACAAGGTGGACAAAAATTAGTCCAATTGAACGCTAATGTAGCTATTTTTTAAATTGTTTGCTAACACATAAGCATAACAATTCAAATGGTGATATGTCAAAGTGTTTTCAACTTGTTTCACTGCCTTTGAATGGGCAAACAAATCATTACAGCTTTAAATCCCCATGCTAACCACAACAAAGACAAAAGTCCCTTCACTCCAATGGCATTTAAATGGTAAATAAAAGTCTTTAATATGGCTGCGTATAAAACTGATTTCTCCAAGTAAACACTGTGAATACGTAGCAAACAGATGACTATCAGTAAACAGCAACGATATGATAGTGATCGATGCTCTAAACAGGACCAGAGACACAAAGGGCTTCTCTTGGTTCTGTTTGTGTTGATGATGCAGCCTCCTCTCTGCTGTTACCATGTGTGGATGATACAACATGAACAGTATCCATGGGGGCAGTTGCCCTGTGTGTGTGTCTATGTGTGCATGTGCCTACAGTGTATTGCATGTATTTTCAGCTCTGACAGATGGGGTAGGTGAGAGAAACGCTGTTGCCATGGAAATAGGTTTCCTTCTCCTCTTGCAAGTATTTTGCTAGCCTCTCTCTCTCTCTCTGGGTGTAGGTACAACATTGTGGTAATGTGTGTTTGTCATTTAATGTTACTGCCCATTCTCTGACCCCATCCCCGACATAGTATGACTTTTTCCACCCTTCACACATGAAAAATGTCTGCAAGTCAAATCCCCCCTGAAATGGAAGCACTCTCTACTCTACTTTCTCACACGCACACACGCACACGGTAATGCATGTTGTCATTTTATGTCTCTGAGGAACACCAAATCACTTTAGGCTTTATTCTGAACTTGAGCTGCTTCAAATTAGCCCTTCATAACTACAGCCATGTGCACGCTAATTCAATGAATATTTTTCTCTCTGTTGGTTGGAACTTCCGTCCACCACAAATCAGCCTTTAAACTAGGAATTAAACTCTGGAAATAAAAGTCCCTTTAGCACGTTTTTGTTTGTGTTTCCACCACAGGAGCTCCACCAGGGGCCTGTTTCACAAAACTAGGATAAGGGATTAAGCCGAGATATTCAAGTCATCCTGGATGAATTTAACTTTGACTCGGTTGCACGAAACTAGATTGAATTAAACCCAGTCAAGTAACCATGGAGATTAATTCTTTGTTTCACTGCACTAAATGTATATACCTTTTGTACAGTTAAAGGAAATGGGAATTCACCTATATGAAGTAAAAGACTAGGTTAATGTGTGTAAAATAATCACAGCTTGGTTTATATAATTGTGCAGTACACGTGAGTGAGTATCTAATTGGTTTGACAGTAATCAGTCAAATACCTTTCTGTTCATTTGTAAACATTTGTTAAATACTACTTTTACCTGATTTAAACATACTTGTCTTCTAAGTTAATGCCTTATCCTTTTGTAATAATAACCTTGATCTGTGTGTCCTGTAGTAAGCACTTAACCTTATCTGTATTGGTTAAAATACCTGTTTAATGTTTTTCATTTCTTTTGTGTTTAAAGGTTTTTCACCTGTTCACCTGTACCGACCTGGTCACCTATTTACACTGGTACCCGTTTAACTGGTCAAAATAAAATATATTTTCTGAGTCAAATCCAAAGTCTGGTCCTTCAAGTGTGGACACCTCACAGTTCAAAGAAACTCTTGACTTTTTGACCTGTGATTTGATACAAACCACGATTCTTTTTTTTCGGGGGGTGGGGGGCGTGGGGGGGGTTTAGCAACAGCCATCCACTCTCATTACAGCCCCGGGGACACATCCACAGTCAGCCCCCAGCCGGCTAGCAAACATCCACCATCATTACAGCCCCGGGGACATATCCACAGTCAGCCCCCAGCCGGCTAGCAGCCATCTCGGTCAGAACTTAACTCCGGTGCTAAGGATGCTAACGGCAGTTTACAGAACTGTTGAGGAAAAAGACCCAGGCACCCGATTCAGAACAGCGGCCATTCGTAACGTTACACCTCTCTTAGCGTTAACGATCAAGCCAATTGGGGCAGGTGCCATGTAATGGAAAAACGCCAATAGTCAACTATGTTTAGTTCTGCAGACTCCTGACTTGACAGTTCCTGGGAATTACTTCCTTGGGTACAGGGGATTTTTCTTCTGGAGGGCCGGAGCTAAAATAGATTTAGACAAAAAGCACTCTTGTGGAAACAGGTGTGTCTGAAGAGCTGCCTTTGGCAAACTACTATAGTGAAGATCTAAATGTTGCCTGTTTGTAAATGTGTTTTGGTTGTGAGCCTTGAACATTCTGCAAGTATTTCTCTTCATTATTTGTGTGTCAGGAACTAAAGTCCCAGGAACTAAAGATGAAATGTATCCAAAAAAGCCATTAGGTTGGTCAAGGGTGGCAAAATGAAGGATGGCAGGGATGCACAGAAGAAGAAATTATTAGAACATGGGAATCCAGTTCAACCTGTAACAACATTTATAAAATGTCTGCATCAGTTTGGAGACACCATCTGCCCCTCCCTATAAACCCTGAACACACACACACACACACACACACACACACACACACACACACACACACACACCTGTCTGGCAGGGTGGTGAAGCTCCGTCCATGTGATGTATTAATGAGACAACATGTATACATACAGTGACTGAGGGCTCTGACAAGCCCCCAACGTCCTGCAGCATCAACTCATACATTTATAAATGGGCCGCATGTGTGAGGCCCCTGCAATGGAATGAGTCATCAATCCGCGTGCGCACACACACACGCATACACACACGCACACGCATACGCTATCTCACATTCAACCATCAGGGCTATAATTAGTTTCCTGGGTAAAAATAGATGAAAAAGCAAAGAGAGAGAGAGAGATAAATGACTTTTCATCTTAAAAATATAATATATGTATAAGTCACAGAAGAACCGAAGAGTCAAAGAATTAACGCCTTGCGATTGTATGCCTCCGCTAACCATTCAAGTTGTAGTTTATTTCCTTGTCTGTCCAGACTCATATAATATAATATGTAGGGAAGACTTGAAGCCGTTTAGTACAAGGTATAAATAGGGGTGTAAATCACACGTTAAATCACAATACCCTATTTTCTCAATTGTTGTAATGCAAAACAATGCAATATTTACTGATGTCACAAAGTCTGCCAAGATACGACTTCGATTTGATTCAATTCAGATGCCTGTGACCAATATGAGAAGATACATAAGTCAATTTAACACAATCAGTTGCATTTATATATTTGAATAAAAATAAAAATAAAAAACATTTGAATTAAAAACAAACTACTCTTTTTAATAAAAAGAATATAATGGGGGAATTTCAAAATAAGGTGCATCTTAAATATGACGATATGAATCAATATTTTTGCTTTACTTATTTTTGGATCGTTTAGCATTGAATCAATATATCAATCCATGTTGATGTTTAGTTTAGTTTATTTCATACGTCATCGTATATTTAAACACAATTTCAGTACAATGATCAATATACACTCACCGGCCACTTTATTAGGTACACCTGTCCAACTGCTCGTTAACACTTAATTTCTAAGCAGCCAATCACATGGCGGCAACTCAGTGCATTTAGACATGTAGACATGGTCAAGACAATCTCCTGCAGTTCAAACCGAGCATCAGTATGGGGAAGAAAGGTGATTTGAGTGACTTTGAACGTGGCATGATTGTTGGTGCCAGAAGGGCTGGTCTGAGTATTTCAGAAACTGCTAATCTACTGGGATTTTCACGCACAACCATCTCTAGGGTTTACAGAGAATGGTCCGAAAAAGAAAAAACATCCAGTGAGCGGCAGTTCTGTGGGCGGAAATGCCTTGCTGATGCCAGAGGTCAGAGGAGAATGGCCAGACTGGTTCGAGCTGATAGAAGGGCAACAGTGACTCAAATTACCACCCGTTACAACCAAGGTGGGCAGAAGAGCATCTCTGAACACACAGTACGTCGAACTTTGAGGTAGATGGGCTACAGCAGCAGAAGACCACACCGGGTGCCACTCCTTTCAGCTAAGAACAGGAAACTGAGGCTACAATTTGCACAAGCTCATCGAAATTGGACAATAGAAGATTGGAAAAACGTTGCCTGGTCTGATGAGTCTCGATTTCTGCTGCGACATTCGGATGGTAGGGTCAGAATTTGGCGTCTACAACATGAAAGCATGGATCCATCCTGCCTTGTATCAACGGTTCAGGCTGGTGGTGGTGGTGTCATGGTGTGGGGAATATTTTCTTGGCACTCTTTGGGCCCCTTGGTACCAATTGACCATCATTGCAACGCCACAGCCTACCTGAGTATTGTTGCTGACCATGTCCATCCCGTTATGACCACAATGTACCCAACTTCTGATGGCTACTTTCAGCAGGATAATGCGCCATGTCATAAAGCTGGAATCATCTCAGACTGGTTTCTTGAACATGACAATGAGTTCGCTGTACTCAAATGGCCTCCACAGTCACCAGATCTCAATCCAATAGAGCATCTTTGGGATGTGGTGGAACGGGAGATTCGCATCATGGATGTGCAGCCGACAAATCTGCGGCAACTGTGTGATGCCATCATGTCAATATGGACCAAACTCCCTGAGGAATGCTTCCAGCACCTTGTTGAATCTATGCCACGAAGAATTGAGGCAGTTCTGAAGGCAAAAGGGGGTCCAACCCGTTACTTGGGTGGGGTACCTAATAAAGTGGCCGGTGAGTGTACGGGCCACATGAAATGGGGAACCCCAAATAAGCTACTAAAAGCTTTTTGGAGGGGGCCCGAGAACAACAAACGTACAACACATAATATACCAACCAAAAACTCACTTTACCATAGACACAATAAAGACATTTACCGAAGAAAAATAAAAAATGAAATAAAAAAACAATAAAAAAAACAGATAAACGATCCCAGCACAAATTATAGCACTTACAGAATAATCAACAGTCATATAGTAAGAGCAGTTTTTCCTTGGGACGTTTCTTGAAGATGGAGACAGAATCCGACAATTTCAAGTTTTCCTTGAGCTCATTCTAAATCTGCGGTCCCCTACAATCTCCACTCAGGCGTGTACATTTTAATCGACATTTTTTACCAGTGATTCTGTGTTTTCCTCTTGTGTCATAAGTGTACAGAGGCCAACTGATTGGAAGAAGCTCACACAACCGGTAGTTTATCCTGTGAACAACCTGGAACATCATGCAGGTCACAGACATCTTTATCAACTTGGCAGCACAGAAGAGCAATACAATCAACACAATTTTAAGATTAACAACTGTGGCCTGCAATTGAGACATACAATCTTTATCTGCTCAAATAAACGACACTGGAAAAAAACTCGACCCTCCTGTTGCCTTGGTTACAGTAGCAGAGCTGAAGTGAGGAGGAGGAGGTGATGAGGGTTTCACTGGGAACAGAACCAGAGAGATCTGACAGAATAATACATTTACCTCTGCTTATGTTCTCTCTGTACCACCCCACATCTCCCTCTCTCATAGTAGCACTTCACACACGCTCCAGTTTTCATTAATGACACTCATTTTCTATGGCAATAAAACTTGAAAACCTGGGTGCTAGTGGGTCTGTGGCGCCCAAAACTTTATTTTCCAAAAACAAGTCAAGTCAACAAGTTTAGCAAAGTCTTAGAGGACTGAAACAAACAGTATAGAGCTCAGAGTGAATTATTCAGATAAACAGGATGCAACTACAGGCCAATCAAATGTGATCAGACTCAAGGTTTTTACAGAGCGCCTCTGTCGCCGTCTATAAGGCCCTCTGCCACTGGCCTCTTTCCTCTGCTGGCAGGAAGCTGAATGCAGCAGCTGTCCAGGACAAAATGCCACTTACAAATTGAAGAACTGAGCATTTAAGCCTTTGTGTAAGCCTCATTATTTTGTTTAGTGTTCTAAAGATCAGGGAAATTATTATTAGCTTAAATGGGATGAATTGGAATTTAAAGGTCCAATATTTAACATATTTACTATAATAAATCCAAAAATGACCCCAATGCGTCATCAGATAATAAGGAAACATGCTAAGGTGAAATACTATAATTTCTGACAACGATGCTAATGACAGTATTTTCTCCTTTTGATATTTCCATTCTGTGACGTAATGTCTGGAATATTAGTACAGCATGATATACCTGTAGACAGGTAAACCAGCTCTCTACACCTGTAACAGTAGTACAGCATGATATACCTGTAGACAGGTAAATCAGCTCTCTACAGTTGGAACATTAGTACAGCATGATATACCTGTAGACAGGTAAACCAGCTCTCTACACCTGTAACAGTAGTACAGCATGATATACCTGTAGACAGGTAAACCAGCTCTCTACACCTGTAACAGTAGTACAGCATGATATACCTGTAGACAGGTAAATCAGCTCTCTACAGTTGGAACATTAGTACAGCATGATATACCTGTAGACAGGTAAACCAGCTCTCTACACCTGTAACAGTAGTACAGCATGATATACCTGTAGACAGGTAAACCAGCTCTCTACACCTGTAACAGTAGTACAGCATGATATACCTGTAGACAGGTAAACCAGCTCTCTACACCTGTAACAGTAGTACAGCATGATATACCTGTAGACAGGTAAACCAGCTCTCTACACCTGTAACAGTAGTACAGCATGATATACCTGTAGACAGGTAAACCAGCTCTCTACACCTGTAACAGTAGTACAGCATGATATACCTGTAGACAGGTAAACCAGCTCTCTACAGCTGGAACAATAGTACAGCGTGATATACAGTGAGGAAAATAAGTATTTGAACAATCTGCTATTTTGCAAGTTCTCCCACTTAGAAATCATGGAGGGGTCTGAAATTGTCATCATAGGTGCATGTCCACTGTGAGAGACATTTTCTAAAAAAAAACTTTTTTTAACTATTTATTTGTATGATACAGCTGAACACTTGTCTATCAGCTACAATTCTGACCCTCAAAGACCTGATAGTCTGCCTTCAAAATGTCCACCTCCACTCCATTTATTATCCTAAATTAGATGCACCTGTTTGAGGTCGGTAGCTGCATAAAGACACCTGTCCACCCCATACAATCAGTAAGAATCCAACTACTAACATGGCCAAGGCCAAAGAGCTGTCCAAAGACACTAGAGACAAATGTGTACACCTCCACAAGGCTGGAAAGGGCTACGGGGACATGTCCAAGCAGCTTGGTGAAAAAAGGTCCACTGTTGGAGCAATCATTAGAAAATGGAAGAAGCTAAACATGACTGTCAATCTCCCTCGGACTGGGGCTCCATGCAAGATCTCACCTCGTGGGGTCTCAATGATCCTAAGAAAGTTTCAAGAACGTTTCCAAGGTTACTGTTGGTAATACACTAAAACGTCATGCATGGGGGTGGTAGCATCATGCTTTGGGGGTGTTTTTCTGCACATGGGACAGGGCGACGGCACTGTATTAAGGAGAGGAGGACCGGGGCCATGTATTGCAAGATTTTGGGGAACAACCTGCTTCCCTCAGTTAGAGCATTGAAGATGGGTCGAGGCTGGGTCTTCCAACATGACAATGACCCGAAGCACACAGCCAGGAGAACCAAGGAGTGGCTCTGGAAGAAGCAGATCAAGGTTCTGGGGGGGCCTAGCCAGTCTCCAGACCTAAACCCAATAGAGAATCTTTGGAGGGAGCTCAAACTCCGTGTTTCTCAGCGACAGCCCAGAAACCTGACTGATCTAGAGAAGATCTGTGTGGAGGAGTGGGCCAAAATCCCTTCTGCAGTGTGTGTCAAACCTGGTGAAGAACTACAGGAAACGTTTGACCTCTGGAACTGCAAACAAGGCTACTGTAGCAAATATTAACATTGATTTTCTCAGGTGTTCAAATACTTATTTACAGCTGTATCATACAAATAAATAGTTAAATAAAATCATACATTGTGATTTCTGGATTTTTTTTTTTTACATTATGTCTCTCACAGTGGACATGCACCTACGATGACAATTTCAGACCCCTCCATGATTTCTAAGTGGGAGAACTTGCAAAATAGCAGGGTGTTCAAATACTTATTTTCCTCACTGTACCTGTAGACAGGTAAACATTAGCTTCATGTAAAACCATGTATACCTGGTACATCCTCAAAATACAATTACGACCCTAACAATGAGCAGAATATGGCCACTTTAAAACCATTTTTCCTTATGTGTAGCTGGGAAAGAAGAAGTAGGAGGTTTACTGTTGACTAAAATAACCTTCACAGACACACACCAGGTCAGTAGTTATATAAAGCGACTTAAAGCATTGAAGACATTTTTGTTAGAATATAGGGCTTATTTAATGAGATCAACTACCTCTTTATGGCGACCACTTACCTTTATATCTGGGCCATTGCAGTTGAGGCTCATCCCACACTCATCTGTGATCTCTGTAATCTCTGACAGGTCGTCATCTTCAAACTCATCCAAGCTGATGTCATTGGTCAACCTGGTTGATGGGGGGGATAACAGTGAGAAAGGGAGAAGATGAGAGAAGAAAAAAAAAACAATGTTAATGCTTTAGCACTCATCCAAAGTACATCTCAAAATATTTTGTTGACCGAATTATCTGAGTGGCAGGGTGGCAACTCCAGGCCTAAATCCAAGCCCAATGACACATGGACATGGGTCACAAGGTCTGATCACACCGGTCAACATGAAACTATAGCTAAGAATATCCTTTCCATGTTTTTTTCTGGGTTGTAATTAAGAATATATAGATATTTCTTAGATAAATATTCACTAATGATCTGTGTTAATTAATTCAATAGGCAGTATGAATATACAGAATCATGGGAGAAACTGTAATTGGTGATAAATATACATTAATTAATCTACTCAAATATCATTATAATGTGTAAAACATTTCATAAAGCCATTTATGAAATGTTTATATTGTATTATAAATGTTAAATGCAGGGGAGAGGGGGTTAAAGTAAAGTGCAATCATTATTTTTGATTTTGCTTTTCACTACTTAACAAAAGCTTACTTTTTAAATAAGTAAAGTATGCTCTTACTCTGAAAAAATACAATCACCAAACGTCTGGTATTTATTTTGGCCATTTCTGTGTATATTTCCATGTGCTATGTTTGTAAAAGCAAGTTGAGATTCTTCTTAAGTACAGGCAGGATGGCAAACAATAAAGGTCACTGGCTGGTTAAGCATTAGCTGTATATATAAAGCTACAGTAAAAACCAACAGTGATGAGAAGACTGAATCGTAGTGTTAGTTGGAAATGTATGATCACAGATAGCAGCTCAATCTGGAAGAACAATCATCACAACAGGCTTATAAGAAGACTGTGCTAACCCTAACTCAGTGACAGAACAACATGTTTCTGAGGTACTTTTCCAGAGTGCCGAGGTTATTTAATTGTAGGAAGGTTGACATGATAGTGGTGCTGGGCAATGGACAATGGATACCAAAAAAATATATAATCTGGGTACCAGAAATATTGACAAATCAGGCCTGTTGTTAAAATATATCTAACCAACAATACTGGAAAACGTTTAAGTCAACAAAACAGTTAATCATACAAGGTACTCATTCACGTGCAAGCCTCTGCCAAAGCTGAACCTTGTCATTACAACGCATCTGTATCTGCATCAGTTTTCTACCAGCAAAACAACAAATTGTGGCAATTCTGGGTGTTGAGTGCACATGGAGGCACACAACTCCTTAATTTACTTTCTTTTCATCCAAGTATCCAAGTATCAATGGACATTACAAACTATTAGGAAGACAAGATTTATATTTTGCAATAAAGAACATGATTCAATTAGCTTCCATCTGTAATTATGTCCGCCTTTTATGTCTTTACCCTGCAGCCTCCTGGGTGTAACATAGAGTCAGAGAGCCGGAAAATGTTATTAGAGAGAGGAAAGAGAAGATGGCAGTGATCACAAGGAGCATAAAAGCAAGCTGCCAGAGAAACCTGGTGAACTTGGAGAGCCATAATCCCCCTGTTGTTGCATGATGCTAATGTCATTTCTGGCTACACCGACACTGCAGCTGTCTCCTCTTGCAAAATGATGCACAGCTGCAGCCGTCTTTAGCCATCATCTGTTGGAATATGGGTAGAAGCCTCTGTTTAACTCTATACTGATGCCCTGAAGGAAGCAGGAGACAGCTGAAATATGGAAAGGTAGAAAGAAAAAGAAAGAGGAGCAATCTTGGGAATATTGAATCTGAAATGAGAATACACCTGATAGAAAGACAATAACAGATGAAGTTAAGAAATCACCTAGTGGAATCATAGACCTTTACTGAACAATCCTGCCACTGACAAAGCTGCAGCGGCATTAACTTTTTAGGTTGTTTGCAATATGTCATCCAACTAAAATGCAATGTTATGTAGCGGCTAGTCTCGCATTGCCAGACCTACCTCCACCGTGCTGTGGAGTAAGGTCTGGCTACACCACACATACTGTACATTCTGGGACAGGAGAAACAAACACTCTGGGTTGTTTGCATTTCTTTAAACCAATCATCTATCCCTAACCCTAGTTGTATTGGGTGGCTTTGCTAAATAGTCTAATGAAGAAACTTGTTCTGGTGGAACATTTGCAGCCTGCAAAATAAAACTCCACATCCAATATTAAATGAAGATAACTGTTAACATATGTAATGTTGACATACAGTAATGTGAGCTATTTAAATTAGCTGATACAGTGAGGGGAAAAAAGTATTAGATCCCCTGCTGATTTTGTACATTTGCCCACTGACAAAGAAATAATAAGTCTATAATGTTAATGGTAGATTTATTTGAACAGTGAAAGACAGAATAACAATAAGAAAATCCAGAAAAAACTGTCAAAAATGTTATAAATTGATTGCATTTTAATGAGGGAAATATGTATTTGACCCCTCTGCAAAACGTGACAGAGGCTATTTTACAAATAGCAAAGCAAGAAAAAGAGGGATGAGTCTGAGAATTGTGAGGAAAACAAACGTTCCTTAATCAGGTCCAAGAGTAATAATGAAAAGGTCTTTAGAAGATTTAATCAATTGCAATATGATGATGATAACTGGTCAGATCCTACAAAAGGATCCAGAGAAAGCATTTCAGCTTTTGATCAAACTTTAATGACAATTGTAGAAAATCATGCACCAATTAAAAAGTTTACTGTATTTTCTCACTAAACCAAGTGATATAGCAAATTATCTCAATGATTATTTCATAAATAAAATAAATAATCTTAAAAATACTACACAGCTACACAAGACAGATTGGTAAAAAACATTGATCAATAAGATCATGTAAGATAAAACATGTAGCTTTAAATTTAAATTTAATGTCAGGGCTTCTAAAGTTGAATTTGTTCTGATGAATTGTAAAAACAAACCACCTGGTGTGGACTATCTCGAATATAAGTTGCTTAAGACAATAGTTTCAATCATTGCTCCTACTATTGCTTATATAATTAATATGTGTTTTATGGAAAATATATGTCTGCAAGCATGGAAGATATGTAAAGTTGTGCCAATACCAAAGAATAAGAAAATGCCTTTCTCTGGATCAAACAGTAGACCAATAAGCTTATTACCAATTCTGTGTAAAATAATGAAAAGAATTGTTTATGAACAGATTTAGTCTTATTTTTTAAATAACAATTTAATTACAGATTTTCAGCATGCATACAGAGGAAAAAACTCAATAGTCACTGCTCTAACTCTAACTCAGATGGTTGATGACTGGTTTATGGATATGGAGGAGAGAAAAATAATACTAATAATAATAATAATAATAATAATAATAATAGAGAAAATAATAGATGTTGTGATGCTTGATTGATTACTGCAGCATTTGATATAATTGACCACAACTTACTGTTAAAA
Organism: Etheostoma perlongum; assembly: GCA_026937815.1. NCBI lineage: Eukaryota > Metazoa > Chordata > Actinopteri > Perciformes > Percidae > Etheostoma > Etheostoma perlongum. The sequence continues at coordinate 36,580,138 of CM049371.1, forward strand.
AAAAACTGTAATATTATGTTTTTCACAAACCGCATTATTATGGATGGAAAGTTATTTGACTGATAGAAGACAATTAGTTTACTTTAATGGAAGTTTTTCAAAGGTAAGGATTGTGGAACATGGTGTGCCTCAAGGAAGTTGTCTTGGACCACTGCTTTACACAATCTTTACTAATGGTTTACCATCTGTTTTAGATAAAGCGAGCATTTCAATGTTAGCTGATGATTCCACTAAATATTTATCAGGAACTGATATTGGTGATCTAAATACTGGACTACAGAGAGAGCTACAGTCAGTGGTGGACTGGATCAGGACTGGATCAGGAATCACAATCTGATTCTAAATGGATCTAAAACTACTAGTTTAGTGGTTGGAACTCCTTTTTCTTTATGTTCCAAACCGAAACTTGAACTCAGTGTAGAGCAAACTTTTGTAGAGCAAAGAGAAGAGGCTGAACTTTTGGGTGTGATGATTGACGATAGATTGTGTTGGGACAAACACGTTCAGAAGCTGGTAATTAAAATGGGCAACACCTTGTCAGTTATTAAAAGGTGTGCAGACATCTTCACCCCACAGATAGTTAAACAAGTCCTTCAGGCTTTGTTTTTTTCACATCTGGATTAATGCTCAGTGGTGTGGTCCAGCACTTCAGCAATTAATATTAAAAAAATTACAAGTGATTCAGAATAAAGCTGCAGGTGTGGCTCTCTCGTGTGGGTTTAGATCAAATGTTGATAAAATGCATGAAAGTCTCTCATGGTTTAAAGTTAAAAATAGATTTGTGTATTCGCTAATGTTTTTTTTACATAATGTTATAACAAACAAAACATATTTTACTTTGAATACAAAACTATCCTTTTAGTTTTATTTTACCTAAAGTGAAAACTAAATCAATTCAACGTTCAGTCGGGTCCAGAGCGATGTGGGAATGGAACTCTCTCCCAACGACCATCAAACACAACTCTCAGTATGGTTTTAAATAAATCACTTAAGACATATTTACTTCAAAAGGAACTAAATATTTAATATCAAATTTGTTTGTTATAGGGCTTTTGTAATCTTATTTCTTAAAATAGATTTATCTATTCGGAGTAGTGTCTTTTATTTTATTTCTTGTATTAATTGCATTAACTGTAAGATTTAATTATGATTTGTATTTTCAAATGTATATCTGTGTGTGTAATGTGATGTCATAAAGAGTATTGTCAAGAACAGATTGTAGGACCCCAGGAAGAATAGCTTTTAACTTATGCTAAGCTAATGGGGATCCAAATAAAAAAACAAACAAACAAACCAGTGTGCTTCAAATCGTGATTACGTTGTTTTTCCAACTGCCTGCGTCATATGGTCGGGATGCGTGTTCTTCTTCTTCTGTTATATTGCCGTTTGGCATAACAACTTGTTGCACGCCATTTAGAGCAAGTCAGCCATAAGTATCTCATTTATTTTGACCCTGAATTGCATGTTTTTTATCTTTAATTGGTCCTTTACAAGGACAAAAGGGGGGGGGGTGTCAAAAGTGTGATAAACAGGTGGTGAGAGGATCATGTCACGACTATAAATTAAACCCAAAGGAAAGTGCAAATAGAAGCAGCGGACAGTGAAAGAATGGACAGTTATCGGGATTAAAATAAACGGAGGCAGGGAGGGAGGGAGTAGAAAATTGCCAGGAGATAAACAACCTGGACAGGACAGGGTGACCCTTAGCTGCTGTGAATTTGTGGGTAAAGAGGGATGCAGACACCAACAGAGGGTACAATATAAAGCACACTATGTTGTCACACCCACATTACAGGGTACGTTGTACACTCACATCGTACAGGCTGTACAGTCACATCAAAGTCATGGTGTGAAAACTCACAAATGCTGGTGATGTTGTTTTCTCAATTTACTACATGATTATTGGCATTTTGCATTTATCGAGAAACGAGAGAAGGGGGGTCATCTAACAAATTGCAGTCCATTACAGTCAAATGATACACTTGACCCCCTAGGACACGAGATGCTCTAAATATCTCACACTTTATCTTATTATGAAAATAATCAGCACCCTTACAAAAGTACACACTTAATGTTTTTAAGGAAAAAAAATCCAATTAACTTAGGAAATCCAGAACCCTAAATATCCCTGTTAGTCTCCTCTGGGATTGTTTTGGTGTATGACTTACACCCACCATCTTACTCACAAACTCCCAGCACCCTCAGTGATCAATGCAGGCTGATTCAGCAGACTGGCTGGGCTGTCTAGGCCAGGAGATCCCAGTGACACATCTACTATGTCATCATCACTGAAAGTGAGACGCAGCAAATCATTTGGACCGTAGAAACAACAGGCTGACACCGATATTATCACTGTGACAGTTACTCACAGGACTCTAAAAAGGCATCCAGTCATCTCAGGGGAAATGCTTAAAAAAGTTGTAATATCAGCATCCCGATATACAGTTTTTGATGTCATAATGATGCCAAGAATTGTGTGAAGTATGTTTAACCAGCCCTGTCTCCTACAGAAAACATCTTTATACTGTTATTTTGATCTGCCAACAAAGTTCCTGAGGAAATTTAGATGCTGCCTATATTATGTTCACTTGTTTTCCCAATTCAGGAGGTGTTGTTTATGTACAGAATAAAAGTACTTGGATTAAGTTTGGAGTGGATGTTTAGGTACACAAAGCTCAGGACACCAGAGAGAGGTTTGTATCTGTTTTTTTGTTTTGTTTTCAAGTTCAAGAAGTTCAAGTTCTTAAGTGTTTGGTGTTGCCTAAGCATAACTATTAAACGTTCTAATTATGTTTAGTTTCCAAGAGTGAACAACATCCATCAGGACAAAAGATGCTACTGTGCTCAGCTCTTTCAGTTTAGACTCACAGTAGTCTATGTTGACAACGTTTCATTAATGAGATCGTGTAATGTCCGTCAACTTCCTCTGTCTCTGTGTTGGCGCTCTAACCTGCGGCTGATTTCTGAGGACTATGGTTACCTGGTCCTCAGATCTCTGCAGGGTAAATCCAGACAGCTAGCTGGACTATCTGTCCAATCTGAGGACTATGGTTACCTGGTCCTCAGATCTCTGCAGGGTAAATCCAGACAGCTAGCTAGACTATCTGTCCAATCTGAGGTCTATGGTTACCTGGTCCTCAGGTCTCTACAGGGTAAATCCAGACAGCTAGCTAGACTATCTGTCCAATCTGAGGACTATGGTTACCTGGTCCTCAGATCTCTGCAGGGTAAATCCAGACAGCTAGCTAGACTATCTGTCCAATCTGAGGACTATGGTTACCTGGTCCTCAGATCTCTGCAGGGTAAATCCAGACAGCTAGCTAGACTATCTGTCCAATCTGAGGACTATGGTTACCTGGTCCTCAGATCTCTGCAGGGTAAATCCAGACAGCTAGCTAGACTATCTGTCCAATCTGAGGACTATGGTTACCTGGTCCTCAGATCTCTGCAGGGTAAATCCAGACAGCTAGCTAGACTATCTGTCCAATCGGAATTTTCTGTTGATGACTAATACTACTTCCACCAAAACAAGTTGATTCGTGAGACTATTTTGCTGAGGCGCCGTTTCTCTGTCAGACACTCAGCGCCGCCCACGATGATTGTGATTGGTTTAAAGAAATGCCGATAAACCAGAACATGCTTTTTTTCCCCATCACAGAATGCTGTGTGGACTAGACAGACCCTCCTCCGCAGCGCTATGAAGGAAGGTCTGATTTATAATCAAACAGGCAAATGTGTAAGAGTCCTCATGTAATATGTAAAAATCAGAGCACAATGCTGAGCCCACTGCAGACACTCAACTTAATATGTAGTTCTCCAATAGATGCTCTATACCAGCTGCAGGAAATCTAAGTCACCTGAGAAACCCCTAAACATCTCTCTAAGAGTCTATATTCTTTTCCGCTAGATGTCGGAATCTCATTGGTTGATTTGACTTATTGTCTTCAGCCTCAAGTTCACCTCTCCAGGGAAGATATTTGATGGGCTTTTTGCTGATTTTGATCCCATTGTCAGCATGTACGAGTTTTCGCCCACTACCCCATTATTAGGTACAGTAAATATCCATAAGGGCTCTGTGAGTGCAGGTTTCCACATGTCCCTTCAGAAAAGTGACATCACAGACTAACATGTTGTGAAATGACACCAGAGGGTAACAACACTGCAGGATAGATGATTCAGTTTGTTTTGCTGAGGATTTGGGATAAACTCCTGGGGGGGAGGGGCTTGTTTGTGCCTCCTCTTCCTGCCTCTCTGCTTGTGTTAATGAAGGACAGCACGACCTGGCGCTAAGGCCATGATGGGCCCGGCAGCTCATTAGCCTTTATCTGAATCCAGATATGACCCTACAACAGTGTATTTACCTTCCGCGTGCTTGCAAATGTTGACTGCAGTTTTTGTTCACAAGTAGCATGCAAGGTCAACTTTAGATAAGCGTTGTCGTTTTTTGTTTTAACAGATTTTCACAGAAATTTACTGAGATAAAAAAAAGGAGTTGATCAGTTAATTTCTGATTTTCACCAGAATTTAATGTCCCTACAAACCCACAGGCTGTTCCATTTCCTGCAGAAAAAAGGCAGTTTACATTGGAAAAAGGTTATGCTGTGATGAAAAATGCTTCCCACATTAGAAAGTGAATGTAAAAATGGGATTAAACTGCTAATTATAGACCTAATTGCCACCAGGTAAAAAAAAACAACTGAATTACATTTCCACCTGCATATTTGTATATACATATGCTGCACCAGGACACGGATCAGGACCGTCCCATCAACCCCCCCTACTTCATCATCCACTGTATGAAAACAAACTCAGAAGACACAAATCCATCCAAACAGCGCATCTCCTACATTGGCATTGCTGTCACAACACAAACACACACACAGCCAAACAGAAAGTGTGTTCTCTTCTGTGGCTTCTCCGGTCCTATTTCTGTTCAACATAAACAAGCAACCTCTGCTGCACGGTCCCCCCCTCTTCTTTAGATACAATCATTCACACGGCCATATGCATCCGCTCTCCTTCAAGGGCATGCCTGTCCTGAGATCTGAGATGTGAGGAGACAACGTATATAGCAAGTAAAAAAAAATCATGTTAGCAGTTCCACACTCGCAAGGTCACACACAGCCATGTTGCTGCAAGCTAGTAGAAATAAAACGCACAGGGAAGAATGAGAGAGATGCCCTACCATTTCTCCCACTGGTCCTCCATCCAACCCTCTTCTCCTTCCCCTCCCGAGTCCATAGTGTAAGTGAGGAGGGCATCTACAGCTGAGGGGAGATGAGGAGGACGAGCAGGAGAGGGAGCAAGGGGGTTAGAAAGTGAAGGAAGGAGGGAGGGCACTGGAGAGGGAGGAGCGAGCAGGAAGATAGCCGGAGAAGAGGGAGGAGGGGTGCCGCTCCTCCATGTCGATGGGAGAGGCATCCGACTTAAAGCCTTGGTGCTGCAGCTGCTCATCCAGAGGACAGAGGGATAGAGAAATAGAGGGGGGAATTATTAAAAGCAGAGGAGCTGAATCTGCCACAGTAGTATTATATAATTCTCTCTCTCTCTTTCTCTCCCAATACCACAAATCGGGTCTTTTGGTTTTATTTTCTTATCTCTATCTCCCAGAGTAACTGCTAAGGTCTGGCAACACGGCAACATAGATAAAAAGATGCGCGACATGGCATAAATCACAAGCTGTCAGACAATCTAAACCACTTATTTTTAAATTTTTGCATTGCATATTTTGCAAGAAAATGTAATGCTCTCAACTACGGTAACTTTGGTGGGTAAATCTGATCCAGGAAGTCAGTCTGTAAACTGCGATGGATGTTTACAGCATACACTTTGGGTAATAATGTTCCTGTTGAAAGTCCAACAAGGTGTTCCCAGATTTTAGCCATTAACTTGATGAGTAAAATGTTATTACTGCCAACAGAAGTGATGGCTAAACCTACAAAAATAAATTTGATTAAACCAAAATAATCTTTTAACCTGTGCAAATCTTTGCCTCTTTAGACAGGTGGGTAAGCTTCCTATCAAAATCAATGTGTGGTATTGCGTGCACATGCAGTGAACTATACAGTCCATTAACTATGTCAACCCTGCTGACCTTAAAACCTCCTATCAGCATCTTATAGGCCAAAGCATATGCACTTTATGTGGGAAATAACACTGTATTTAGGAGCCACCAAAAGATCTCAGTTCACCTGAGAGCCACCGGGTTCTGAAGAGACTGTTGAAGCTGTACTAATACTAATCAATATTTGTGTATTATGATATAATAAAATGATTAGCCAACTCTGCAGTTCAGCTTGTTTGAGCCATCCTGTAAGTTTTAAGCCATAAATTCAGCATAATGTATATTTCCACAGCACTAATTTAATTTGCTGGTAAGCTACTCAGAATATTACTCAACACTTCCTGCACAGACGTTTCACATCAAAAGCCTTCTAGCAGCTGGTAGGACATAATTTCTCCCTTTCCTGGCGGGCGTTTAATGTGAAACATTTGAAGAAAGTGGAGAGTCACTAACTGCAGCTTAACACGAATTTAAAAAATTATCCACAGAAATGGGCAGTACATCTCCTAGCAACACCGGCTCTCAGTTGTCAGTCAACCATCGGAAACTCCCACTCAGAGGGTCCGTGATTTACTGTAGATGCCTTACTGTAGAAGCGAGATAGAGAGATAGAGAGAGAGAGAGAGAGAGAGAGAGAGAGAGAGAGAGATGTTTTGTATAAGCAGGGAGGAGGTGCCATTAGGTGGAATGTGCTATGTCAGCAGAATTGAGCGACAGCAGTAAATAATGAGTGGCGGGGGGTGGTGGGGGGGGAGCAATAACTGTCCATACTGTCAGCTTCTACTGTGGGTGAAATTCAAATCAGCTCAAAGTCCATGAAAGACGGATGCAGTGAATCAGGGAAACACTTAAAAATCCCCTCCCCCCTTTTTTCACACACACATCCTTTTCACATCCCACATCCTGTGAATCCATGTGCCGGAGCAGATCTTATCAGCAGAGTCAGTTTGGAAGCTGAAGAAAAAAGATAAAAGAAAGAAAGAGGGTATGCATGGTGAGTGTGTGAGTGTGTGTGTGTGTGTGTGAGAGAGAGAGAGAGAGATCATGGATACTTCTGCACTTTCACGTTGATTATACAGTGAGCTGTACATTTGCCTACACATGAGCTTAATAAGTCTGATTTATTTTCATCATTCATTAATATAAGAAGGCAAAACTAAATGCAGAGTATGTTTAAAAATGCATTCTTATCCCATCTGGAAACTGCAGGAAAAAAGGAATAACAGACAGCAGGGATGTCCTGGATGAGTTTATCCCCCACATCTAGATGTTTTGGGCTAATATTAAATATTATAGCACAGCTGCAATGTACAACCAGTTCATTGAAGAAAATAAATTGGTAAAGTTGATCAGTTTAGATATTTTTTTAGAAAATACATCTTGCATCACAGCTTTCCTTTCCTGATTTTGATTATTACAATGTGATTTATTTAATATCTGTGAGGACATGTTAGTAAGTGTAGAAGATGCTGTAATCTGAAGGTTTGAACCATCTCTCTTCATCTCCAACATGCATCAAATGCATTTTTCAGCCATCAGCAGCACTTCACAGAACCTGAGAATGTCACTAAAACACTAGTTTTAACTTTGTTGTCATGTTTCACAGTCAGTGTGAATATATTAACTACACAGCATCATGAGCTGTCTGTAGAAATCTGATCAAATATACATTTGTTTTAGATCTATTTGCTTTTCTGTAAAATATATTTGCTTTTACCTCCATCCTGTTGAAAACAATACACAAATCTGTAGAGCTAACTCTAGGGCTGTAACCTCCCAGTCGACTGGTCGATTTATTGGTCGATACGTTCTGGCTCGACCAAAATTCTGATTGGTCGATTTCTTTGCCGTGTTAATTTCATCAGGTGGAAGCATGGACCGTTACGGTCTATGGGTGGAAAGCACTAATTGCTAATGGGGGTGTTTTCAGAGCACCCCCCCTTGTTTTCACTTTTTTGGATTAGCCCGACCCACTGGGGACCCCCATTTTACAAAAATAGATAACGTAAAAAGTTGAATGCAAAGTTTGCAAGCAACAGTTTGCATATCGCAGCTGGACTACAAACATGGCGTATCACCTAAAAACGGTAAGCTAACCTGTCTGCGTTAGGTTGCCCTGTCTGTTTTGAGTAGGCTATATGAACATATCAGAATTGGCATATTTCATAGTCTAATAATCGTTTTATAACTACCGGCGCACCCACCCCGCAACGACGGTAGCGTTCCCCAGACCCCCCCAGACCCCGCTGGATGTTAAGCCTCTATGTCACGCCACACCATCATGCATGGACTAACCCAAAATGTGAGGGACTCAAAGAGAAAGTTTCAGAGTTAATGCAACACAGCGAGGCACTGAGCTTGACCACAGATATGTGTATATATATACAGTATATATTAAAGTGGACGTGCCTTTTGTGTTTAAGAGTAAAAGCTTTAAATTAATAGTCTAGTCGTGTCTCAGCCGCGAAGCCGAGCTCCGATGCTCAGCCGCTCCATGTGAGGACATGCACAGAGCGCTGATGCAGCGCTGTCACAGCCGACAGACGAGTCATTTCAGTGCAAAATAATTAGGTCAAAAACGATTTAATATACTGCAAATAGCCTACAAGGACAAGTACTGCGGGACAGTACAGTTAATTAATCTTACGTTTTTTTCCGCCCCTCCGTTGAAATTTCAGGACTTCAAATCAACCAAGATTTTCTTTGGTTGATTACAGCCCTAGCTAACTCTCACATGACATCTTGTAAACTCTCTATAGACAATGAACAATGAACATTTTAAGGGCTTCAAAATGGGGTCACTGTATCTAGATTTGAATGTGAGCTGCTCATGTATCTCAGTCTGGTTGTGGAGAGACGGAGGATTCGACAAGTGTATGGAGGCAGGGAGAGAGACGGAGGAAAACATGCCAACATATGGCTGTTCTGGGACTGGGCCAACCCCGACGTTGTGGATTAACTGTAGCCGACACAGCTCTGACATATCAGTCAACACAGGTCAATCTTCTGATTTTAATTTAAAGCCATGAGGTGATCATTTTCTTAATATTATTTTTAACTGTTTAAAAAACAGCTGACATAACAATTTGTTAGTTTTTTAAAATAGTTTTTGTTGCTTCTGTAATCTATTTGTCTGGTTTTTGCTTGTGTTATTAGTAGGGGTGGGGGAAAAAATTGATACAGCATAGTATTGCAATATTTTCAGTTAGCTCACAGGGCTCTAGGGTGCTAGTTAGTGTCTGTTAGCTCACTCAAGGGTGCTAGTTAGTGTCTGTTAGCTCACTCAAGGGTGCTAGTTAGTGTCTGTTAGCTCAGAGGGCTCTAGGGTGATGGTTAGTGTCTGTTAGCTCAGAGGGCTCTAGGGTGATGGTTAGTGTCTGTTAGCTCAGAGGGCTCTAGGGTGATGGTTAGTGTCTGTTAGCTCAGAGGGCTCTAGGGTGATGGTTAGTGTCTGTTAGCTCACAGGGCTCTAGGGTGATGGTTAGTGTCTGTTAGCTCACAGGGCTCTAGGGTGCTACTTAGTGTCTGTTAGCTCAGAGGGCTCTAGGGTGATGGTTAGTGTCTGTTAGCTCAGAGGGCTCTAGGGTGATGGTTAGTGTCTGTTAACTCAGAGGGCTCTAGGGTGATGGTTAGTGTCTGTTAGCTCAGAGGGCTCTAGGGTGATGGTTAGTGTCTGTTAGCTCAGAGGGCTCTAGGGTGATGGTTAGTGTCTGTTAGCTCAGAGGGCTCTAGGGTGATGGTTAGTGTCTGTTAGCTCAGAGGGCTCTAGGGTGATGGTTAGTGTCTGTTAGCTCAGAGGGCTCTAGGGTGATGGTTAGTGTCTGTTAGCTCAGAGGGCTCTAGGGTGATGGTTAGTGTCTGTTAGCTCAGAGGGCTCTAGGGTGCTAGTTAGTGTCTGTTAGCTCAGAGGGCTCTAGGGTGCTAGTTAGTGTCTGTTAGCTCAGAGGGCTCTAGGGTGCTAGTTAGTGTCTGTTAGCTCAGAGGGCTCTAGGGTGCTAGTTAGTGTCTGTTAGCTTTCATAATTGTTCATAATGAGTCAGCCGTCTCTCTGTGACTACGTCCATCACACTCACTCTCACTCCGTAGCTCTTTTAATCTGTTGTTGAAAACAAGTAAAGGAGCTTTCTCAGAGATACATTTTTTAAATCTATCTATCTATCTATCTATTTATTTCAGATCATTTTGATTTGCCTGTGTTGCAGCTGTATGTACAGTATGTGCAACATACAACTTCAAAATAAGAAGAATGTAGCATAATATGGATGTGAAAGCAGTTATAAATAGCAATGTGACAATAAAATTTGTTTTGGTTAAAATCAACAAATAATTGTAATAATTAATTGTGATCTTAATATTGATCAAAATTATTGATTATTATTTTGGCCATAATCGTGCAGCCCTAATATATATGTTTTGGTCAGTTTGTCCCATTTTGCAGCAATAAAACTAAAGTGATATGAACAAACTGAGAGATGTCTCTTTTTAGATAAAACAGATGTTCACAAAGTTTCCTTTTGGGGACATCATTTAAAATAGGGAAAAATTCAAAGTTGGAAAAAAGGTTATAAATTGCAATATATCGCAGAATATTGCAATATGTTTAAATTGTATTGTGGCATAAGTATCGTGATGGTATCGTATGGGGGGGTTGTGATGCCTACCCCTAGTCATTAGGCCTGTATATATATTTATGTACTGAAACTTAATGAATTATTTAAGTTAAGAGTTTGACAAAGAGCTAACCCTTTACAACATGAATGAATGAGTAAGGAGCCTGAGATGTCTTTCATTAGTTGTTCTACTAAAACTGTATTGCTTCTGTTGCTTTTCCTGATGGTTTGATGTTTCTTTGCACTGTGTAACTTTAAGACAGACATTGAAAAGAAATATTACAAAAAAATACTATAACCAGACAATAATACATATGTCACGAAATAAATAACTTCATTGTGGCTAATTGGAAAAATTGCCTTAAGTTAATTATGTGGCAGGGACTTTGACTATAATGTACAATCTAGCCACTATTCATTTATTAGACACATATGCAGTTTCTATATTACAAAAAAATAAAGCTATATAATACAGCAGCCAACACATATTTCTTTGTTTTTTTTCCAAGCCACAATTAAGGTTGCCCTTTCTAAAAAGATAAAAGATCTATATTAGTCAAAATGTAGACCTATTATAAAATATTATAAAAAATGTTTCTGCTAAACGTTTGCTGCAAATAGACCTAATCCTAACAAAACAATCTTTATCAAAATTACTAAACATAAGAGTGATGATACAGCTCTGTTAAGGTTGCTGTTAAACTCACCTACGAGTCCTGTACAAATAAGTTCCTAATAACTTGTTTAGTGATGGTAGAAAATACATATATACAATCATTAATTTGCACTATAAACACTGTTCTGTCAGTGGTTTGCTACGAGTAACTACATGGATTGGCTATCACTCGTTGGTTTGCAACATGGTGTGTAGGCTACTATAGAGATATCAAAACAAACTGTATATTTTTGACAAATATAGCTATTGTAGGCATTGAGGAAAACTATCCTTCAGTAAAAGAATATTGATGTAAGGAAGAAATAGCCTAAAATAAAGCAGGCAATAAGCCAATGACTGCAACTCGAAAAACCGCTATACAGTTGTTTATACAAGGATTTCTGTTTGGAGCAGATTACCAAAAAGTACTCGACATATTTAAAAATATGGTTCTAGTATAGCTGCAGGGAGCAGACCGCTCGTCTCGGTCCTCCGGGAGCAGACCGCTCGTCTCGGTCCTCCGGGAGCAGACACGCCCAAACCCAAAGCATGCGACTTCAATCGGCAAAGCTGAGCGTTGCCAAACGCAGCTGCAGCGGACCGACCAGCCAGCATCAGCACCTTACTCTGCTCAACCTCGCCAGTTCATTCACAGCGGGCCACAGCGGGCCACAGCGGGCCACAGCGGGCCACTCCCCCCCTACCCAGGCTCCTCTCGCTGGGGCGCTTACCTGAAGCTGGCCGAGGAGTTCACCTGAATGTTGCGGCCAAACGGCGGGCTAGCTTTCCTCTTCTCTCTGTCCGCCATGCCGCCCCGTTCTTATTCCTCCATTGCGGACGGCCAGCAGAGACACCTGAAGTCCGCCGATGATGCGATAGGGTGCTGCCTTCAAAGACTATGGGAAAAATAGCAACTCGGTTGAACTCGATAATGACTAAATAATTTTGATAGGCCTTACTTTGCAGGATTTGAAAAATGTGTTGTGGATGTCTATATTTGAACAAATATGGTTGTGTCGTCTTCATAAATCTGGAAATATTGATTAGAATTTAAAAATAAGTTTGTAAACCAGAGAGAAAAATGGCTGTCACGGTAAATTTATTCATCTCGCTTTTCTCAAGTGTTACTTATGTGCCCTAATTGTTTCATGAGCCATGTTCTGTGGATCTGGGTGTATAGTTAGGTGTTACCCTATTGTATCCATGTTAGGGTTTAGCCTTATGGTAGGTAAGGTTAGTGCGACCTGGGAGTTCTGTACAGGTCAGCATGGGGAACCAAGGTCTTTTTGCCTTTGTTTATGTGTTTTGTGCTGTGGGGAACAAATTAGGCTTGTTTGTACACTCCACTCTTTTTTTCTGCCATGGCAGGGTCCTGCGTCTCACCTATAATTTCACTTCTGTCTTGGGTACGATATATGGTTACATTACATCTAGAGAATGGCTAATACCACAACCTTAGGCTCAATCAGATTCATGAGTTGGAATATTAGAGGGATACAACATCCTATTAAACGCAGCAGGGTTTTTACACACTTAAAATCACTGGGTTCAGATATTATGTTTCTTCAGGAGACCCACCTCCGGGATACTGAGCACAATAAACTAAAGAAAGGCTGGATTGACCAGATTTTCCACTCCAACTATGGTGATAGGTCTAGGGGGGCGGCAATATTAATAAGGATAGGTGTCCCTATCCTTATTATATCCTGTGGAATAGTAACCATAATACTGTATTTGTAATAATAAGAACAAAGCAATGACACATACTAACTGTTTGAGTGTGGTTATTTGTATAATGCAACCTTCAATAAGCATTCAAACTATTTAGGATCCAACAATGCCTCAATTAAATATCCACAGTTGATGCCCTGAATACATGTGATTTAACTGATCAAACGCAAAACCAAGTGTCAAAAACATAAAAAAAACTTAAGTCAACACAAGTCAATAAGCCAAGTCAATAATGGTGAGACCAAACAGGAGTGGTTTGTTTTCATCAACTAAAAAAAATTAAACTAAAGTCAGAAAGGTGAGAGTTATAAGAGAAATGCAGAAGTGAGATATCTCCTATGAATGAAGTTGTAGTGAATCTGCTGATGGTCTGGATTGCGTGATACATCTGGGATGTTGGACCATACATCATGCCAGTGGAGATCGATACCCAGGCCTGGGCAATCGCATGCCCAGAGCCTCTCAATAGGAAGGCCAGAGCAGCCAGATATCTCTAAGAACTGATAAATCCTGGACACCATACCACGGTTTAGGCTGCCCAGTAAATAACTTGGATAGGATGGATGGGCAAAGGCCTCTGCTACTCAGAGGCCACCATCCTCTTTCCTTCTCTGTAGACATCACCAGTCGCGGCCGTTTTCCTTTCCACATACATTTAGATACTGCTGATTGTAAATTACGACAATAGCCAGCAGGAGGGGAGAGAGGTAGCATAGAGCTCACACATTCATTTTAACCACTAAGATACAGGCTTGAATCCACATGGGGAGACCTATCCATTTAAATGAAGTAGTGCAGACTTAGACCAGTTAATTTTAAAGCCTGGTAAGCTTCCATAGTCTTCGCATAGAGATAGAAGGTGAGGAAGAGACTGAGATGGGTTTTCTAAAAAGACCAAAACATCGTCCGCAAATACAACACATTCTCACTCCCATCTCGTTAAATACGGACGCTTGGTCAGGTGCCTTTGTCGTTGTTCACGCTAAAGTCTCCTTTGTCAAAATGGACAAATTAACATTTTCAAGAAACTTAACCAAGTCTAGTTTCCCTGAAATGTAATGTTTCTCAGATGTTTACAGTAAAACAATAGTAAACTTTTTAACTGAGTTGTAATTTTTAGGTTCACAATTGAAAAGCCCATTTGCTGCCTTTTTACTATCCAGTTATAGTAGTTTCACTCAGGGAAAGTAAAGCCAGAAAACTGATGAACAATTATTCCTTAATTCTTCCCAGGATAATTCAGGGCTGCTAAAAGCAAGCACACGTTCAAAGTCTCCTCTGTTTGCTGTACAAGCACTTCAGGGTGAGGACACCTGTATCTATAATGAACCTTTAAGGGTTTGACAGTAAGTTCAACACTCTCTCTAAATAACCCTGAGGCAACAACGCTTAAAAGAAGCTGCAGGAGAAACATAGTTTATGCCTAGGGGAAGCTAGGAAGTGACATATACCCAAGAAACCGTATACCCAAATTATCAAAAGAGAGATGAACCCGAACACAGAGAAGCCCACTGTCGAGACACGTCAAAGTACTGTAACAATTACCTTTTATTTCACAATATAAATATATGTATAGATCATGTTAAACACAAAATGGTAAGAAACAGTAACCCAACTAAAAGTAGAAAAGTCTAAGCTGAAAAGCGTCAGGATCTCCAAGGCAGAGAACCCTTACCATCTTCAGATAACTGGGAGATATTATCAAATAATAGGCACCAGCAAGGAGTAGTTCACCCATTACAGCCAGCATTACAGGACGCCTGGTGGCAAGAGGAAGGGCCAGGTCTTGGACCTGGGAGCTTCTATTCAGCTTCTCTGATGACCAGATGGATGATCCAGGCACTCAGGTGTGGCAGACCTGAAACACAAAAACAAACAGCTCTCTTCCAAAAAGAGGCCAGAGTAACATTAGTCCCTATGCCAGTTTCCACACTCAGACTTTGAGGCTATCTGGGCGCCGTTCATTCAGAAATCTTGAGGGGACAGATGGACCCTTTTTAACATGCCAGTTTTTCCCTCGCCAAATCAAAGCTAATCTTTGAAGCATTTTGATTCCTTCCCGACAAGCTAGCATGACGTAGTTGGTACAAATGGATTCCTCTGATCATCTAATTGAATCAGAAAATCTATTTTTTTAAACCCAGCCCTAATAATTGTCTACTTTGAATGTTTTGGTATATTGTAAATTAAATTGTAATTTGCCCACTGGGGATCAATAAACAGTATAAATGAAGAATGGAATTAAATTAAATGAATTAATAAATTAAAACTAAAGTTAATAGTGTTGAAAATGTCAAAAAAGTGACAAACATTGAAAAAGGTGTCAAAAGTGTTGAAAAAAGGGACAAAAACGTATGAAAAAAAAGAGGCAAGAGGTTGATTGAGATAGATGAAAGGTGCATCAAGTGGCTTCCTCATCAACACATCATCCAGCATTGTGGTTCAGACACCACAACATCCCATTTTCTGAGGTAGGACCCCTGAACCCCTCTGCCAAAGTCTTTGTAAAACCCTGAAAACACTAGAATTACTACCTACTAAATTGAGAATTAACCCTTGTGTTGTCTTCCCGTCAAAAGTTTTTGTTTTTTCAACATTTTTTTTTCAATGTTTATCACTTTTTTTGACGTTTAACACTTCATAACACTAACTTATTAATTTTAGTTTTAGAGTTATTTTTGGAATTTATTTATATTCTCCTTTTTAGGAAATTATACCTAATGTTTGAGTTAGAAAAGCAGAAATTGGGAATTATTGAGACCAAAATTAAAGGAATGTACTGTATGTTGATGGATATCACAGACTGGAATATGTCAACTTTTACTCAATACTATTTCAAAAACACTTCCATTTGTTTTACAATGCTATAAAATTGAATAAGACGCCCCAAAATGAATGAAAGTAGAGATTTGTACTTGGCAAAGAGCGTTGTGTGGAATCAATCATGTTATTTTGGGGAATTAAAAAGAACATTGATATAGGACAACATGAGGACAACATAAGGACAACATAAGGACAACATGAGGACAACATGAGGACAACATGAGGACAACATGAGGACAACACGAGGGTTAAAGGAGTCACCACACTTGTTATTGTGGCGTTGGAGCACCATCTTGTGGCTTCCTGGGAGTTGCACAGACACCACCAGCACCACCCGACTGTGCTTCATCGGACTGAGATCTGATAGAAACAGAAACAGCTGGACGCACCTTGTCTTTCAGACTCTAATCTTTGCTTTTTATTTTTTAATATCTCCATCAAGGTGTGCTAATTATGACTTTTAAACTGATTCAAATAAAAAATGTAGTATGCATATGTTTGTATATGTTACCAGAGTGCAAAGTCCCAAAGTTATTCATTTCATTTAAAGAAGATGTTTTGGACATTTAGGCTGACTGAGCCTCTGTATATAGGGTAAAGTGTGCAATGCTAAGCCAGGTTAGAAGGATTATGTAGAAGAGCTGCATGCAGAAGCCCGAAATAATTTAAAAAACATAAACTGAGTCAGGCAAAAGCAGGCGTGGCCCCCTGTTTGGAAATAAGAAATGCACTAATGCTAGATTTAAATATACACTTCGCCATATTAAAAGAAATGAAAACACTATGAGGTCAGATTCACTGGCATGGAAGCTGCAAAAAAATATGATAATGACTTCTGGAAAGAAATAAAAACGTAATAATTGCAAGACATCTCTCTCTCCCTCTAATATAGATGTGTCAGTGGTCCTGATGACATTTCACAGTTATAGCGAAAACAATATTATGAACTTCAATTTTCAATATTCAGTTTTATTGAACTGTTAAACTGTGTAAAAAGTAATGTTTATAGTGAATAATGAAGAGTCTGATGATGATGTTGTTGCGACTTCTGCTGAAGTCCATAAATATTGAAGTAATAAGGATGATATTACAGCTGCACTATTAACCCTTGTTTTCCTGTCAACATTGAAAATTAACACTTTTATTGATGCTTTTTATCAATGTTTTTAACTTTTTCTTACTTTTTTGTCCCTTTTTTCAATGTTTGTCACTTTTTCAACACTATGTAACACTAACTTATTAACTTTAGTTTACAGTTAATTCTGGAATTAATGGTCAATGCTATACAATTGAATAAGACCCCAAAATTAATGAAAGTAGAGATTTGTACTTGGCAAAGAGCGTTGTGTTGAATCAATCATGTTATTTTGGGGAATTAAAAATAACATTGATATATAGTATATATATCAATATACTGTATATAGTAAGTTTCCATCTACTTGTCAATCGAATTATCTGAAGTTCAGTAAAGAAACTCATGTGAATGAAGCCGGTGAAAGTGCGTTTCCATCCAACGGCTTTAAGGGGAATAAAAACCTGCACATAATGACGTCACATGCTGTTTTCGTATCAAATTGATTTGAGACATTTTAAGGTTTTTCCATTCATTTTTGCACTGAATCACACAACATTCAAGCAAACCTTTGTGAACATAGTTTTTCTAGACAAAATGGATGGTGGATTGCAACCATAAAATGACCAAAAACTTAATCGCAATTCATTATTTATTCGGCAAATATCATTTCCATCAGCGTTATCGCATAAGCCGTATATATCGATCAAGAGAAAATCCGATGAGACCGAACATAATTGTTTTGAGTCGATATTCATGAAATTCCATTGAATTTGACTGTTTACAGAAGACATTTTTCATTTGATATCACTTAAATTGGATAAAAACGTGTGGATGGAAACAGAGCTCCGCAACCAGGATGGCTGTGCCCATAATGGCAAACTCAACGACTCATATCAGATCTCCACAAACCAATGGATGACGTCACACATGAGCTGTCCATTAATGTGGTCTAGCACCAACCACAGTGCAGAAAAAGAGAAGTCTACAGTCTACAGGTCTTTTACTAACACTATGTTCTAGTATGAGGGGCTGTTCAGGCCATATACAGTATACAGTATATATAGGCCATGTATATGCACACAGGCCGACACCACTTTCACCTCGCACACACAAAAAATAAAAATAAAGCATGCACATACACCACTTTCACCTCGCACACATTACTTTTTCTCATAAAATCTTGTCAGTGTGTAAAGTTAAAGTTGTCTGTGCACAATTTTCCAATGATGATCTTCAGAGTGTTAAGCTCCAGATGGCTTAAAGCTATAGTGCGTAGTTTCTGTCGTCTCCATGAGGAATTCACACAGTTGCTAGTAGCCAAGGAGGACACGGAGGATTGAAAAAACATGATGGAATCTTCAGAAGAGGTAATTACCCAGACCAAGTAAGGTTGCAGCGAGACACTAATGAGTGTGTTTTATTGCTTATGAATTTAACTTTTCATTTAAAAAAGGAAAATTGTTTGATATTGATTTATTTATTTTTTTTACAAACAGTTGTGCTTTACGGTTCATCCGCATGTCAAGAAAACAATTTCTTGTTTACCTCTAACCATGGCAATATTTGGCTTTTTTTGTCTCCAGGTTTTGAGATATCTTTCCCTCAAATGACTAAAAGCAGCCAAAACTAAGTTACCTTGTACAATGTTGGCACGCAGTTTAAAACATGGACATTCCTCATCTAATAACTATGTGTGTATGTGTGTTTGTGTGTGTGTGTGTGTGTGTTTGTTTGTGTGTAACCATGACGCATGTGGAAGTAGAATGTATTCTACATTGATGTGTGTGTTCTACAGTTCCAGGTGGAATCGTGGCGTTCTACTCCATTATGACCACGCTGTTCTAAAGTCCCATAAATAACTCAGCAGAGGCACAGTGAACACACACACTCACAGACCTTCACAGAGTCTACACACACAGACCTTCACAGAGTCTACACACACAGACCTTCACAGAGTCTACACACACAGACCTTCACAGAGTCTAGACACACAGACCTTCACAGAGTCTACACACACAGACCTTCACAGAGTCTACAGAGTCCACACACAGACCTTAGCAGAGTCTACACACACAGACCTTCACAGAGTCTACAGAGTCTACACACACAGACCTTGTCTACACACAGACCTTTGCAGAGTCTACACACACAGACCTTGTCTACACACACAGACCTTCACAGAGTCAACTATGGAAAGCTTAGGATACTTAACAGAACAAGCATACTGTACATCATCTCTCCACAAGGATATCACGGTAAGACATTAAAATATACAACTGTTAATTGTTTCCCCTAAAGGGAAACTTGTATAACAGTTGTATTGGGACCCTAAGCTCTTGAAATGCACAGATTTATATTTGGTATATTGTCTATTATAGTCTATGGTATATTATGTCTACTATGGTTTACGGCCAACCATAACTGTTAATAGTGTTGTCAGATTATGAATACGTAGATTTTCTTACACCCCATCCCAAGGAGAAGTGTTTTGTTGATGTGTAAAAGATGGCACAGGAACCTGCTGAAAACCAGTTTTTAAACTGAGTCAGGCCCGTTTTTATCGTAATGTAATGTTACTTTTTTAACTTTCCTGTATAATAAATATGATAAATATACTTCTAAAACTTGATGTTTTTTTCTGTCAGATTTCACCAGAGGAACTAGGAGAGCAGTGGTGCAGTGATTTGGATCTCCCACTGCTCACATCAGAGACGTTGGATGAAGCGGTCACATTATATTTGGGGTATATAACAGAAGAGTAAGTCAAAGTTAAAAGTCATCAATCAGCTGGTTCAACACTGGTTAGATGTTTGCTTGTCTTAACCATTCCTAATCTCTTCTTCCAGACAGTGGATGTTGCTGGCAGATGGCCACGTCGATTCTGCTGCAGTCACACTGCTGTCCGACCTGTGTCACGAGGTAGTCCAGACGGTCTGCAACGAGGTCCTGGATGTTGTAGCGCCTCAGGTTTATAGCAAGATTAGGGAACACACTTACACGGAGAGTACCAACAACGCTTCTGTCACAATGTACCTGTAAGTCCAAAGCGTCCACAGCAACTGTGTAACTTCCATCTTCTTCTCAGAAATCCTTACTCAGGCTGTGCTCATGAACCATTTGCACATATAATAATAATAATAATATATTTATTTATAGAGCTGTGTCTGCAATAAAGCTTTATTATTATCATCATGTTAGAGTTGAGTTTAATCCCTCTGAAAAATGTTCAGTGGGCGATATCAGTGGAAAGAGTTTAAATGGCCAGAGCAGATCAGTTGACTAAAGTTTGATTGTTACTCTTTTTTTAAGGGACGAGAGTGAAGCTCCACAGCGTAACTATCACTCAGTGACAGCGGAGGATATCCAAGCCAGCCTTGGACATTCACTTCATGAGTGTCTTGGAGAAGCGTTAGAAGTCGAAGAGGAGAGTTCTGACGACACTGAACAACTGCGGCAGCTGGTTGCAGAAGAGGTGGCCGAGAAGGTCAACCGCTCACTGGCTTCTACGTGGCAGCCAACCTCTTCCTCACAATCTGAGGAATCTGTGTGGTGTGTTACACCGCAAACAACTAAACACATGGTTGTTCATGTAGCCAACATACTGAACAGATGCATGGTACGGAGGTACAACATTGAGCACTCTGAAGAATTACGCCTGGTCAGTGTTTCATCCAGTCCAGACAACAAGACCACAGTGGAGGAGTTCAAGTCAGAGAAAACCAACGGCTCTCTGTTGGAGTCACCAAGTTCAGACCTCGTCATTTCTGTGAGCTCAGCGTCTCCAGCCACTACCAAGGAGGAGTTATCCCAGGGAGAGAAGACCTTTCTTGCCGTGTTCCTTGGGAAGCTGCTGGACCACATCGCCCACTCCACCAAGACATCAGTGCTGGACTTGAACTTTGATGGAATTCTGAAGAATCTAAGGAGGATTGCTGAAGAAACACGTTTTACTCTCCCACAAACTGTTGGAAACCTCCACCGTACCATCTTTAAGAAGCTTTGTGTGGAGTTTAGATCCACAAAGCTGCTGCACGCTGCCATCGGGTCTGAAGGTTTGGCTTTTGAGGAGGCGGTTGCCAGGGAATTGAGAGTGCTGCAGCAGAAAGCTACACATAAAAAACCCAGCTTTGTTACACGTGTGAGGAGGCTTTTCAAAAGAAAAAGCAACAAAGTAGCTCCTGCGTGTGATGTTGACACATTCAACAGTCAAGTGGCTCTCCTGGAGAGTGAATCGACACCCCGGTACCAGAAGAAACAGAAGGGCCCCCCCGCCATCATTGGGATGTTCTCTGCCGTGGCCAGGATCCTGAAGAAGCCCTTCACCTCCTACATCAGCCGGTGATCACAGGGTGACTAGACTTCATCTTGGAAACTTTATAATGACGTGGGTCATTTTCCAAGATGAATGCCCACTCTTAAAAAGAATGTGTAAATTTAGTTTCCAAATGTGTTTTTGGAGTTTGTACAGGGCCCACCGGGTTATTCTAGTAAACTGACACTAAAACAAAAGTAAGCAGTGAAAAATAGGTTTAGTAAAAGTAAAAACTAAACTGAAAACTACAACAAATATTACACTGTAGTAGGGGCGGGAATCACCAGACCCCATTCCGATACGATATCAACATGATACTTATGCCACGATACGATATATTGCGATTTTAAACATATTGCAGTACTCTGCGATATATTGCAATTCATAACCATTTTTTCCAACAACCATTGAAAAAGTGACAAAATCATTGGGGGAAAGCCACAAAAGATGACCAAAACCTTGATAAAAAGGTTTTTCATTTTAAATTTTGACTCAGAAAAACAAAAATGTCCAGGTCGGCGGGAAGACAACACAAGGGCTTCTCGACTTCTTCCCTTTCCCAGAGTCTTGTGCTCTCTCTCTCTCCTCTCCTCTCTCCTCCTATCGCTTCCTCCAGGTGTTTCTGGCTCTGGATCTGTGGTTGGAGTCACCTGCTGCCACCATGTTCCTGCTCCACACCCTCGGCTGCAATTCTAGACCTGCTCATTTATGACTCCAAAAGTCTATAAGTTGTTGTTTGATTTAGCACTGTCTCTCCTGGTTTTAAATAGTGGTTTTAGAAATTGAATTTTTTCTATCTTTCCAATTATTGATCCATAAATTGAGGGTTAAACCTGCCTTAAAACTTTGCATTCGGATACCTCATTTCCAGCACGCTCTGGGCCATGTTCCTCCTGCTACACTCTGCTATGCCACTACACAAAGGACTACTAACAACTACTAAAACTGCCAATTCTATAAGAAGCCTGGGTCTGACCCCTGCCTATTTCGCACTGTTCTTGCTTGAGGACACTGTTTTCCTTAATGACTTTATGTTCTCAATCTTGTTGTGAATTGATACTATAAATAAATTGAAATTGAAATTTAAATTTTTCATAATGACTTTATGTTCTCAATCAGTAGTTTTAAGACTTCTTCAATACAGCATATTGTTAATATAGCAAATTAGGCTTCCATTTATTTTAAAATGTTGGGTTTTCCCCCGGGTGCTCCGGTTTCCCACTTTCCAAAGACACGCAGCCCAAATGGAATCTCTAAATTACCCAAACACGTGCATTTTGCAATAAATCAATAAATCTAAGAAATGGTTGTGATGTCTCTTTTGTCATTATTTACTATCAGATGTATAATAAGAGTCAGATCACATACTCTACAAATGTTGAAGGTAAACGAGTTAGCTGGTGTCCAGAAAATGTAATTCGACCACTACATGGCCACAAACATGCATCACGCCCTTCATGTCATTGGGACACAACAAGCTGGGGTTAAAGGTGTAAATATACTGGAAGCACTGGAAACCCAGATTCAAACTTTTATGGTCACTAATAATAATTTATACTGTTTATTGATCCCCAGTGGGGAATAGAGTGCCAGGGTAGAGTGCCTTGCTCAAGGGCACCTGGCAGTGCCCAGGAGGTGAAGTGGCATCTCTCCAGCTACCAATCCACACTCCATACTTTGGTCCATACGGGGACTTGAACCGACGACCCTCCCAATCTAACTCCCTACGGACTGAACTACTGCCTCCCCAGCTTACTTATTTTTTCATGTTTTGTTCAAAACCATGTTCATTTCTAAATCCCATTAGTTGTTTGTAATAATCAGCTGAAGTGTGCGGTGCACAGGTCATATGAAGCAGAGATAACTAAGGATGGTAAGTTTCTGTGTGGAAGGGGGCGGGATCATTTGGACTGTTCTTGACTGCAGCAGGGCAAAGGCTCATGGGAAAAATATGTTCTGATGGTTTTCTGTCCTAGATAAAGCGTGATTTAATAATGTTCTGTTAATGTTTTGGGAGTGCATTTATGTTATCTGGGTTTCGGTTTTGTTTGGTTGATTTAGTCTTCATGATTGTCTACATTTATTGTTTAGTAACTTAATATTATATATATATATATATTTATAACATAAAAAGAGTTTAGTCTTCATCCATACAGCTTTATTTTACAAACACTCAACCATCTTACAAAAATAGATTCTGTGGTGACACTTCACGTTAATACAAAGAAGCATAACCTGCAATAATAATAATAATAATCCTAAAATCAATTACATTAGAAGTCAATAAACCTGAGTGACTAGCACAGATTTTAGCATTTAAAACATAGTGGGTTTACACTGAAAACTAAAAATGACTTGTAAGTTCACTAAAAGAAGATTTATGAGCGTGTTGTTGAACATTATTCCATCAATTCAGTAAAAATCAAAAAATGCAATCCACTACTTCACTAATTGTGTGCGGTGCGCCGAGCCATTTCTGTGAGACCCCGGCTTTTATTTGAGGAAATACAGTAAGTAATCTTTGGACCAACATACTGAAAATGCCCACAGAGTCAGCGTATTTCTCCTCATTTCATATCATCAAAGAACATATTTACACTTTGTATTAGCTATCATTTTTCCTTAATGTAATAAATAACTACAAATCTGCCGTCATGATTCAAACGATGCTTAAGAAATGTAACTTAAAACTGGAATAGAAAGCTTTAGGCTGTGCCCGGGTTGTTTCAGCGGGTAGAGCAGGCACACATATAATGAGAGGTTTATTGCTCGACGCAGAGGGTCCAGGGTTCAAATCCGACCTGTGATAATTTCCTGTATGTCTTCCTCTTTTCTCACCTACATGGCCATTCAAATAAAGGCAGAAAAGCCCAAAAAAATATCTTTAACCCTTGTGTTGTCTTCCCGTCGAATTAAAAACCAACACTTTTCTTTTTATCACTGTTTTTAACTTTTTCTTACGTTTTTGTCCATTTTTTCAACACTTTTGACACTTTTTTTCCAATATTTGCAATTTTTTTGAAATTTTCAACACTACGTAACACTAACTTATTAACTAACTAGTTATTTTTTAAATTTATGATGAATAAACCTCATTTATAGGAAATTATACCTAATGTTTGAGTTAGAAAAGCAGAAATTAGGAATTATTGAGACTAAAATTAAAGGAATGGATGTTGATTATAATCACAGACTGGAATATGTCAACTTTTACTCAATACTATTTCAAAAACACTTGAATGTTTTTTTTTTTTCAAATGCTATAAAATTGAATAAAAGTAAGAATTAATAAGTAGGAAAACGGGTCAATTTGACCCGAGGACAACATGAGGGTTAAAAAAAGAAACTTTTCTTTTCTGTTCTGAGGGAAAAATCATGTTGTATTTAAAAACCCGAGGCGGCGTGGCAAGGGGTCAGGTTCTGGGTGCATGTTGCAGCCGCTCTACGCTGTTGCACAGACGTGTGTGGCGGCCATGTGTCGAGGTCCAGCAGAGCCAGCTCTCTAATCTCCTCCAGGAGAGAGTACAGATTGGGAGTTTTGCTCTGGCTGAACTCTCTCTCCTCTCTGGTGAGTTTGGGGCGCCGGGCCGCCTTCTCCTGAGCCTGCTGGGACGCCTCCTCGGCCAGGCGCACCACCTCCTGGACCAGCTGGCAGCGGCCCTGCGAGGGGGGCTGCTGGGGCTCGGCGCTGCGGTGGGGCTTGTTGCTGATGACCTCCAGGTTCAGACTGTCTGCATGGCAAGGTGTCGAGCGCACAGAAATACGAACCTGTGGCGAGCAGAGGGGTCAAATATGTCTCAATATGCTTGGTCTTAGTGAAATAAATAAAACACATAGTTACACTCACTTAGTTTCATATTTTCGTATGTTTTTGTGTCCAAGTGACTGATGGGAACAACAATCTTTGAAATTGGTCCAGTATTAAGTAAAACACATTAAGCAATGTTAATGGACCATTGCACACCTTCACTCAACGTCAGGCTGCACGATATGAGGAAAATATCCAGTTGCGATTATTTTGACTGATATTGCGATATGATTCACAATATTGGAGGGGATAATCTTTTTGTATCACTCATTTTCATTGAAAGTTTTATTTCAAGTTTTATTTCTATTATTAAAATCTAAAAAATTAAATTGTTTATTGAGTGATTTATATGAGGATCTGTACTAAAAGATTTTTTCTTTAGTCTGTAGGATACAATTTGTAGGCCGGGACGTCTCTGCAGCGCCACAATACATTCAGAAGGGTTTGACATAGTTTGCCTTTGACAAAAAATAGGGGCCCACCTGTGATATTGCGCCCCCTATCCTGCAATTTGGATATGGATATGGACATGCCTTTGGTGTGGGAGACCAGGGTTTGATTCCCACTGTCAACCAATATGCCCCTGAGCAAGACACTTAACCTCTAGTTGCTCCAGAGGCGCGACCTCTGAGATATATACACAGTATATATACAGTATACAGTGAGGAAAATAAGTATTTGAACACCCTGCTATTTTGCAAGTTCTCCCACTTAGAAATCATGGAGGGGTCTGAAATTGTCATCGTAGGTGCATGTCCACTGTGAGAGACATAATATAAAAAAGAAAATCCAGAAATCACTATATATGCATGGAGCCCCAGTCCGAGGGAGATTGACAGTCATGTTTAGCTTTAGCTTTAGCCATGTTAGTAGTTGGATTCTTACTGATTGTATGGGGTGGACAGGTGTCTTTATGCAGCTAACAACCTCAAACAGGTGCATCTAATTTAGGATAATAAATGGAGTGGAGGTGGACATTTTGAAGGCAGACTAACAGGTCTTTGAGGGTCAGAATTCTAGCTGATAGACAGGTGTTCAAATACTTATTTGCAGCTGTATCATACAAATAAATAGTTAAAAAATCCTACATTGTGATTTCTGGATTTATTATTTTTTTTAGATTATGTCTCTCACAGTGGACATGCACCTACAATGACAATTTCAGACCCCTCCACGATTTCTAAGTGGGAGAACATGCAAAATAGCAGGGTGTTCAAATA
Source organism: Etheostoma perlongum (assembly GCA_026937815.1). Taxonomy (NCBI): domain Eukaryota; kingdom Metazoa; phylum Chordata; class Actinopteri; order Perciformes; family Percidae; genus Etheostoma; species Etheostoma perlongum. The sequence goes on from CM049371.1 coordinate 36,606,436, forward strand.
CTATTTTCCTCACTGTAAAATGACATCTAATGGATATTGCAGTACTCCATATTGCGATTAATTGTGCAGCCCTACTAATGTCCACTAAATGTTTGACAACATTATGGAAAGGACCCCTACAGAGATAGACATTTTCATTAACATAGTAAGATCCTTGTTGTTTAATGATGCAGCCCCGAAATTGCCCTCGCCAAACCCACCAAACCCCATTTAAATAAACAGTAATTTTATCATCATAAAACACATTCATTGAAAGTTGACAGAGACAATATAAAGCTATGAAAAGCCGTCTTGGTTCATCTTTCCACTGTTCCAACAATCACCACTCAGGTTTAGTTGAAATTAACACATAATTCACTCATTTACATGTGGAGATTTGCTGCCTCTATACACGCTAAATGTTCTGTTTATTTAAATGGAGTCTGGTGGGTTCGGTGATGGGGATTTTGGGTAAACAAAAAGGATGTTACGCTTTAACAAAAGGTCTATCTCTGTAGGGGTCCTTTCCATAATGTTGTCAGAGACAGAATAATAATCTGAGCCTGTCAGCTCAATACTGGACCAATTTCAAAGATTTTGGCTCACACTGGTCACAGACACCAATGCATGGGGAACTAGAGTCCAGGTTGAAAAATACAGAAATGACCCTTCAAACAGCCACATTTTGAAAACAATATGATAACATCCCCCCAATATGATTCCAAGTCAATAATATTAGATTATTGTCCTAAACGAATAAACGTGTTGTCTGTTGTGCGACTCACAGTGATGTGGTCAAACAGTGTGAAAGTGGAGGTGCCCCAGCTGGTGGTGGTGGTGATATGGTCGGCGTGTCGCCGCACCGAGCCGCTCTGCCACTCGCAGCTGCCGTCCCGTCCCGCAGCCACCACCTGGCCCTCTCGGTTCCTCATGTACACCGGCCCTTTGACACCGTACCTGGGGACAGCACAGGTGTACTCAGGACTGCAATACTTCATTACACCGTCAACAAGTCATATTTTATTGGGACTTCTGATAGAAACAAATACTAGGAGACACAGTCAGTTTTCTAGGCCATTACACTTAAACAATAAACTAGATTAATGCTAATCTATCAATTATGTTCTCGATTAATGGATGAGTTGTTTGGTCTACAAAACGTCAGAAAATGTTAAAAACTGTGGATCAATGTTTTCCAAAAAAGTGGCTCCAGCAGATTCCAGGTAAAACATCAGAGGACTCTGTCCAGAAGAGAGTCCTAGGAACAGCTAAGATACTGCGCAGAACCCTCAAACTCCCAGGCCTCCGGTAGAGGACCCGAGCTTGAGGATGACACATACCACCCCACAAGGGGGGAGAGGGATATATATATATATATATATATATATTATATATATATAAAACACACACACACACACACACACACATATACTGTGAACTTTAATAATGGCTCCTCAAAAGAGGATTACCCTTCTTATAAAATATAGTTCTAAAAATTAATTCTACATATAACTATGCAATAAATGCTTATGTTCTATTGTGTGACATATAATATTGCCAACCTAATCCTTTGAATAACTCACTCAAAATTGCTTTAAAAATTGAAAAGCTATAACCTATCAGCCGGTTGTTTCTTACTCTGAGACGAACACCAGCACGCCGTTGTCCCGGATGGCGTAGATGACAGCGTCCGCCACACAGCGCTGGTCTGACTGAGGGTCTCGTTCTTTGAAGTAGAGACACTGAAACAGCTCTGTGGACAACTTCTGGGCCCGCTGGGACGCCTGCAAGCGTTACACAGGAGTCAGGAGCCTTTATCTGACACAGTAACTAAGAAGTGAATCACAGAATCACAAAACAGCACTGACCCAGTTCTTGTTGTTGATATGATGAGCCAATTCATCCAGTTCTTTGTTACTGGCTAAGGCTTTCCCAGGGTCCGCCTGCGTGTCCATGCTGATGGCGGCGGTGAGAAGGCGGTGCACCACGATGTCGGCGTAGCGCCGGATGGGTGATGTGAAGTGTGTGTAGCGGTCCAGAGCCAGACCTAGGGAAGATGGACATCAGCACAGGACGCCACATTTTAATCTTCAGCAGAGAAACAAGCTACAATGGAAGTTAATAAGTTAATAAGCTTGTTTTGCTGCTGACAGACTCAGATTAATATTCTAAGTGTCTGATAACATTATGAAAAGGATTTCTAAGGAGGTCGACCTTTCTGTTAAAGATTAAGATCATTTTTTAAAACATAAAAGGTCCACCAGACTCCATGTAAATAATCAGTGATTTTAGCGTGTATAGAGCAGCATATCTCCACCAGACTCCATGTAAATAATCAGTGATTTTAGCGTGTATAGAGCAGCATATCTCCACCAGACTCCATGTAAATAATCAATGATTTTAGCGTGTATAGAGCAGCATATCTCCACCAGACTCCATGTAAATAATCAGTGATTTTAGCGTGTATAGAGTAGCATATCTCCACCAGACTCCATGTAAATAATCAGTGATTTTAGCATGGTAAAATACGGCTTTCTAAAACATCTCTGAGCTCTGAGCAGCGCTGCTCGATCGGCTCCGTTTGGTCAGAGTTTTCTTTCTTTCATTCCAGTATCGGGTCTGTCAGTCACAGTGAAAACCGGGGACATTACTGGGGACAGATCCAGGGGACGTCTGGTCACCCTACATTACAGCCCCGGCCCGGGGACACATCCACAGTCAGCCCCCAGCAGCTAGCAACCATCCCACTCAGCACTTAACTCCGGTGCTAAGGACGCTGACGGCAGTTTACTGAACCGTCGGGAAACAGACCCAGGCACCCGAGTGAGACAGTGGCCACTCGTATTGTTACACCTCCGTTAGCGTTACCGGTGCACCCCCCTTTTGCTTTTAGCCGTCTTTACAGTTAGCTAAATTTACCAGACAAAACAGGAATACGGCACCAAAAGGACTACTTGTAAGTTAAAGATGAGGTAGCATTGGATCTGAACAGGAAGGATAACTCTGGGCGATTCTGCCTTCACACAGGGTCTTGGATCCGAGTGTCGTGATTTCAGTTTTATTTTGCATATCGTTACAGCCCTAACTGCTTTTGATTGGCTGTCTACAGTGTGCATCACATACAAAAGGTGTAACACTGAAGCTGAAAAAGAAAAGAAAAGATTGGTACCGTAGAGTTGGTATCAGAAAAAAAGTACTGTTCAGGAACTGGTATCAAAGTCACAGTATCGCTACCGGTATCGAAAATCTTTGAACGATACCCAGCCCTACATCTAATAGTCTTTGTTTTAAAACCGGATATTTTTATGACTGTTGCGTTATATTTTGCAGTTTTGTCAAGCACTTAGTAGCATGGATTTTGGAAAGTGCTCTATAAAAAAAGATTATTATTACATTTCTGCATTCACTCATAGAAATTAGATACATATATATATATCTCAACCCTCATAAAGACACATGCAAATGTAGTTCCACTAAATGATAGAATAAAAGCTGAAGTATTGTGAAGGTTTTGTTAAGAGTACCGTAATGGTAGTAGTGGTCTTGGGACTGAAGCCCAGTGGAGAAGTACAGAGCCTGTGACATGGCTGTAGTGGCCATTATTCTCAGCAGCCTGTTCACCAGCGGGTCCTGTGGGTCCAGAGCTCGGTCCAGGGATTCAGCTAAAGCCTTGTTGGTCCTGGAGGAACAGAACTAGCTGTTAGACTATGACTGTTTCACATAGCTGCTGTTGTCATAGAGTGGCAACACATGATGTGAGGAAACAAGGTGCGATACAGTACATTAACAAATCGTGATTGTTGTGTGAGTATTAAGACTAGCTCTGCCTAAGCTGTGTTTAGCTCTACATTTTACAGTGGTAGAAATCATAGTCTTTAAAAAAGTGGACGTAGCATCCGTGACATCACCCGTTTGTTAACCCTTGTGTTGTCTTCCCGTCAAAATTGAAAATCAACACTTTTATTGATGATTTTTAATCAATGTTTTTAACTTTCTTTCATTTTTGTCCTTTTTTTTTCCAATGTCTGTCAATTTTTTGACATTTTCAACACTATATAACATTAACTTATTAACTTTAGTTTTACAGTTATTTTTGGAGTTTATGTTCAATAAACCTCATTTATAAAAAAAAAACTAATGTTTAAGTTAGAAAAGCAGAAATTAGGAATTATTTAGACTAAAATTAAAGGAATGGATGTTGATGGATAATCACTAATTTGCTAATACAAGCGTTGCCATGTTGTTTTTTTGGAAATGGATGGGGGCAGAGCTGGGGAGGATAATGCGGACGGGCTAAGCCAGTGTTGTTTATGGTTGCAATGACATTGCGCTAAGATTAACGCTAAAGAGGGAAAGTTGCAGATTTTCAATCCTTCTGAGCCGAGTCTTCCAGTGGAGATTTACCGGAGGGTAAACTCGGACCTCCGAGTACTGCGGCCGTTCATCTGCATGTACGGCATTATAGAAAATTGGCAATCTTTCCCTTAAGTTACCGGCTTGGTTGGTTGGCAGAACGCCAAATAAAGTGAAAACATGGTTTAAAGTTTAAGATGAAAACATGGACAACAGCCAAAAACAAGTAAAGGTCTATTATAATGTCCTCAGTGTTAGCATGGTTAGCATCGCTAAGACTGTCCTGAGTGACAGGTCCTAATGCATCCCCTGCTTTATCCTCTATTTCAAAATAAATGGGACCATAATTTACAAAAAGAACATCATGCTGTGTTGAAGAAGACTTGAAACTAGCGATTGAGAACATAAACGGATTATGAAAATCTTTACTGAGGTAATAAAGCCAAGCAAAGTCGCCCCCTGCTAGAGATTAGAGACAACGCAGCTTTAAGGAGCTTCAGCATTGGCTTTTCTTTTCAGACGTGGAAGCTTTGTCCATTTTTTTTTACAGTCTATGGTAGAGAGCAGAGTTTTGTTTTGAATGAGTGAAAGACACAGCGTCCACACAGGACACTCATTAAATCACCTGGTATCGATGGTGAACCCCCTGGCGGCGGCGCTGTCCACCAGCTGGCTGAAGAACTCCTGCCGTGGTGGCGGGTGGCGCCTCAGCAGGGCCTGATGGGGGAAGGCCTCCTGGATCTTGCGTGCCACCCAGTGGTTGGCGTAAATCATGCACTCGGCCACCGTCTCGTGGACCTCCAGGGGCAGGCGGGGGACCAGGGCTGTGATGTTCCTCTCCTCATCCAGCTGGGCACGCACCTGAGGAGGGTCGGTCAAAAAACTTTTCTTTTTAGGAAAACAGGTTATAAAAATACTATTCCAGTAGGTCAATTAAATAATGGTTATTATACAACCTATAGAACTACGACTGTAATGCAACTCAATATAGTATCAGGTATAGTAACAGGTGTCTAAATTAGGGAAAGACGCCAAATTAAAAAACTGTGATGATGGATGAACGACCAAACCATCAGAAATGAAAAACACTTGTCTAATGGCTTTCATTTTTTTTCATTTAACCTTTTAAGTAGGGAAAAACACATGATTACATATACAGATCTCTGTCCTTTGTACACAATTTTACATGGACTAGCTCCTCCTGTAGTTAGCCTGTATTTTTATGTGACTTTGGATTGAGATCCACCCACGAGTAGCCCTAACTGAATAAATGCCCTTCTCCTTAACGGCACTATGCAGTCGCCTCTCACTGCACTCCTTGTGAACCTGTAACCATTTGGTGCCGTAACCAGCTTTATCAGTTAGGGCTACTCGTGGGTGGAACTCTATCCAAAGTCCCATTAAAAATGTTACAACATATTTTAAACTTAACTAAAAGAAGTGTCTAACAAGTAGTCAGCACTGACAGTTCAGCTGTTTGTGTAAAAGATTTGTTGTGTGTGTGTGTGTGTGTGTGTGTGTTGATCTTACCCAACTGTTCTTGTTTTTATGTTGTTGTCTTTTAGCATTAGTAACTTTTATTATATAGGACCAAATCTGTGTGTATTATTGACAGCGTCATTGTTTTTGTCCAGGAACAGCTGATGTAAAATAGCCTCCAGGCTAATTCTGGCACATTTTACTTTTATGTCATATTAGTGTGCATTGTCCCTGATAAATAAACCTGAAATATACAAAATACAAATAAATGCAAAAACAGTTTCACGGTGGAGTGCTCTGTATTCACACAGACTTTATTACAGCGTTCCCACTGATCTGATTCTTTCTGATCTTGTGGGAGATTAACCCCCGTCTGCTGTGGATGCCTAACTTAGCACCGCTGTATTGGTACCATGTGTCATCAAACCAAAGGCACATACCATATGGGAGTTAAAGGAACTCTTTGCATATAATGACTGATGCCTCATTCTGGCCTTGACATGCCATTCCAAGAGAAAGTTGGTTGGTCTTCCTTATACATCCATAGAATGGAAAACTGGTACGTTTTTCTTTATAAAGCCATATTGCAAAAACTGCCTCTTTATTTATGTTCTCTACTGAAGCCTAAAACTGAGTTCTGTCCCCTCTGTAACAACAATCTGCCTCGCTGACACTGTTGTGAGCGGGGATGATGTATGCATTCATAGAGATGTTATGTACAGTATATCTATATGATGCTATGTGTAATGATTGCGGGAACTAACAATGAATCTAAATCTTATCTATATGTGAAGAAGAAAAGTCTGGAGTGCTCAGAAGTTTAAAACAAATCATGATGGTCCATTTTGGAAAGGGGACATAACTTCAAAAGAGAAGCAAGGTCCAAGGCACTCTTCTTTTGAAAAAAAAATCAAAAAGGCTTAATTAAAATAATAACACTCGGAAAAACGCTGCTACGGGTGGGCTGCGCTATTTTAAATGCAAGATATCGATATGAAATAGCCATTTAAATAAAGGCTTTTTTCATTTTTTTTTCAGAAGAAGAGTGCCTTGGACTTTTTTTCGTCTCTTTTTTTTTTCCTCTTTCTAATCTTTACGTGGTGTTATTGTCATAATGTGCAGTTGCTAGGAATTATTGCAGTGGAAAACTGTTACAGTTCCTCATCTTTAACAAGTGCTCCTTCAACCCTTGTGTTGTCCTCCCAGATCAAAAACGGACATTTTTGTCCCTTTTTCAGACTTTCTTTATAGTTTTCACTAACCTCACCTTACTACCACTAGTTTTACACTACGTTTTGTAACTCATGGTCAATAGCCCTCATTTATATAGAATTATACCTCAAATTTGAGTTAAAAAAGCAGAAATTATTAATTAATTTGACTAGTAGTACGTACTCAACGTACAGATGAGTTTAGTCAGGAATGAAAGTGATCAATTGTATTTGCAAAGAGCGTTGAATAGAATCCAATTTTTGTAGTCATTTGGTTAAAAAGAAACCCATATTTCACATATAGACATTTTTAAAGGGGTCAAACAACAGGAGGGTTTATACAACAACAAATCTTTAAAAAATAGAAAGAAGCCAATCATACCTCCACCCCTTCCAGCTCCAGCGCGCCTCCCCTGTCCCTCTGTGCCCGGAGGTGTCTGGCGACATGTGTCAGCATCTCTAGAGCCTGGGTTAGCTCAGCTAGCTTAGCGTCCTTCTCCTCGGACCCGAGCCCGGCCAGCTCCGGTACCTCAGCCTGCTCTGCGTTGAGGAGCGCCTGGGCCAGCTCATAGTGCAGCTGGTAGGAGGAGCGGATGAGCGTGCGGCCGTACCACACGTTTCTGACCTCGAGGGTTTGTGCATCGAGCTCCCACAGCACGCTCATCGCATACCTGGATATGAGAGTGGACAAGTATGCATATAAATGTACAGATAGCGTGTTTTTTTTCATTTTGCATGACAAATGTAAAGAATAACATATACATTAAATTCCATTTCTCATATTTCAAATCTTTCACAAAATGACAAACAAAAAACAACCCCAACAAACTGATAAAACACAATAAATGCACTCATAACTGTTGTAATAGTCGTCTCACTTTGCCAGACCTTCCTCCACAGAGCTGCGGAGGAGGGTCTAGCTAGTCCACACAGCATTCTGGGATGGGAGAAAAACGTGTTCTGGTTTATTGGCATTTCTTTAAACCAATCACAGTCGTTATGGGGGTCGCTAAGCTCCGGATGGAGCCACAGTGCAAAATAGCTGCTGCAAAATAGCCTTGGGAAGGAACTTGTTTTGGTGGAACCAAAAGACTCACTCACCAGAAAACTCAGATTGGACAGAGTCTAGCTAACGGTCTGGATTTACCCTGCAGAGATCTGAGGACCAGGTAACCATAGTCCTCAGATTGGACAGATAGTCTAGCTAGCTGTCTGGATTTACCCTGCAGAGATCTGAGGACCAGGTAACCATAGTCCTCAGATTGGACAGATAGTCTTGCTAGCTGTCTGGATTTACCCTGCAGAGATCTGAGGACCAGGTAACCATAGTCCTCAGATTGGACAGATAGTCTAGCTAGCTGTCTGGATTTACCCTGCAGAGATCTGAGGACCAGGTAACCATAGTCCTCAGATTGGACAGATAGTCTAGCTAGCTGTCTGGATTTACCCTGCAGAGATCTGAGGACCAGGTAACCATAGTCCTCAGAAATCCCCCGGAGGTTAGAACGCCGACACAAAAAAGAGGAAGGGCACGGACATCTGGCCGTAAGGGGGACATCTGGTGGACAATCTGGCGGCTGACGTCATGGACGTATAGCCTGCATAGTCCCTAACATTAATGCAGAAATGTAAAAGTCAAATTGTCTATGAGATTGCCATATATTCAAAAAGTCTGAGGTTTTGTCTTTATTGTCTTATAATAAATGTTTTCCAGAACAAAGTAGCCTGAAAGTTGATTCCACCGGTGGATTATTGCTGGGGTTTGGATGCCTTCCAGTTTAAATCTATGCGCTTCCTAGCTGCCATCAAAGCAAGATCTATGTATCTGCTTTCATATCCATTCCATTTGTCAGACGCATTCATTCCTAAAAGACATGAACGGGGTGAGAGGGGAACCGATACATGTGAACACTGAAATATCAGTCCGTTTTTTTAACCTGGGAGGACAACACAAGGGTTACTGTGTTCACCAATGCATGCTTATTAACTAAACACCTTTCTGACACTAACTGTGGAGACGTGGAGTTCACTGACCTGTCGACTCCTCTGAGCAAAGAGCAGAGGTCTGCACTGAGAACAGCTGGCAGCATGTCGTACCTGCGGTCTGCCAGGTAGTACGTTGTAGCCCTTAGAAAAGAAACAGAAGAAGAATAAAGTCAAGGGAATGGCAATTGTATCATCTTTTCAACCAGTAGCCACAGTGTAAATAAGAAGCATTATGTAAAAAAAAACAAATTTCCTCGTGTGTAGCTAATATTCTGAGCTTGGTCGCCTGGTTTTTCTACCTCTTCTTGGGGGGGGGGGGGGGATCACCAGAGGCCTCACGATACGATATCATCACGATTTTTAAAATTTTTAACCTTTTTCCCATCTTCTAATTTTTCCCAATTTCAAATGATGTCCCCAAAAGGAAACTTTGTCAACATCTGTTTTATCTAAAAAGAAACATTTACATCTGTTTGTTCATATCACTTCAATTGTATTGCTGCAAAATGGGTATTTATTACCAAAGCTGGGACCAATAATAATGCTTTCTCATTAGGGCTGCACCATATGAGGAAATGATCTAATTGCGATTAATTTGGCTGATATTGCGATTGAGATATGATTCACGATATTGGAGGGAATAGAATAGAATAGAAAGCCTTTATTGTCATTTTACACAAGTGCAGTACCTGTGCAACGAGATTGAAGCAACCCCTTTACAGTGTTGACACAAAATATAAAAATATTTAAAATTTTATAAGAATATAAAATATCAAAATATAAAGTATAGGTAGTGCAGAGAAAAAAGAGAGGGGGGGGGGCCTGGTGCACAGTCCTGAGAGCAAGTATATACATATATAAAATAGCTTTGAATACACATTGTGTGAAAAGTAGATAAGTATTAACAAATAAATAAATATTGCACTGTAATAAAATGAAATGGTTAAATATTAAATATTGCACTGTATGAAATTGCACAGATTCCAGTGTCCTTTAAGGAATTATGTAAAAGTATTGCACAGTCGGAGGGAAGAAGAGAGTCCGGGATACAAAAATGACCATTTTTGTATCATTATTCTCATTTTCATTGAGAAATCTTAAAATCTTAAAAATTAAAATGTTTATTTTGTGATTTACAGCTGTCATGACGTTTTATCCCGTTTTCTTTAGCGTCAAATAACTAATAAAAACCTAACATATCAGAAAAATTATCACATGAACAAACATGGCGTGGCCAGACCTACCTAGAATGCAGGGATGTGCACAGGTATGGGCTATTGTTGCCCGGGCAACTGCCCGTTTGCCCTGATTGGCTTAGCTGTCCCCCTGGTGACAGAGGCTAAATAAATGTATCCCTCTCTTTTTTTTTGCTGTGGTGGCTGCATTATTACGACAATACGCCAATCATTACTAAAGTTAAATCAAATTAAATTGCTATATATCTTGCACTCAGCGATGCCCTCTGCCCCCAGTCACGTGACTTTTTTTTAATATTCTCACACACGGAGTACCGCAAATGAAAGAGGGAAAGCCAAGCCCTTCTGCCTTCACCCCTGATTTCCTTACCTGGACCGTGCTTCCAGGTCAGTGAGTGAGCCCTCGGTGACAAAGTGAGTGACATCAGCGATGTGGACCCCGAGCTCCAGCTCCCCGCCTGGGAGCCTGCGCACCGACAGCGTGTCGTCTACGTCTTCGCAGCCCCGTGGGTCGATGCTGAAGACCAGGTGGCTCTCCCTGAGGTCCCGCCGCCTCGCCACCTCGGCAGGATCCATCCTCCACGGCTTTTCCGGAGAGTTGACCGGCATCTCTCTCAGCTGAGGACAGACACACAGTTACATAAGGTCAGCAGCTGTGCATGACTTCGGCCAAAGTAAAGGAATCGTCAATCGTGTCTAAAACCACTCCCCTTTGAAAGGTTCTAAAATGGCGTTTTTTTCACTACATGGTATCTACTCGACTCGCCTCTACTCGCCTTTGTTGGTTTTCCATTACGAAAAAAGTCCCTGGTACCTGCTAACAGGTACTTTTTTTAGTACTACTTCAATCGAGGTTCCAAGCGAGCTGAGGCGATACCAAAAGGTGACGTGAAAACCTGCAGACTGCTGATTGGTGAGAACCGATATTCAGTGCGTCATCATTGCATGACAGACTGCAATGATGATGATGATTTTGCTGCCTCCAGGTTCATTAGAAACTAATTAGCCTTCAGGCTGTGGCAACACGCCAAGAATCAAAAACACCTTCCACGTTTTGTGTGTGTTGCATTAGGTCACGACAGTTTGCTGCTATGACGACCAGCCACGGCTCGCCTCACACATGAGGCGGTACTAATCTGCAATGGAAAAAGGAGGACGGGCACCGCGGTCGAGTCGAGCAAGTACCATTAATGGAAAAACTCCACCCTTCAGGCCTGAGGCCTCTTTTCCCTCCAAACCAAACCACACCAGGCAGAGAGTATTGATGTAAGTTTAATCGACATTTCCCCCCTGTATACAGTAGTTGTCATTATCATTAAATGTTTAGCCTGAAAGTTTGATAGATTGTCTTGTTTATCCCTTGTGTTGTCCTTCGTGTCACAGGGACCCCCGACAGTTCACGTGAAATGACATCACATGGTACGCGAGGGTCCGGAGACCCGAGGCTCAACGCCAGGCCAATACAAAAAGTCAAATAAACTGAACGGGTCCCGGTGACCCGAAGGACAACACAAGGGTATTAAGCACGATGGCAGAGTTCAATCCTGTTTAAGTGAAGAGAAAATGAAGTGCAGATTGCATTAACGATGTAAGTCAATATGAGTTCATCCTAAGATGAGGGTTTGTTAGATGTGCGTGTGGTTTAATGTCATGTGGCTTCCTCTCTGACCTGTGCGTCTGAGAAGGGAGGCACGTGGATGCAATTCTCTATGAGGATGGTCTGGACCTCCGTCTCCAGCTCTCCAGCCTGGCCCAGCACCCGCACACTGTGGCCGTTGGGATACTGCGACGTGCTCTCCCATGAATCAATGCGCACCACCACTCTGTGGTCCTGGGTGGGAGAAGACAAGGGACAACATACACACGAGAGGTTTTTATACATTTCCTCATTTACCCTTATGTTTAACTGATTGGAAATGTTTCAAATCAGTTTTTAGAAATCTCAGTCTATTTAGACTACAATCATTTCAAATTTCCCTAGACTGCAGGGACACATCCATTAACTTTACTTTTTCTTTTGTTTATTCTAAAAATAAAAAATCTATTCCCTGACTAAACTAAACTGAAATAATAAAAATAACATGTATCAAACTCATCATGCAAGTTTCTGACTGAGTATATTATTCAGCAGCCACTTGAAGGCAGAGCAGACCTGCAGAGCATCGGCCTGCTGAGTACTGATGCGGATCTTGGGGATGCGACGGTCCCAGGGCACGGCCAGGATGCGCTGGGAATTCCTGCTCTGTGGCTGAGGCCCCTCCCTGGGGGGGAAAGTGACCACATAGTCCCTCCAGTTCCTCTGCAGGATCCCCACAACACGGCCTGTGGATTTTAATATCAGACATCAGTAGAAAGACACGTGAGCTATAATATATTGTATATTGTAGTGTCTAAAACATGCTTTATTTTACAGACATTTGCCAATATTACAATGTCACAGTGTAACTACCTTGCCTAAAATTGGTTATCTTAATAATTTGCTCTAAACAATGCCTACTCTCAGAGTAAATTACCTTGACATGTACTGTCTGGGGGCCAAATGTATCTGGATGGAAGGCCACGGGCCAAAAATAAATGTTGAATGTGGAAGAATAACGTAATTCTTGCCTTTCTCCGTAGCCCCAGCAATTTGGCATTAATTGGCATTAAACTCAGATTACGTACTTTTTAACTGCACAAAATGTACGTTTCGTAGTCATTACTTTTAAAATAAGAGGACAATAAGCAGGAGCATGTCAAACCCATGGCGGGCCAAAACAAAGGGAGCACAGGCCAAACTTGGCCCACGGGCCCCAAATTGGGCGGCCTTGGAGTAGACTCATAAATAACAAAAAGGGTACAGTGTAGAGAACATTTTTGTAAGACTGGATGTAAACAGTGCAGCTTCTATTTCATCCTTACTGACCGCCAGAGGCATTGCTTAACACTGAATATATTCTGTATCGCGCTTGCGCAGGTCACCCGTGACCTCGGGGTGACCCTGGCCAAGGTATTAAGTTTCAGTGTCATCCCCGAGCTCATTTCTTTTGCATCTTGAGAAACAAACAATGAGAAGGATGCTGGCGATCATGGACAATGACCTCCATCCACTACATTGCACGTTCTTTAAACAGAGGAGCATGTTCAGGGCAGACTTCTGTCACGGTCATGCTCCACAGACAGGATAAGGAGGGCCTTTGTTCCCAGGGCCATGCAGCTCTTCAATACCACACAAGGATTTGACTGATTTTATTCAATTAGTCAGTTTATAGGTTATTATGTTAATATTTAATAGTCATACTTAATATTTAATTATGATCTACTGCACTGTTCAATCCCTGCACTGTAACTTTCTTTTTAAATGTCCTCAGGAAAGCACATGCTTGACTTAACTCTACATGTGAGTGAAATCTGTTGACTGGTTTTTGAGATGTCCTGTACACGCTAACAGACAAAAACACAGGACAGAAAACATCCCAGCAGAGTTAGTGTGTTCAGTCCCGATATACGGACCCACCTGTGGGCATGGGTTTACTGTCGGCTTCCTCTCCGCTCTTCTCCTCCCCCTGAGCATCAGTCAGGGCCGTGTCCTTTCCTCTCCACTCGCTCTTTGGCAACAGCTCCACTACGACCACGTCGCCGTGCACGGCTCGGTTACGATTCTTTCCACCGCACACCAACACGCCCCAACTCAGATCTGAGACCAACGAGGGACGGGAAAAGGTGAGACAGACAAAGAAACAAGATTTTGGGACATTTTAGAAATCTGATTCTAAACCTCCAGACGTCTACTTGTAACTGCTCCACATAAGTTAACTTTGGTATCCATACTAATTATCCTAATTCATCAATCAAATAATTTTTCCAAATCTCAAAGTGAGTAGTTGTCAATTATTTTATGATGGTATTGCTTCTTCTCTGTGTTTTTCTTTCTTTGTCTTTGTAATTGACTCAATATCAATTACCGTTTTCTGACCAGAGGGATTTTTGCAGTTCCTAGAACATAACAACTGGACCAATCTGGGGATTATTAAGTTTCTCTGACTGCAGTTCCTGTAATCTTTTCAGCTCCTACTTCAGGGCAGAGTCTTTTCCCTTTTCCCTCTGACCTAGGTCAAGGTTGATTGGTCCAACTTATAAGTCTCGCCCCCAAAGTGCGCCATCTGTAGAAGCCACTCCGTCTGTTTTAGCAAAACATTGACTACTTGAATAATTACTTGACTATGTGAATTACTACAAGAATGGACGGAATTCTGAAGTCTGAAAAGTGGACTGATGCGGAGGATCATATTACGCTGGAGCCTTCTTCTTCTTCTGTGTTTCTCTGTTGAAAACTCCAGTCTGGTCTTTAACCCTCCTGTTGTCCTGTTTGACCTCTTTTAACAATGTCTACATCCTAAATATGGCATTCTCTTTTTTAACCAAATTACTACAAATTACCGTTCTTTGCAATTACAATTGATCACTTTTACTCAATTTCGGGTGTAAATTGAAATGGTTTCTAATCAGCATACTGACCAAACTCATCCACTCAACATACGCTCTTCTGATCTTAACTATTAGTCAAAATAAGTCATAATTTCTGCTTTATTAGCTCAAATATTAGGTATAATTCTATATAAATGAGGATTAGTGACAATGGATTCCAAAAAGTAGTGTAAAACTAGTGGTAGCTTGGTGGCGTTAGTGAAATAAAAAATAATAATAATGCGTTGAAAATGTCAAATGTTGAAAAAAAAAAAAAGGGTAAAAAAAAAGTGTTAATCTTTTTGACCCGGGAGGACAACACAAGGGTTAAACGCCGCCGTTCCAACTCCGTTATGAGGATTCTGGCGAGGCACAACAGGTACATTCCCATGGCGTCCTCCATGCTGGTTGGTTGTTGTATGTGGCGCTAAAGTCAAGTGACGACGCTATAAAGACCCTTAACCCTCCGAACAGTTCCTATGGCCAGTGTGAATGCAAATGGCAAAAGCGGCTTTGGGGGGAGAGCAGTTAGAACTGAAGTGGACTGTTCCTATAACTACGTTCCTGTGTGTTTGGAGTGAGTGACTGACTACCGGTGCTCAGTGCTGTATGGGTGCTGTGTGGGTGCTGTATGGGTGCTGTAGTCTTGCACCTTTGTTCTTGTCGGACAAACCCTCCGTCATGATTGAGGCTTCACTGTGCCGGTGCTTGCTGACATTCAGAGTACCCTGATGAAGAGAAAAGAAAGATGAGATTTGTTTTGATTTTAGTAGGACTGGCCTCGACAAAAGAAATTCTTACTGACTAACACTTATGATTTTGTCGACTAACTGTTTTTTCCCCACAAAGAATCATGCAAAAGCACCACTTTACATCTTGTGTTTACCCCGAGATGTGCTCATCATTTTCTTGGAAATAATTCATTCAGCATGAAAAAGCATAGAAAACCCGACTAATCGACCAAAGAAATCTTACTCAACTGACAGCTGGAACACAGCAGGCGCGTAGCGTAGATACCGGACGTGTATTTCTTCTTGTCACAAAGCTCTCTCTCTCTCTAATAGTGGCAAATAGTGGTAACTGCAGCCTGGGTGTGTGTGTGTGTGTGTGTATGTTTGTGTAACAAAAATAGCCGGTGTATTTTGACTGAAACAACAACTGATTAGTTGACTAATCGACTAAGAGGGGGCATACCTAGATTAATGTTAAGGGAAAAAAGGTCATTTTGGAGGTTAAAACTAAATTTACTTTTTTTTTAGAAATTGTTTAATTTATTTCTTGTCCACCAGTAACTTATGTTCTACGCAAAGACTTGCTAGATCTAAACCAGGTGGGTGGACTTGCGCTGTACCTGAATGTACCGCCCAGACTTTATTCCAGCCTCCAGGACCTCAGCAGGCAGGTGTTCTGTAAACTCCCTCTCTGTGCCCTCGCTCTCCTTCTCTTGTAGCGCCTGGGAAATGGAGCTGTACAGCTCATGTGCCGCCTGCACCTGCGGCCAGAAGTTCTGTAAATAATCCTGTCAAAATAAAAGGGACACACAATGGGGAAAAAAGTCAGGAACAGATATAAATAAATAAATAAAATGCAGATGCTCATGTAGAAGTTATGAAGCGTGATCCATATCTGTGCACTACAATGTGTGTTCACCATATTGTAGTGGTGTTTGAATTCTCTGCGGTAAATTTGATTCACTATGTAGTCCACAATAAAATACCCACAATGCATTGCTAATATTAGTGTATGTACGATGTACCCTACATTTTATTTCCGTATACCACACTAAAAAGGAATCCAACACACACACACATATGTATACATACATACACATATATATATATATATATATATATATATACATACATACATATATATACAGTGGTGGTCATAAGTTTACATACCCATGCTTAAGTTGACTAAAAAGAGGAATAAAATAATCCTCTTTTGTAAATGAACCTTATAATGCCTTAATTAAAAAAAGGAATAATCCAACCTTTTAAGGACACCAATTTTCTTTGTGAATAAATAATGTATTGTAAATAAATAAATATTCTTCCTTAAAATACAGGGGGCATAAGTATACATACCCCTATGTTAAATTCCCATAGAGGCAGGCACATTTTTATTTTTAAAGGCCAGTTATTTCATGGATCAGGATATTTTGCATCCTGATAAAGTTCCCTTGGCCTTTGGAATTAAAATAACCCCCTCCCATCATCACATACCCTTCACCATACCTAGAGATTGGCATGGTTTTATTTCAGTTAGACTAATAGCCGGTTTGATTTGCATTGACAGATGATTTTATGTAAAGTATCCCATGCCAATCTCTAGGTATGGTGAAGGGTATGTGATGATGGGAGGGGTTATTTTAATTCCAAACTGGCTTTATAAAAAGGATAAAAATATCCTGATCCATGAAATAACTGGCCTTTTAAAAATAAAATATGGGGAATTTATGGTATGTATACTTATGCCCCTGTATTTTAAGGAAGAATATTTATTTATTTACAATACATTATTTATTCACAAAGAAAATTGGTGTCTTTAAAAGGTTGGATTTTTCCTTTTTTTAATTAAGGCATTAAAGTCTATTTACAAAAGAGGATTATTTTATTCCCTTTTTAGTCAACTTAAGCATGGGTATGTAAACTTATGACCACCACCACTGTATATATATATATACATACATATATATATATATATATATATATACATACATATATATATATATATATATATATATATATATATATATACATACATATATATATACATATATATATATATATATATATATATATATATATATATATATATATATATATATATATATATATATATATATATATATATATATATATATATATATATATATATATATATAAACATATATATATATAATTTATTACCTTTTTCCAAATTCGAATCATGTCACCAAAAAGAAAACTTTGTCAACATCTGCTTGTCTCACTTCTATTTTATTGTTTCTTTAATTATTGTAATACCAACTAGTTAAATTCTCATGTGCAATTTATATAATAAAGATCGATACTTGGTATCCATGTATAGATATGTTATTGCCACGTAAGATATCACAATGTTATGCCTTATCGGTTCCCCCCCCCCCACCCACCCACCCTAGTCATGTACCTGGATGGAGATGACGTACACTCCAGAGTGGAGGATGCTGTACTGAGCCACGGCGTCTTGGTCCTCTGTGATCATCACGACATTCATCATACCTGCCAGGTGGTTATAGTACCATACTGCTGCAGAATACACACACCTAGACAGACAGACAGACAGACACACACACACACACACACACACAGTCACACACACACACACACACAGACACCCACACAGTCACACACAGTTTATTCACAAGTACGGCTGCGGACAGCTTGCCTGTTAAAGCCCTAAACTTTGATTTTTATGTATTCAGTTTCTCTGACATATAAATTAACACTACCTGTAACTTAAAATGGATGTTCAACATTATAACGATAAACATTTACAGCTCTGTTTACTGTCTTGTTTATGCAGTAAACTAATTTCATGGCAGCAGTATGCATCTCCAGCCTTCTGGCTTTAAAAGTCAACTTAAAAGTTTGGAGATGACATAATGTAGGACACCAGCGGACCACATAACATCTTTATCATAACAAAAATCATGGAGGTAAGCAGAACTTTTACTGTGTAGTTATCTCTTCCTTCTGTATGAGAGATAAAGTTCCCACATATTTCATTTGCGTGGTGTTAAATCATTCTTAGTTTGAACATTTGAGGATTTTGTCCACTGGTGTGACTTTCCGCATACAAATAAATCAAAGCATCATAATTTATATAGCGCTTTATTATAGATACAAAAAAAGATTTGAGGAAACTCCCTGGGGAGATGGTAGGGTCGAAGAGTTATTGGCCCAGGAGAAGGGACTTCCTGAAGTCTCCGTTGGTGGGTCAGAGTGGTACTGTGGGGCCCGGGCAAAGCGGGATTGGTAGGTGAGAAGGAGGATTTTATATGATGTGGGACTTAATTGGGAGCCAGCAGAGGTGTTAAAGGTATTCACATTAATTACGTAATTAGAAGTATAGATACTAGGGTTTAATAAGACTTCTGGAGAAGTTGAAGTATCACCTCAAGCTTCCTACTGAAGTAAAAGTGTAAAAGTACTGGTTTAAAAACTACTTAAAGTATAAAGTAAAAGTAATGTAAGGGGAAAGAAATATATATTTTTTTTTGAAATTAGACAATACGGCGAGTTTTGGAAACAATTAGCTTGTGGTACTTGGGTGCGCAGAGCTTGCAGCGCATTCAAAAGGGAGTTGTTTTTGTATGCAAACTTATCCCATTAATGCATGTTACCAACTCAACTTCTTCCCTTTCCCGGAGTCTTGTGCTCTCTCGCCCCTCTCCTCTCTCCTCCTATCGCTTCCGGCAGGTGTTTCTGGCTCTGGGTCTGTGGATGGAGTCACCTGCTACCTCCATGATCCTGCTTGACACCCTCTGCTACAATTCTCCATGTCTCTCTCTGTCTGGCTCTTCTCTGTCTGTCTCTTTCTCTCACCCCCAACCGGTCGAGGCAGACCATCCACCCTGAGCCATGGTTCTGCTCGAGCGATAACTGTTGTTGTGATTTGGTGCTATATAAATGAAATTGAATTAAATTGAATTTGCATCCAACCATTTTTTAAATATTCTTCCAGGTACGGCCAGGGATGTAGAGGGGTCAGCTGGCCTTCCTGGCTACCAACCTCCTTGCCGGTGCTTGGCTGGGAGTTCTCTTGAGTCTCTGCCACGGACATCTTCGTACCAGGCTACATACTGTATGTTTGCTATTTCCTTGCTGGAGTGTACGTGATTTGTGTCATGTGCAGGTGCAATGGATCGCGTACAAACCAATCTTCAAGAAACATCTCAAGGAAAAACTGCTCATATGATTGTAGATTATTCTGTAAGTGCTATAATTTGTGCTGGGATCGTTTATCTGTTGTTTTTTGTTGTTTGTTATTATTATTTTTATTTTTATTTATTTATATTTTTTCTTCTGTAAATGTCTTTGTTGTGTCCAATTGAGCTTTTGGTTGGTATGATATTTGTTGTATGTTTATTGTTCTCAGGCCTCCCGAAAAGCTTTTAGTAGCTTATTTGGGGTTCCCCATTTCATGCGGCCTGTATACTATGATCATTGTGCCTCATGAAATTGTGTTTAAATATACAATGATGACTTGTGAAATAAACAAATAAACACATAACACAATAGGGTGTCGGAATGGTATATGATTATACTTCTCATTTGGTGTTTTTTTGAACGAGGACAAGCCAAACTGAAATAGAAGTAACATGGGTATTTTTAAAATGTTAGGAGTAGAAATTACAGATAATTGTTTGAAAATGTTAGGAGTAGAAAGTACAAAGTCTGCTGTAAAATAATTACTCCAGTAAGGTATAGATACCCAAAATGTCCTACTTAAGTAAGGTAACAAAGTATTAGTACTTTGACACCTCTGGGAGCCAGTAAAGGTGGATGAAGGTTGGGGTGATGTGCTGCCCCGTCTTGGTATATGTAAGGACCCTGGCGGCAGAGTTTCGGACATACTGGAGCCATTCTGGGGTTTTGCTGGGGACCCGAGACAGTAGTCTAAACAGAAGATAATGAAACTAGCTATCACTTACTGAGAACGTAAGAGAAAACTTGGAACATGGATTTATAGCTGGAGCAACAGAATCCTGGACTTTCCATATTTGGATCACGTTCATGTAGCTCGGGAAAAAGAAGGTGTGTATCAAATGTAGTAGTCTACAGCTGTTATTTTAATGTGCCAGACAAGACACAATATTAGGATCCGGGCTAAAGAAACTTAACACCCCCTGAGGTTCAGTGAAGTCTTCGGGAAGGTAAAGAGCACTGACCTGGTCTGCCACTTCTCCTGGCTCTCCCCCTTCTCTCGCGGACAATAAGAATACTCTTGAAATTCATTGGCGAACAGCACGCAGTCGTGTCGAGGGTCTTTCAGCAGGTTTCGCAGACGGTTGTATTGCCTGCACAGACACACCCACAATTTTTAAGAAAACTCTTAAGATCTTAAGATCCAAATCATAGGGATAACTACAAGACTATTGGTGGGTTTAAGAGGATCTGCTATCGGTCAGAAAAGAAAATCTAAATTAGCATTCCTAATCACAAAAAAAACATGGAAATCTCACTTTTTGTCTGCAGACTTTTTCCTTTGGGAGAAGAAACGTAAGCAGGAAAATGTGAAGTGAACTGCAAGTTGCTTGTTATTAGCTTTTTGTCTCCCCGTGGTGATGTACTAGGAAGTTTTCCTTTTATCTAAAAGACAAGCATATATGATGCACTTTACTGTATCTTCCTATTAGTAGAGTAGCAAAGAAACTCAAAGGTCATTGCACATGCACACACACACACACACACACACACACACACACACACACACACACACACACACACACACACACACACACACACACACACACACACACACACACACACACACACACACACACACACACACACACACACACACACACACACACACACACACACACACACACACACACACACACACCTCCCTGTGGGTCGATGTGAACTGGAAACTTAAATTACTGACACAGTATGGCATCAGAAT
Source organism: Etheostoma perlongum (assembly GCA_026937815.1). Classification (NCBI taxonomy): domain Eukaryota; kingdom Metazoa; phylum Chordata; class Actinopteri; order Perciformes; family Percidae; genus Etheostoma; species Etheostoma perlongum. Next base: position 36,627,740 of record CM049371.1, read on the forward strand.
ATGCTCTACCAGCTAACACTATCAAAAGTGAACTTGAAGCCTCATCATATTAATGACGCAACATATTTCAGAATGGCGGCGTAAGCAAAAACCCAAAAAAGAAATCCAGAGGTCATGCTGGACTCCTTACTGACAAAGTTATTGTCAAAAGGCACTCCTGCGTGTTTGTGTGAGAGACGTATTTAAAGTCACACGTTGCACGTACTTTGTCTGCAGAGCTTCGATGTAACGAGCCTGACCCCTACACGCTCTACACACACACACACACACACACACACACGTGCAGGTGGGTTGTCATTAGATGCCTAATTCAAAAGCAGCCTCAGGAATTAAAAGGTTTTGAAGACAGGAGCCGTCATGTTGCTTACAGGGTGCCTGAGGCAGAAATGTCTGTGTTTTCTGGTGGAATAATAAGCCTGACCACCACTAGTATGCTTCTTTTGACATACGATAACACACAACTAAGTGCAAGGCTAAGAGGAGTCATCATGACGACTTTAGGGCTGCAACTAACGATTACTTTCATTGTTGATCAATCTGGTGATTATTTTCTCTATTAATGGAGTAGTTGTTTGGTCTCTGTCAGAAAATGATGAAAAATGTGGATCCGTGTTTCCCAAAACCCAAGATGATGTCCTCAAGTGTCTCGTTTTGACCACAAATCAAAGATATTCAGTTTACTGTCACAGAAAGGAGAGAAGAAACTACAACATATTTACATTTAACAAGCTGGAATAAGAGAATTTATTTACTCTTAAAAAGGTTTTTCATTTTAAATTTTGACTCAGAAAAACTAATATTTCCAGGTCGGCGGGAAGACAAATACACTGTGCAGCTGTTCAGCAGGTTGCTGTGTGTGTGTGTGTGTGTGTGTACCTGCGTCCTTTGCTGTGCTGCACGGCCTGACAGGCGGTCTGGGTGAAGACGACGCCCTGCAGCTCTCTGAACTCCAAGATCTCCAGATAGTCCACCACCACGCCGACATCAGGAACCACGTAGTGGGTCAAATCTCCTGGCAGCACCTTGCCATCTGCTGGGGATGTAAACAGGTAAAACTGGTCATTTACATGGTCATATGGATGATACAGGGCTTCACTTCAACACAAAGATAAGTCTAGATACCCGCAGATTAATCAGTTAGTTCCCAACTATTGAATTAATTGCCAACTATTTTTGCCATTGACTATTTTGATAACTGATGAATCGGTTTGAGTACATTTTAAGAAGAAACTTCTCTGTCAGCTTGTTAAATGTGGGTATGTTCTAGTTTCTTCTCTTCTATATCCAGTAAATTTAATATCTTTGAGTTGGGGACAAAATTAAGACATTTGAGGACGTCATTTTGGGCTTTTTGGGGGGGAAACACTGATCCACATTTTTCACTGTTTTCGGACATTTCTTTAAGCCAAACAACTAATCAATAATGAAAATAATCATTAGTTGCAGCCCTAGTTTTCATGGCTATTAACCAGCAACACCTGGCACATAGTAAGGGTGCTCCGATTCATTGGTCACTGATCGTTATCGGCCGATAAAGGCTTTAAATAGTTTGATCGGTGGATTCCATAAAGGCCGATCAGATCGGCCGATCAAATGACGCACTACTCATGAGAAAAATTGTTACTACTGAAAAAATGTCTGCAGTGATTGTAAGGCCATTTTTTAAGATTTTGATCTAGGATAAAAAGGAGGAGGGAGGAGAGAGGGAGGAGGGGGGAGGAGAGGGGGAGGAGCCTAAAATACTTCTAAGACACCTCATGCCTTTTTATCTTGACATCCCAAGATGTGATTTTGTTTTCTTTGCTCTGCACTTTACGTTTAATTACACTTTAAGTCTGTGTAAATGAACAATGACAGCTTGTTTTGTAATGTGTTTCGAAATAAGGCTTATTTGTTAAGCTCTAAGCTGTTTAAGGTGTGTTTCTAACAGGAAGTAGAATGTTGAACGTTTCCTGTCAATAAAAGTAAACAGTTGACAATTCACAATACATTATATTCTGTTAATTTTAATACATATACATTGTTGTTAAGACTATTAAAATGAATATATGTTAAATATATGACATGATAAATAGAAGACCCGGTGATCAAATCAAATAGACCTGGTGATCGGTATCAACCAATACTGCTTCCAGCAATCGGTTATCAGCCCCAAAAATCCTGATCAGAGCACCCTTAGCACATAGGCCAACGACCCTTTCACAGTTATAGACATAAACCTTTTAAATGGTATCAAGTTGATATCCGGTTGCAGTGTATGACAGGAAGTTAGCAATTGGCCAGGCTGTTGCCTAGCAATGGAAATGGGTAAGGATTAGTAATGGAAATGGCAATGGAAATCCTATACAGGTCTATATATATATATAAAAAAATAAATAAAACAACAAACTGTTTCATATCTTTGCTGTACATGGTTACGTATTTACAACAACAAATGAACTAGTTTTATGAATTACTGACTTTATCTGTCTGGTGTATTCTCGTGCTCTTTGCTGTACTATTTAGCTACGTGTGTACTCGGTTGGTAGTCCATTGTGAAAGTGAATAAAAGGCTGTTTTTGTGTCTTTACCGTGGTCACAGTCCGCCTGGCACAGAGAGCTGAAGCAGGGAACCTGCTCCCTCAGATAATGCTCCCGGACCACACGGACCTTCCGCCCCCGGCAGCTCTTCAGGTGAAGGATCTTCTCCGTCTTAATCATCCTCAGATTTCAGAGCAGAGCCATGCGAAGCCGGCTCCTCTTGTTAATCAGCTGTTGTTTATCGCTACGCGGGAAGTGACACTTGTAAACATTCACGCTCAACGTTAGGGAAGTGAGTATGAAGGCAAGACCGCTGACGTCATGACGCAAAAGCGGGTTCTTCACTTGGTGCGTTCAGGTACTGTTGGACGTACAGGAATTATGAGTGGTCATAAACGTTCTGTCAATACAATAAAGAAAAAATGCATTACAGTAGTTTTTCTTGGACATACTGCAGATATATAGATATTTTAATTCTTTTACCGGTGGGATATATGTTCACTCGCCATTGTGTTACCCTTCAGTCATTGATACTTAACAGTCATTTATTTAAATTAAAAGTTTCGAGAATTCCCATGAAACAGAAAATGCAAGACAGTGCTCATCACTGCCTCTGGTGGTGGGGATATACATCACCGCCCGCTCAGCACCTGTAAAGTTAGTTTACAATCACTTATAGCTTGTAACATAAAAGGTAGACTGATATAAAAAAAGATATAAAAACAACTAACGTTAATAAGCCGAACGGACAGGTGTTCTCAAAGGAGTTGACAGAGAAGACAAGCGATACAACACCGTTGAATATTGGACTTCAGTTAGCCGAAAAGAAAGCGGCGGCCATGTTGTTCTGCTGGACGCGTAAGTACCTTTTTTGCTAGCATGCTAATCACTGTGACCGTGGTGGAAGAAGTAACAAAACGGTTTTTCTTTACTACAAAGTAGTACTACAACAGTGTAAAAAGTACTTAACATGTTAAATTCCTGCAGTGCATTCATAATAGTTCTTTAGTAAATTCTGGCGAGTGTTTATTTTGTGTCATTTTTCATGTGTTTGTTCCGGCTAACCGTTCAAACTACTAGCTAACAAGCTACTGGTTTAAACAACGTTGTCTTCAAATATCTAAAATTACATTAATATTTAAATATTTTTTTAAATATTTTTTTATTCGATACTGTAGTGGAACTCAAACCTCTATACATCAGCCCAAAACTGCAAAGCATGATGTATTTTATATTTATTTTAAATTTATTTTATTTTTATTATTTTTTACATTTTTTAAATTAATTTTATTTAAAGAAACAATCAGTCACCACAGCTCAAAACATGAAATTATAAAGAAATAGATTGCAACCTATATAATATGAGACTAGCTAACAGAAGTATTAATTACAGTATAAACGGATCCATGAAGTGAACAAAATAAAAATAGAAAAATAAATATTTAAATAGAAATGTGACAGATTTACAAACGTCGTTAATGATATTGACAACATATCTTCTTCATTAAATAGATTGGAGTATATATCAGATATAGTTCTAGCTTTCTTATTGGTTACTAATTTAAGAGACTCAAAAATATATGTCAATTTCAATTTAGAATACTTTACAGCATGGTCTTGAGTTTGAATGTTTTGATTTTATGAATATGAAACTTTCCTAATAAAATAAAAAGATGAAGAATATCTATCTTTACATTCAAAATATGTATTTTTTCCCCCCCAAACGAAAGCGTCGGTGAGGGGGGGTTGCTCCTCTCGCTGCCTCCGCTGCTCTTTGGTCGCGCTGCAGCAGAGCAGCAGCAGCACAGACCAGAGACTGAGCTCAAGTTGGCAACTCCTGTACACCGACACGGATGCTGAGGACTTTACTCATGTTTCTACATCGGCATCTTTCACAAAATGTATTTTTAAGCGTAGTTTCTCCCGTGTCGTCTTCGAGGACGCTCCATTTTTAATAGCATGGTTATTTACTGTCCATATTCCGCGCGAGAATGAACTTTATTTAGGAAGCATCCCTCCTTTACCTGCAGGTAAGCTGTTATTGTTAACCCTGTCATGTTTTTCATTACTTATTTTGCACGCATAGATGAACAGTGAAACATTGAATGATAATAACCTGACACAGAGGAAGTGTGTGGTTTCGTATTAGGGAGTTTATAATCACACAACATCGCACTTATAATGGCTATTTCATTTAATATTCTACAGTAGTGTATTTTTTCATGCATGTTGTTGTGTTGTAATGTTTGGAGCTCTATTGTAGAGTATCCTGCTCAAGATGAATATAGGATTGTAATTACAAGACGTGTGTGTGTGTGTGTGTGTGTGTGTGTGTGTGTGTGTGTGTGTGTGTGTGTGTGTGTGTGTGTGTGTGATATTTGTACCTTTTTAAATAACCTGCATATTTAAAAAAAAAAATGTAGCTGCATAATTCAATCAATTCTGGGCTACATGAGCACAGTTTGAAATTGGTATACCTCAAGAGAATTCAATATTAAAAGATGGACCTAGAATATAACTTGGCAGTATTTTTTTCAGTTCTACCAAGCCTTCAATTATTTATTTACATTATCTCTGTTTTTACTGTCTGTGTTTGAGGCTGCCTTGCCGGAAAAAAAAAAAAAGTTTGTCTCATCCTTTTTTTATGTATGTTTTCTGTACATGCAGTCACTTTTGGGTTTGTCCTTATTTACTGCAAGTGGATTTGATCTCCATCTCTTCACTTTATTGTGCAGTCTTCCGGTCCCGGACCTCTGCTGGCTTTTTTTCCAGGGATCTAATCGGGACATAGTCGACCTTGGCTCAATGCAATTAGCTGTGATCAAGTAGCTTGTAGGACAGAAGAAGTGATCTGCTAACTAAACTAAAAGATACAGCGAGCTACTCTGAGTGCAGAGGACTGGAAACCGCTGCTGTGCTTTGAGACAGCTCTCCAGCCTGATGTCTGGACTCTGTCTGACGTTCTGATGTTAATTAGATGAGTCAGGATGATCATTGCTGCTGTAGTATTTCCATTGATTTCCCCTGAGGCGTCACAGCAGGCAGGCTTCACACAGAGAGGAACACACTGTCGCCACTAGATGGCGATCTTGAGCAAGGCACATGAATGTGTGCCAACTGGGCTGCAAGACTGAAGTGTTGCTGATTATTCATACATACGAGGTTTCAGGTCATGCCTCTTTTGAAGATGATATGAGAGAGAGAGATCATAGGCACATGAGAAGACAAATGTTTTTAACTTTTTTTATTTTAGCTCACATGTACGTTTTTCTTTGTTCTATATGCATGCGGCATAACCGGCAAATGCTGCTTTACCATGTTTAGTTTAGACTCTGGGCTTGTCATGAACCAGCTCAAATGTATAAAATATTGGCTACCACACATAATTAAGGATTCAATTAACAGCAATATATTTAACCCATATCAAATCATACTTGAAAAATACTGAAACATGTATTTCAGTTTAATCAGTGGTGTAGTGAGTCCATGGGCGTAGGTGATTCTGTGGAAATAAAAGCTTATAGAACTCAAAGGACAAACGAGAGAGAGAGAGAGAGAGAGAGAGAGAGAGAGAGAGAGGTGCGCGCTGGGCAATATGTCACGAAGAGGTCTGTCACAAATGTGCCTTTGCAATAATAGTAATGCAGCTGTTGACGACTCTTGAGCTCTTACTCTAATTAAAATGTGTTTTACTTTTTAAGGCGATGCTGTGTGGCTGGTGGAGGTGGGGTTAGTGGTGGGCAGGGCCGGCCCCTGGCATCAGGCAGTGTAGGCTAGGGCCGGCTCTGGTGGTGGGTCGACACCGTTTAGATGAAGGATTTCAGGACCAGAAGTTATCCAGAATATCGTTATAGAATATCTTTAGGTTTTGGACTGAGAAAACAAGACATTTAAAGACATCACCCTGGCTTTTAAGGAACTGGGATGAACATTTTTCACTTAACTTAGATATTTAATGGTTCAAACGATTAATCGAGAAACAAGTCGGCAGATCAATATATGACAAGAAGTCGTTAGTTGCAGCCCTAGTGTGAGGGCAGAGCCAGAATTCTGTCAATAAGGGAGAAAGAGTACATGTGCTTCCAGCTTCTTTTCAGTCGAGTTTTACTTTTTACATGTGAAAAACCTTGTTAACAATATTCATCATAGACGGATATTTTGACATGCTTAAAAATATGTCTGGAGGGATAAATTTAAAGGTCCAGTGTGTAACGTGTTTAATTGTTGATTATCAAAATCTGTGTTGCCCGTTCAAAACTTGTCCTTTTCATGAATATTTACTAGAGATGTTCCCGATACCGTTCCATCGGAGAAAACTAAGACTAAAAATGAAAATGTTGAGCCATTCTTTGGAAAAATCAAATCTGAATTAATTATGGTTAGGACAGCCTTCAGTAGTCTAGCGTATTATTTGTGGCTGCAGCAGTAGGAGTCATTAATTGAGAATATATTCTCAAGCCCATGAAAAAGAAAAAAAAAAACAGCACTTCAAATGCTCTGTGATCTTAATAACTGTTCTCTCTACACTCCTGCACTCGTGAATTAGCCATTATCCATTTAATGGTTAACATTATTCCAATCACTGTTTAAAGAAGAACAGGCCAATGAGGGCAGAGTATGGACGTGTCTCTAGCAAGCACAGCGCCATTCAACACTGATGTGGTACACAATACAGCGGGACTATTGGAGCAAGCAGTGTACTTTTTTTTTGGGGGGGCGGCATGTGGAAGCATTTTGTCCCCTGAAAATTCAATGATCTCTGTGCACACGGTTGGAAGTACTTTTTGTCCGTCTACCAACACATTAAAATTTCCATATTCATTCCTATTTCCGTCCAAAACGCTATTCATATTCATGCTTGTTTTGGAGCCTTGAGAACGCCGGGTAATATTTGCAAAAAGATAAAACGATTCTGGGCACAATTTGTTTTCTATTTCACATGCAGATGTCTCGTGAAAATTCAAACCTGAGCTGTAACGTAACTCGTGTCTTCTTTGGAAGGAAGTTCTTAATTGGTGTTTATCTTACACAGAACTTCCCGTATTACAAATTTTCTCCATATTACTGTTCATAGACATGAAGATAATTCATGCAAAATGGAATATGAGCAGATAATAAAGAGAGTGGATCTCGTGTTTTCTTTGTGTTTATCCTTTACATAAACTATTGCGTTAACTTTCCCTGTATTGTCTCAAACATGAACAGATCATTTATGCAAAATGGAATACGGGCAGATAATAAAGATCTGGCATAACGCTGTTAAAGATTGACCTCGTGTAACAGCCAATGGCAGATGGATTACGAGTGAGAGTCTAAACTGATCTGTTTCAGCCCGGACAGACCATGATCCTCGGCGGCAGCCGCTGTGTTTCCGGTCTGCTGAACCCTTTCAACTGGGAGTCCTTTATGTTCTGTCAGATCAATCCATGTAATCAGTGTTGATAAATGGACAACACTGGCTGTTGTTTCTCAAGGACACGTTATATTGGCGTTCCGAGGACTGGGGCTGGCTGCGATTGCATAGCAAAGTTTGGCCGGAACCTCCTGTGCATTCTTGCACATACGGGGGACATAACGTAGCATAATCTTTAGGGGTGTGCAATATATAATATATATATACTAGAAAAGTAACTACATGTACATACTCGTGAATTGTTTTGTTTTTTAATTGAGAAAATCTTTTTGAATTTTTTGAAACAATCGATATTGAATCGTGACATTTTATGAATCGTGCATCCCTAATCTTTCGGAGCTCCTAGTTTTGAAAGGGGCTTATTTTCTAAGAGCTAATCGTTTAGGGCTGCAACTGATTTATTGATCTATTAATCTTGTGAGTTGTTTTGATTAATTGTTTAGTTGCTTGGTCCAGGTAGCTTCAGGGTGCAGAGCGGCAAAGTTAAATCGATTAAATGAATTGCTAACTATTTTAATAATCAATTTAATCTGGTTTGAGTCATTCATTATGAAAATAAAAGTATACATTCTCTGATGTCAGCTTGTTAAATGTGAATATGTTCTAGTTGCTTCTCTCCTCTGTGACAGTAAACTGAATATCTTTGAGTTGTGGACAAAACGAGACATCTGAGGACATCATCTTTTTCATAAACACCAAACCACATTTTTCACCATTATCTGACATTTTAGAATCCAAACATCTAGAATTGCACAATATGACCTAACGACCACTATTAATTGCACATTTTACCACGATAACGATTAAAGAACGGTAATTAATCACGTGGTTTCAAGTCATCATTTCTGAAGCCAAAATGTTTCCAGACGACTGGGCACAAGTGTCTCAGTTGACTCTGACTCGGTGTTTGAGTTGTCCTCCATTATGCTTTCCATGAGGCTGACTGGTCCAGGCCTATCAACAGCAATAAATTATCAAAATTATCGTCATGGTAAACCCAGCTCGATCTGCCGGCGATTTAATTTCGCCCTGCAGCTCAGGCTGGAAAAACCTGTACATTTATCTATCCAATCACAAACTGGCTTATCCACCTGGCGTGCTATTGGCAGGTTTAACACAAGGACGATAGAGAAGCGACGGCAAGCAGCTTTTTGTTTACATTCAACATGGCGGCCAGCGAAGCGCAGCAACCCGTTGATAAAGTATCGTTGATCTGATTGGTAGGACTATCCAGTTGTGTACAGAGTCATTTGAACCATGCCGTTGATCTTGTGCAGTAGAAAACACAGAGCAGACTCCCCAGACTAATCATCAGTCTTAAAAGATTGAGCATGGTCGGGTGTTAGCCAGACTAGTGTCTAACGGCTTCAGAATTTCAATGTTGATACATTTTCGACTACTCGTCCAGCCCTACAAACAACTAATCAACTATGAAAATACTGTTACATTGCTGACCTATCAGGATGTAAGGAGGCGGATGCCATAATGTAGCCTAATCTTTAGGATGCCCTTGTACAAACTACTTGTCCGCGTGCATACATTTTATCACTTCAGCAATGGTGATTTAAAATCTGGTGGGCTCATTTATGGCGTTTCAAAGTGTAACAGCTGAGAAGCTGTGTCCACGACAAAGAGTTATTAGTTATGGACTATCAAGACGTTTGAGCGCTGTTCTCTCATTGTCAGCATGAGGCAGTGACAAAACATCAGTCATGAAATTCAGATAGCTCATAAGGTGGAGGTAAAAGGGAGAGAGCATTAGGGCCAGCAGCTCTCAGCAGCTTATTCATCCTGCAACAAAGGCCGAGTGGAGGAGAAAAAAAGAAGAAAAAGCAACATGAAAGACTTTTAAGTGGTTCTGCCTGGTGGGTACTCTGGAGTGGACAGGAGGGAGGGTGATGGAGCTGACCATTACGAAACATCATGAATACCCTCCTCGGGGCAAATGGATGAGTAACGCATTATACACAAAACATCCGGGGGCTTCATGCTGCTTCTTGTTGCTGTGCAGAGCTTGCGAGAGAGCGGCTGTTTCTTTAGTCAGGGTCGCGTGTTTTGTTCCAGAAAGTTTGTGGGTCGACTGTATCATATTATTGCCTTGATCATTGAGGTCTGAAGGGGTGATGGACGAAAAAACGAGTCAATACATTGCTAGTTTGAAGTTAAATGATTGTCTTTTTTGTCACGATTATTTTTTTTGGCCTTTTCCCTTTTTTATTTGATAGTCGAAGTGGATAGACAGGAAAGGGAGGAGAGAAAGAGGGGATGACATGGAGCAAAGGGCCGCAGGTCAGATTTGAGCCTGGGCTGCTGTCAAGGCGCACGCTCTACTTGGTGAGCTACAGGTCGCCTCATTGATTTGTCATTTTTAAAGCAAAATCCTAAGAATTCCCTGATTCCAGTTAGGGCTGGGTTAAAATAATTAATTCTTTGAGTGATCTGATATTGATTAAATAAAATCCCTAAAGCAATCTTTTAATATATGCCTTTTCACAGTGGATGTATAACCCACCCAAAACGTTTTTGGGGGTCAATTCCTAATGTAAACATTAAACTTGCAATTTACAACAGAAGTTCTCTGAAAATCCCTTTTTAAATTTAAAGCTAAGTTGGTGTTGTAACTGAAATTTCAAAAATGTAATCCAATCGGGAAGTTGTGAATTCAAAGAGAATCAGGAAACCACTGGCGTTACCCAGCGTCTTTAATGGGAACATGATCTCTTTTTCTTAGTCTTCTAAACAGTTAAATCAATGTCTTTGTGTTTTTTAAACTGGACAAAACAAGATATCTGCAGACGTCAACTTGAGCTCCTCAACTTGTCACTCTTTGCAGAGCTCATAGCCCCCCCATCTCTGCTGTAGTTTGAGGGTTTGCAACATGGGTTTACATCTTTAAGGCTTAATAAAAACCAAGGGGGTAAGCCACTAAGCGTAGCTCCTATGGTGCCACTTTTATGCTACCTAGCACTTACCCACTTACCCGCAGTTAGCATCCCATTGACTCCCATTCATTTTGGCGCCACTTTGACAGCGAATAACTTTACATCTGAAGCGTTTAAAGACTGTTTGTCCATTGTGAGCACACTGGAAAAAAAACAACCTTCTGTGTGTTCTTTCGGTGTTGGATTTTCAGAGCCTTGATTTTTGTCTGATAATAGAAATCAAACTTTATTTTAAATATCTCAATTTTCACACAACAATATGTGTGTCCCAGTAAATGGAAAAACTGACGGAGAGACTTATGCAAACTTGGGAACCTTAAAATCAATGCAGACAAATGCAATAAAAGAAATAGATGGCTGTTTAACAACTCAACAAGAGGTTTTTCTACATGGTTGAAGACGTGTTTTTTTTCCAACAACAACCTAGTTTCACTTCTGTGTGGTCGTTAGCAGTTCTGTAGTCTTGGCGGATTCTAATGATATGGACTGCAGCATGACGAGGCTTGTGACTCCATTTCAAGCTGACGTAGGTTTTATTGACAGGCAGACACACTTCATCACAAAATACAACTCAGAGGTCCAGTTTTTTGATGGTACTTATTTGGAAATGGTGTGCATTTCCTGTTTAGGTTCATGTGTAGGGCTGCCTCTTAGTTGATAAGTTAACTAATCGTAGAGCTGCACAATATGACCTAAAATCACGATTAATTGCACACATTTTACCTTGATAAATGAACACGTGGTTCTAAGTAACTTTTCCGAAGCCAAAATGTTTCCATGCAACGGACACAGTCAGCGGACTCTGACTCCGTGTTTGAGTTGTCCTCCGTTATGCTTTCCATGCGGCTGATTGGTCCGGGTGAAGTCACGTGACTACACACGCGGTAGAATGTTTTTAAGGAGAAAGTAGGCCTATTAGCTGGGGGTGGGAATCACCAGAGGCCTCACGATACCATATCATCACAATACTTATGTCCCAATACGTTATTATTGTAATTTTCAACATATTGCAATATTCTGCGATATATATATTGCGATTTATTACCTTTTTTTCCAACGGACTCTGTCCCCCAAAGGAAACTTTGTCAACTTCTGTTTTATCTAAAAAGAGAAATTTCTCTGTTTGTTCATCTCACTTCAATTTTTGGCTGCAAAATGGGTTTGTCAAGCAGACAAACTGACCAACACACATATAATAATAAATTGATACTTGGCGTCTGTGTATGGATACAGTATTGCCACGGAAAATATTGCGATACTAAGCTGCATCGACCTCCCCCTCCCCCACTATCGACAGGAGTAAATTATCGTCATGGGAAAAATACGTCGACGGCTTCTGAATTTTGAAGTCGATAATTTGCAATTAATCGTCCAGTTGTTTTGGTCTTTGTGGACTAAGATTTCTGATTCTTCTGATTAGTCATGTCTTATGCTTTTTTTGTGCTGAATTCCTTATTTCTAAAACTTATGAGCACATCTCTGGGGAAAAAACAAGATTTAAAGTGGTGCTTTTGCATCATTCTTTATGGAGGTTTACAGATCTGTCGATTAAAAAGTCGATAAAATTGTAGACGTGTTAGAATTTCTTTAATGGAGTCCCTATTTATGTCAATTAATATTAATTTAATTTAAACAAAACACTTCTACTGCACGTTGAGCTACATCTGTAAAGAGTGTTAGTTATTTTTGAAATTTAGAGTTGTTTCAGACAGACTCAAACAACCAAAAAAGGCTAAAATAATGCCAGCTGGGAAATTGGGAGAGATTTGCATTCCTCACTGCATTCATTAAACGCGAAAGCCTGGAGACGGACAATCCAAATCATTATGTTCCTCGTAATAAGTAATGACCTTGCCTGCTCTAGGAGACGAGTGGAACCAAATTACAGCGGAGATCGCCCTGTGACACTGCACAGCCACCGCTTCTGACTGAGGGAAGAATTTAATTCTGTTGTTACATTTATTTTGAACCTACCCCAAACATGTAGAGAGCACTTGTCTGTGTCCTCTGAAAGAAAACACAAGTCAGATTAGAGAAGTGCTCACTGGCTGAATAGCCTCTCTCTTCTGAGAGTTTAGTTACTTTTCCTCCTCACACGAAGCTGTCGAATTCCAGCTTTGACATCTTCCCTCATAGAAGGCCCTGAGAGCTGGAAGCATTATAGTGGATTATACTAAGTCCGGCACAGCAAGACTTGCTCATTGTAAAGTGATCCTCCTGCTTTTCTGACAATCTGTCTCTATGGGGTTAGTTACTGGCCGCACTGTGACAGCTGCTAACCATCAAAAAACAAGATGCACCAGTATTGTGCTCTACTTTGTGAAGGATTTGGGTAAAGCAAGCTTAACTGAACCTGATGCTACCCAGGTATCAGATGTGTTTCCATAAATGTATTTTTATATACATTCGATAAAGCTGTATGGAAACCCCGTAAAATTCGACAAAACAAAAATATGATTTTTTTTTTTTGCCTTTCTTGAAAAAGAGTTGATGCAAAATGGGACATGGAAACGCCTTTGCTGACGAAGTTCTGGCGTTGCGAACATTGAACTCGCATGACCGATCAGCTGTTTCAGTTGCTAAACTCGTTACTGGGCGGTCAGGACGACTTGGCTTAGTGGAATGATTTACTGTGGAGAGCAACATGGAAGGATCGCTCACTCTGACTGACAAAAAACAAGAACAAGACCTCTGCTCGACTTGAAGAACCCTCCGTCGACGGAGGGGTCTCCGACCGATGATTCTAATATTGAAAACTAATTTTTTTTATATCTGTATGTTTCAATTTTAACATCCGTTGCTGAGCCACTAGTTGGAGTTTGTCTAAAGCCTTACAGACTTTTGGTTAAATGTAGTTGGGGCCAAAACAGGAATGACCCAACGAGGGGCCCTGGTGCATAAATGACCTATGAAGACTCCTACCATACCAGAGAAATTTGTCATTTTTTTGTTAGTCTGGGCATCCTGATTGTCAGATGTTTATGGCGACTTGCCAATTTCTCTTTTATCATTGTCGATGTATTTTAACTATCAAATTAAAAGGCGTAGAAATGGCCCAAAAACTAAAGAAAATTCCCAGTCATTGCTACTTTTAATGGGATTTTTTTTAGTGTCTTCATCATGAAGACTTGAGCACCATGTGCTGAAAACATGAGCAACTCCTTCACTGGGGCAGTTTTCATGAATGATTTCCATCGTGAGTTTCTTTCCTAAAGCTACTGCTGCTGCTGCACCTTATTCCAGATGAGGATCTGCCGAAGCATTTTCATATGAGCTAAGACACTAAAGATGACCTTCAGTCTGCTAATGAAGGAAAGTGCTGATTGCCGTGTGCTGCTGCGCATTGGAAGCACCTTCATGTGCTCTGATGTGAATTCTAAAGCGAATATCTGAAGGAACTTTGGAGATAAATTTGCCTTCTTTTGCTTTCATGTTGGCAGCAGAGCTGCAACAACATACTAATTATGACTGACAATCCTCGGAGGTTTTACATGCTGGTAGATTTGTTTAATATGAAGACGGGTGATAAAGCCCTGTTAGCATTAAAGGTTTTTGTTAAGGATTAACCTTTCCCCAGAAGTTAAGAGGTAATTTGTGCAATTGGCTTATTAGGCTTTTCACAAGTAAATATTAACCCATTCATAAATGTAAAGTATCCTTCATGTGTGTTACTCAACACAAAGTGGCCACAGCAACGAGTCCGTTATCCAGCTTCCATGGATGTGTTTTAATGTAAAAGCTACAGAAAACGATCTGGAATCACATGTTTACCAAATCTTTGTACATTTAAAGTGTAAAATATGAAATACTTTACATCCTTGCTCAAAGCTACAGCTAACAATATGTGCAAGTTACTACTATATCACTTCTGATTCACCGTTCATGTTACCATGCTGATGTTTGGGAATTAATGTTACCATGGTCCCCATCTTAGTTTAGCATGTTAGCATGCTAAAATGTTTTAATTAGCAGTAAACCCAATGTAAAGCTGGGGCTGATGGGAATGTCTTTGCATTTATGTATAAAGGATTGGATACATTTTTACAAGATAATGACGCTAAATGAAAAGTTGGGGCAAAATGCATTGTTTTGCATCATCCTGCGGATTTCAACAGACTGCGGCTGCTTCGAGTTCTGTGTGCTGGCGCAACTGTGGGAGAGCACAAACCATTCATTTAAACACACTGACCACACAAAAATGACACAGAGCTGGATTCAAACTAAATTAAAGCAAAGTAGCCCTTTAATAAGACAGCAAATTGGTCAAAGTTACATAACCGATAATTGTTTATTTTCTATATTAGCTGTTATATATTAAATTCTTCTTTTAAATTCATGAGATAGCTGTGCAATTCTATAATTTGACAATGGATGCAGCAGCGTTTGCTATATGCAAACATGAGGATAAAAAAGGCACATTCACATTCACTGCATTAAGCTGCAGTTTAAAATGAACAATCTCCAAGTGGATGTTTTTTTTCATCAATCTTAACCAAAAATGTACGCATTGTTTCAGACCATCTGAACGCCACGCATGCACACGGACAGTTTGAAATTGAGTTGAATTGAATAGCCTGCAGCTACCCTGAGAGTACATTTTGAGATATGACCATTATTATGCAGCAAGTGCATTTCCCATTAAAGAAATCCCACAATCTAGCTGGCCTAAACCTAACTCTTGTCTTTCCATCACAGGACATACGCACACATGCGCATACAAAATAACTTAAGGGTTTTCTTTAACCCTGGTGCTCCCCCCTTCATCTCTGTGACGGTCAATTATTCGCCAGTTTATCTCAATGACAGGTGGACTGTCCTCTGCGGTGCTGTGTGTGACTTTTTACAAATAGTGCTGATATGTCTTCTTATGTGTGCCAGCTCACCCATGGGAATATCACCACTAACCCACAGCCTCCTGGCTTAACTCCTCTTACTGTCTGTCAATAGGCACAGGGGAGCGGACTGAACTTTCCAGCTCAGCTCTGAGAGGGAGAGTTCAATACTTTGGAAGTGATGTATTTTTTCATTTATGTGTTAAACATGCAGTGTTTTCACAACTTAAAGCTGCACTAATCAATGTTTTATATAAAGGATGCTAATTTAGAGGTTTTTTTTCTGAGATGGTCCGCCCTCGTTAACCCATTATTAACCGTTAACTGACAAGCAGGCAACAAAGTCCCATTTCACCCGTCTTGAAAGGCTCGGCTCATACTTTCCGTGTTCCGTGGACAGCTGCAGACATGTAAAGGTTGCTCAGTAGACCTGCACGATTCAGGGAAAAATAGAATCTGAAATTTATTTTTATTTTTTTATTTATTTTTTTAAGGATTCTCTGACACCATTTCTATATCGCAAAGTGTAATACACACATGAATATTGACAAAACAAACATATAAGCAGTACCAAACATAGATATTTTGATTCTTTTTTGTTTTTTTTTGGCACCTATAGCACATTGCTCATCACCACAAACCTGTAAACAGAGAGGCTTCAATGAAGAGAAAGGAGAGCATTAGTAGCGCTTAGTAGTTTTATACAGTCTGTTTTAAAATTCACAGAAGAAAGTAGTGGCGTTTGTGATGTAGTCGGCTCGTAAAATAAATAAAAATAAATAAATTAAAAAAATTACATCAAAGTTATTTAAAAATAAAATCGTTAACCGAGGGAATTGAGATTGTGATTTTATATTGATAAATCGTGCAGGTCTATTGCTCAGCTACGATGTGTGCATGTTGTGTTCACGGTGTGTATGTCTGAGCCAATCTCCACTCATCTATGTGCAAAGTAGTCAGCTGTGTGTCTATGGGCTGAAATGTGTGCCAACAGAAACTGAATTGGTATTATTTATATTTGAATTTGAATTGCTAAACTTGAATAATTGCATTAAAAAACTGAATCCGAATAGTACAGTTTGAAATTGAATTTATTTGTTTGGAACTGAAATCCAATGAAATATGATCATCAATGAAAATTCAACTCTCCATATATCTTCACATTAAGTTCCTACGATTGAAATTCACTTCACAAAATTCAATTTCAAGTTACTGTGACAGCCATGCACAGTGGCAGGTGGTCAAAAAGGTAACTTAAGGCCCGGTTTTGGGGGTGTTTTTTATTTTTTGCAGAAAAATAAATCCTCCCCCGATTGGCAGGTCTCTTGGGGACAACAGCAGGATGTCCTCCAGGATGTCTCTATATTCAGCGGCTTTCATGTTTCCCCTCAACCTTCACAAGACTCCTAGAGCTTGCTGCAGAGAAACAGCCCTACAGCACGACGCTTCCATCTTTCCTATAGCTTCATGGTCAGGAAGGTGTTCAGTTTAAACATGGAATTAAATTTGATGGGAGGGGAGAAAAAATCTAAATTACAGAACCTCCTTCCACTTTGTTTCAGGGTCTCCGACATACCTTCTAGCCCAAATGCAATTTGAATTTTTGAACAGTGTTTTTCTCTTTTCCACTTTTCCTTTTAAAGTTGTAACTTGTGAATCACAGAGGCAGCCCTGTTGCTTCTTCTTAGCTGCCATAAGTCTCTGGGGGGTCTCCCTAACTTAGTAGTTCCTCCTCTAACACAGTCTCAGTTTCTGAGGACAGCATGCTCGAGGCAGATTTACAGCTTGACATATTTTTTACTTTTTTATGGGCGACCTTACTATACTCTGAAGGAAATATTGTGCGTGTGAAACTTTCTTGGATCCTTTTCTCTCATTTTATTTAGCAGGAAATTAACTTACCAGCAGTTCATACAGATGTTTTGAACCTAAAAATTCTTTGTGATCACAGGTGATCTGTTTAGTTTACTTTGCGACCTTTGAAAATTGGCTGCTCCAGTGATGATCTAAATATGTCAGTAAATGGGGAGAAGTGCATGCAGACCACCCTTCAACTGTGTTAGTGTGGGTCATTAAGTAAAATACTAAATCCATCACTAACTGCTGAAGCTCTGCTCTGATGAAGATACCAAAAGATGGTAATCATCTTACATCATCCATCCATGCATCTTCACCTGCTTATCTGGTATTGGGTTGCGGGGGCAGCAGCTCCATTAAGGGACCCCAAACTTCCCTTTCCAGAACCACATTAACCAGCTCCGAATGGGGGATCCTGAGGCGCTCCCAGGCCAGGTTGGAGATATAATCCCTCCACCTAGTCCTGGGTCTTCCCAGAGGCCTCCTCCCAGCTGAACGTACCTGAACCACAACCCTAAGGAGGCACCCAGGAGGCATCCTTACCAGATGCCCAAACCACCTCAACTTTCGACGGAAAGGAGCAGCGGCTCTACTCTGATTTCCCCACGGATGTTGAAGAGGCGTGTAAATCAAGACAGCCCCTCCACACCCAGAGCTCTCAGCATTTCTGAACAGATCTCATCAATCCCGGATGGATGTCATCAATCCCTGGGGCTTTGCCGCTGTGGAGTTGTTTAACTACCTCAGCGACTTCCACCAGAGAAATTGACGCCAATCCCATCTTCCAGCTCTGCCTCTACCACAGAGGACGTGTCAACTGGATTTAGGAGTTCCTCAAAGTGCTCCTTCCACCGCTCCCATTACTTCCTCAGTTGAGGTCAACAGCATCCCATCCTTACTGTACACAGCTTGGATGGGTTCCTGCTTCCCCCTCCTGAGGTGGTTTTCCAGAAACACCTTGGTGCCGACCAAAAGTCCTTCTCCATGTCTTCTTCGAACTTCTCCCACACCCGCTGATTTGCCTCTTTCACAGCAGAGGCCCAGAGAGGTGGGCCCTGGGCTTCCTCTGGGCAGGGTCACTCTATCTCTCTCTGTGATTGATAGGGGTTTTTGAACCATTCTTTGTCTGGCCTCTCACCTGAGACCACTTTGCCATGGGAGACCCTACCAGGAGCTCAAAGCTCCCGACAACACAGCCCCCATCTTACATCAATCCTCACATAAACAGCCTTTTAAACCCCTCTGTGTTCACATTCACAAAGTTGTCTTGCAAAGAATCTAGCAATGCTTTTAAACTTAAAAAAAAAAAAAGAG
Organism: Etheostoma perlongum; assembly: GCA_026937815.1. Taxonomy (NCBI): domain Eukaryota; kingdom Metazoa; phylum Chordata; class Actinopteri; order Perciformes; family Percidae; genus Etheostoma; species Etheostoma perlongum. The sequence goes on from CM049371.1 coordinate 36,646,618, forward strand.
TAAGAACCGTTTAAAGACAGATTTAATTTAACACATTTGGTCCTCTTAACTATAAAGCACTGATTAGGACAATTGAGCTGGTGGCGTTTATGGTCTTTCAGAGTTATAGATGTTGTCTCCTAATGGTCGGCTGCCATCAGCACTACAGGTTTGTTTTTTGAAAAATTCGAACACAGAGCAAAAAGCAATCTCCCTCCAGCTGAGGTACCACGTTTTAACTTATAAAGGTGCATCCTTCATTATAGTGGAAAAAACTTAAATATGGTGTAAACAGCTCTTTTGTATTGGTTTATCACTGGAAATATTTGTACATTTTAAGGGGACAACATAGTCCCAAAACCCTAACCCTAACTCATAAGGAAACATTTTAGATATCACCATTGCAATCTCTCTTTTTTCCTCAGCATTTTAAATCTGTGACCACTCTGCCTCTTATCAACCAACCAATCAATCAATTTATTCCTTCAATTTGTGTGCAGAGTGTACTAATAAATGCATGTAACTGCGGGAGAGGGAGGGCAGGTCTAAGGCAATGACCTCATTTAAGATCTTAGTGGCCTGAGGGTTGAAGCTCCTCCTGAGCCTCTCAGTGCTGGCCTGGTGTATCCGGTAGCTTCTTCCCAACCTCAACAGGGAGAAAAGGCTGTTACTCGGGTGGTTTGGATCTATAATGGCTCCTCTAGCTTTAATCTTGCAGCTCTTTGTATAGATATCCTTTAGGCATGGTAGGGCACAGCCCTAATGCTCAGCTGAACGAACCACTCTCTTCAGAGCCTGGCGGTTTCCGTACAAGGCGGTGTTGTTGTTGAGTTTGCCGTTACTGGCGCAGCCATCCTGGTTGCGGATGTGTCGATTTTAGATGAGAGGGAAGAGCAGCTTACACTCTACGTTATACACTTTCACTGGCAATCACATCACAGCCTCGCCCTAAAACACCCCCTGCTTTATCGCCCATTTTAAAATCAACGAGACCATAATTCAAAAAATGAACATCATTCTGTGTTGCAGAAGACTTCAAACTAACAAACTCATTATGAAAATGTTTAGACCAACCTCCTTTTGCAACCCATGTGTCACCCCCCTTCAGGAGTTCAAACAGAAAGCAGGTTTAAGGAGTCTCCCCCTGCAGGAATTTAGATAGAATGCAGCTTCAAGGCATTTCGCTGAACCAGATGCTTTGTCCACTTATATTAACAGTCTATGAGTGATCAACAAGGTATGTTAAGCTGTCCACCCTCTCCACGAGGACCCATAGACATTAAAGCTTTGTTAGTTATGGTGTCGTTGGCACTCTTTATGGGCACCCGCTCTACCTAGTGAGCTATCCGGGTGCCCTAATTGAGACAACTTGTGGAGTTTGTTGCGTTACACTGCGCAAGCACGGGCGACAAATATGTTTTACCCAAGCAGGAAACAGTAGTGTGTATGAGGTCATATTAGATAAGACAAACTGGGCCAATACTTGCATCCCTAAAATAGAAAACTACACATTTTCCTGTGTATAAAATAAATGCTACAGCTCACCTACATTATTAGTCAGATAGAGGGCCCTATCTGGCTAACAGCAAATGCACCTTCTCCCATCTTAGCATCCATGGGTGTGCTGGTCTTACAGGTTGCGCCTTTGACCAACAAAAACCTGGTCTAAAGTCAATAACGCAGCATTTTATTATTTTAACAGCGCGTTAGTAAAATTTGTGTTCCCACTATGCTGGTTACACACACAGCTGCACACGAACATTTAAAAGATTCAAAAATGAAAAAGTTACAATGTGAAATAGTATTATATGATCTGCTCGCGTGCTTTCACTTTACACACAAGCAGATCAGTTTCTTCTCCTGAAAATCTCTTTCCTACTTAGCAAATCCTCCATAATAGCAACGCACCATGGTACAAACGTGCCTGGCTGTTAAAGGGAATGGGAGATGACACTCTGATTGGTTGATTGCATGTTAAGCTCAAAACACACCTATGAATTAATGAAGACAGTAAGTACGACCCTGTTGAACCATACGCCTGCACACAGACCCTTTTTTTGCCGTCGAACTAGCAAAAGTGGATTTGCACACACCCTAACGCACCTGCGCCAGGCGCTTTACGCCGTTAGATCGTTAGAATAGGGCCCACAGTCTGTGCCGCAAAACACTGAGGCTGTTTTCACAATGTTCAATTCGTTGTTAAGCACATCTTTCCTTCTCCAAACGTGATCCTCGGGGAAAACAGTCTATTGGCTCTGTGCCAAATCTTTATTTTATTTTTTGTCTTGACTGCTGCTCAACACTTGACGTTGGTTTAAAAGAGCCAGAGCCTTATCTCTTGCTAGGGGATTACCGCCATAGTCTTTTTGTGCGTCCTGTTAAGTATGCTTGTGTGGTCAGTTGAGAATGATTTTTTTTTTCCCGAGACGTTTACTGGGCCTTAATTGCATCATTGTATTAAATGTTTTTAATGGTTGTACACATTTGCTCTGTTTTTGCTTGCAATGTCATTTTTGTGCTTTTTATCTGTTGTCATTGCCTTTGAATCCAAAAAACTTTCAATACTTTTCATATATTTTCTTTAAAGCTGAGATAAGCAAATGATTTACTTTTTCCTCAGCATCCCGGGGTATACTCCATCAACTGGTTAAGGTTGTTACGATATTATCGGCAAATATTAGGCATTTCCCGATCTATCTGTAAAATACAATTTTTTTTAATATATTCATTCATCAGAATCATTTTATAATGACAAATGATTTCGATAAATGAATATTGTAAAATTAAAAACGGACAATCAATAATGTTGTTTGATGTTCCTGTGTTCTGTTGAGACAAATCAAATTATCATATTTTAGGGTTAGGGGTAACCCTAACTACAAATAACTAATGTTAGGGAATTCTGTTTGTTTTTTCTGGATTTCTTTTTTTAACTATATATCGGCTGATATATCGGAATATCGGATTTTTAAATAACCAAATATTTTGATCGATATCTGCCTTAAAAATCCTTTATTTTAAACTTTACTGATGCAGCTCTAATCATATTGGAATGTGTTTTTTGTGTGTGATGATTGTCTCAAAGCATACCTGCATTTATGTTCAACTAATATTTGTGCCTAAAACTGAAAGTTTCAAAAGCCATATATGCAAGTCTGCACAAAATCCATATGGGCCGATACATTCCTGATTTAAGCTTGGTGCTTAATCAGCATCATACTAAGGCTTCTAATCAATGTTAAGGTGGGCGGAGTGGGAGCCAGCCTGCCTGACAAATTATAGAGAGTGAGTTGTGTGTGCTGGGCTTCAGAAATACCTCACAGCAGTTGCCTGACAGGCGTCACTCTTGAAACACACAGCTGACATTGCTGCTCTCTTGGAGAAAAGGTTCCTGGTGGGATGTCGAGAGTTTGCGTCAGTTGTTTGTTCTTGCAGACCTTGATAAAAGCTCATCGCCGTTACCTCCTTCTCTGTTACTGTGCTAAATGCCTTTCAAGTCTGGAGTGTGTGTTTTGGATTTAAATACAGTAGTCTAACAAAGAAAGCAGATGTCGTAGGGAGAATTCTCACTTTAAGTTTTGTATGTTATAAAGTAATTATGTGATCCAATAAAGGATCTCACTATGACTAAAGAGTGGGCACTTGCTCTACAGATAATCAATATTGCTCTCTTTACTCGCTCTACACACACTCCCCACACATATGCCGACTTGACGCACACTACAATGCACATTTGTATGAACTTCAGGCCAGTTACGTATGCTACTGTGAAAGCTCTGCGTAGAGCCTCTGGAGAACCATAAATTAAGCTTTAGGTGCACATATTTGGTGGGATGTTCAAGGGCCTTCCGTCAAAAGTCATGTTTTTCTAAAAGAAAATGGAATTTCACATCATTTTCACCATTCATATTATCATAACTGTGTCTTAAACATTAGAAAAGCTAGAGCAGAGAATTCTTTTTTTTTTTAAAAACACAAAATGCTTAAAGACAAAACTTTCTAAAGAATTCCAATGGGGACAAGCTGCATTAGGCTTAGGTGGTGCCTAAAACTGCTTGGGGGCTGCGTCTAAGTCTTATTATAGTAGTGAAATCCAGGTTCAGTAACTGTTGTCAGTCACTGTACTGATTTGTCATTGTGGGCTTTCCCGCCCCCACCTTGTTCAGTCCTCTTCACTATCTTTGGTGGTCACATTGGCTCCATAATAGAGAAGCAGAAACTGGGGCACCCATGTTTCAGAAAGCCCTAAGTGTGTATGTGTGACACTCGGACCACATCAACTATTTATGCTTCGCAGAACGCGCAACCTCATTCAGGCATACGTTCAAAGGAAAAGTAACCAGCAGTCATTATACAGTTTGCACTCATTATGCAGTATTGTACATTGATCCTTCTTTCATTTGCACAATGTGTACTAGTTTTTTTTTTTTATATTAACACTGCAAGATACTTGGAGAGATTGGAGATTTTTTATTAAAACATCATTACGCTCAACATGTCATCTGGGAAATAAGGTCAATTACTGAAGGGATTATTTTTCTAATCATAGCGGATAGATTTGTGGTACAAACTGAGATTAGCAGAGCTATCTGTTGGCAGGAATTTTATTTTTGGTTAAATATGCTGATGTGCTTCCTGTACAGAAACTCAATAAATATAACCAATGTAAGATTAATGGAATCTATTTTACATGATGTGCTATTTATGAAAACTTTAGATACAACTTTTTGGGCTATTTGTTTCATCACTTACAAACAGTTCACACTCATGCTGGCAGCATTTTTTACTGCTGACTCTTATTGTGCAGTTCACTTCCTGATCCTAAATGTTTGACATTAGTTCAATCAGGAGTAGAGATGTACTGATACTAGTAGCGGTATTGCCTCTGATACCGCCTAAAACGCTTGTCTAGGTATCGGGAAGTACTGGAGTTTATGCACCAATCCGATACCACGTAAAAAGCCCTAAAAAAATCTAAGGTAAAGTAGTTTATTTGTTCTTTTTCAGTCATAACTGACTGTCAAACTGGATAATAAAATAAAGTTCTGTGGTTTTCATTGTTGTTTTTTGTACATGTTTCACAAAGAGTTAAACCTGAGCCAGACCGACAACAAAGATAGAAATCACATCCATACAGGGATAGTAGTAAAACTTAATAAAATGTATATGACCCACTGGTATCGGATCAGTACTTAGTATTGGCCAATATGCAAGTTCAGGTATCAGAATCGGTATCGGGAAGCAAAGAATGGCATTGAACCATCTCTAATCAGGAGTAGTCTATAACAACAACGTTTCATTATTGGGATTCAGGTGCCGCCGGAAATTCCGCCAGATGTCTTCATTTCGGCTGGATGTCCGTCTTTTTGTTGGAATTCTAACCTCCGGTTTATTTCTGAGGACTATGGTTACTGGACTATGGTCCTCAGGTCTCTGCAGGGTAAATCCAGACAGCTAGCTAGACTATCTGTCCAATCTGAGTTTTCTGTTGCACAGACTAAAACTTTTGAACGTACCCATGTTCCACCAAAACAAGTTTCTTCCCGAGGCTATTTTGCAGAGGCACTGTGGCTCTGTCCGGAGGGCTATTTCACAAAGATAACACTGCCAATGCAACGTAGGATCCTTACAACTAACACAAATTATACATTAAACAGGAACATTATTAACAGAGATTCAGAACTTTCAGTCAATTTATCAATAAAGAAACCTGTAATAACTGTAAATCTGTGTAACAGTTAATGTCAGTTTAGGACAGCCTTGGTTGCCATTGGGGCCAAACAAATTGTTTTGTACCTCTGTTGAGCTCTTATGAGCCTGAGATTGATCCTTGAGTTGAAACATATTTAAATGTTCATGGATTCAATGGTAGAACACTTCATCCTTCTGCCACATGCATCATCACACAGGACATCATAATGGCTGTAAGGACAGTAGGAGAAAAGGCGGTTACATTCAGTGTAATGTGCAACAAGGTAATCTTATTTTTGTTCGGCGGTGATTTAGTCGAACGTGACCTCCTGAGAACCGGTGAATTGTGAGAACAATCGAGGACACGTAGGGCGATAAACACAACATGGTGGGTTATGTTTTGTCATAAAATTCAAAACATTATCAAACACTCCATCCCATCTGCTTAAGAATCCAAGAAAGATAACTCAAAACCTGGAGGAGGAGGAGGAAGGAGCCCATTTATCCTGAAGTGCTCCTATTTTTTAGCTTGAGCATGACATGATTGTTGAAACATGTGGTGAAATCTTGTTTTTGGACAGCCATTAGTTGTTGACAACCGTTTATGAGAAGAAGAGTGTGAAAAATGACATTGTCGCTGCCCGTGCAAGTCAGTGGCAGAGTCTCTAAACCTTTTTTTGGCTGCTTTCTGTGTAGAACGTCATTCCTCAGCCTACACTGTACATTTTAAATAGCTGCACTTGCAGAATTTCTTGAACGTCATGGGACAAATTATCTCACTAAAATAGCAGTGGGGAGTCTCCACTTGGATAATATATTCAGCTATAATTTAAGAAATTTTGCTGTTTACATGTTTACATGAATGATGGATGCTTTTCACTCGCCCACTGCCCTCATCAGGCCTTTGTGTCCTGCAAGGCAGAAATGCTTTCTCAGCTCTCTAGCACACTGTGTTCCTCCTAAAAAGCTATTACTTCATTGTCCCTGATACCAAGAGGGAGCTGCAAAACAGTGAAAGCTTGGGTTTTCCCGGGGCTAATTATACATAAAGTTCAAGTTAAATGTCCCCAGGAGCCAAAGACATTACAGGCTATGAGGGGCTATAGGAGGCTCGGTGGACTGCATTCTGTCTCGAATTAATTCTCCCTAAAGTTCAGGCTTGAATCTGCGTCTTGTGATAAAGCCTCTAGAAAGCAACCCTAGTCAGTAAGAGACAGCAGTTTTCTGACTCCCCACACAAACATTGCAAACCTAACTTTCTCTGACAATTAAGAAGTGAAGGTTGTCCAAATCAGATGTCAGGACGACTCCTGTTCCACTGACAGCTGCCCTGGCTAATGTGGTTGTACCACACAATGATGCAATGTTATGGTTCACGATGAATATGATCGCCATACAGCACAGTATCATTTCATCATGTGGCTGGGCCAGTGTCAAACTAGCCCGTTTCTCTTTTTACTGTACTCACAGAATTGAGACACAATGCTACGGACAGCCACTAAATTGGACAACAATGGTGTAGTACTGGTACTATTATTGTTCTATGCCCTATGTTAGTATTTGTCAGTCATGTTGTATCTGTATTTATTGTTTTTCATATTAATGTTTAAATGTCTCATGACATGGTGCTCTTTGGATGATTTCATATAGACCTTAGTGGTCCCCTAATACTGTATCTGAAGTCTCTTTTATATAGACCTTAGTGGTCCCCTAATACTGTATCTGAAGTCTCTTTTATATAGACCTTAGTGGTCCCCTAATACTGTATCTGAAGTCTCTTTTATATAGACCTTAGTGATCCCCTAATACTGTGTCTGAAGTCTCTTTTATATAGGTGGAGGCTGGGGGTGTGGTCTTGACCAACTGCCACTTTGCTCGTTTGAAAGCCATGATGTCTCCCTCTCATGGGTGGGCCACATCCTTTGGGCGGGCAAAACAGAGAAAAGAGAGGTAACCTTGCCCCTTATGACCTCATAAGGAGCAAGATTTCAGATTGGCCCATCTCAGCTTTCATATTCTCAGCGGCAGAGCAGGATACCCAGGGCTCGGTTTGCACCTATCACCATTTCTAGCCCCTGGGGGACCATAGGCAGGCTGGGGGAACTCATATTAATGTTAAAAAAAACTCATAAAGTGAAATTTTCATCATCAGCAACCTTTCATCCAATGTTCCAAAGGCTCATTCTGTTCACTAATCTGATTTTATTTTAAAAAACTAATTGAAAAAACATTGGAGAACCCTTTTGCATTTATGTAAGCACATAATGTAATCAGACAACTGCTGCCCTGGTTAAAAAATCAATGCAAATGATCTCAGCTGGTAGTTTGAAAATCACAGAAAAGGGGATGACATGCAGAAAACTGCAACAGGTTGGATTCAAACCCTGCCGCTGCCAAGGACTCTGCCTACATCGGGCGCTTCAGTTAATATTAACGGACTTTCAGGGCATACTTTTGGTGTGGTTTGTCTGTCTGTCAGTCAAGATTATGGTCCGGTTTCATGAAGCTTAGTGGAAAGGAGTAGCATGGGCCAAGGAAGAACCCATTTAATTTTGATGTCTATCCAAATCACATACATTAATTCATTTTCACTTTGACAGCAAGAGGCTGAGGCATTTTTGCTGCATTCATGTGGCGCCGAAATAATAAAACAATAGTTCCAACTGTGAAAATTCAATCGTGGCTATATAAATATTTTTTGTTGATGTTGAAGACACTGCTGTTCCCACTTTAAGATCATATATAATTCACTGAAAACAGCTATTTCATGATTTGTCACTGAAAAGTATTTGTGAAGTCTGAAGGGTTACATGCGCTCCATCCTGCCCCCTCGTTTGTTAACAGGCCTCCAATGTGATTCTACATAATATAAAGTGCAGAGGGCAAGTGAACAAGGGCATTGCAAATGATTATTGAAACTTCCTGCTGGTCTCCTAATTGGATTTCTTGACACTAAAAAGCAAACAGAAGATGACCACATATCCTTTAAGTCACTTGGCCCATTATACATGCAGCAGTGGCATGCATTATTATTCTGAAGATCTCACTTTATAGTTTTTGTGACCTGTAGAGATTTCTGGGGTGCTTTATTGAGCCTGTTTTGCAAGTTTAATAAGAGCTAATATATGAAAACCATCTGAAGTGAAATGTGAAAAACCCCTTAATCAACAAAAGTATCGTGTCTTAAAGATAGAAGGGACTAAAGTGATCAATTTATTGACCAGGCTCCATGAGCATCAATACCCCCTCCATCCTCGGCTCCCCTTTGCCTATAGGTGACCATTAATCAGGGCGAGATGAAGGGTGAATGGACGGATTAGGGTAATTTCACAAACTGGTGCATTGCCAATTGAGTGTAGCTCTTATAGACCCTGTGGAAAGAGAGAGGGTCACTGAGGTTATGGTTCACTAACTCCCCCATCGGTATAACAGCTGCTCATGTACAGAAGCTCAGGACTTGGGTCTATTGGAGAAAATACATTACTTTGACAGTGCTCATAATTTGTTAAAGTGCCCATATTATGAAAAAAAAATCACTTTTTCTGGGATTTGGGGTGTTATTTTGTGCCTCTGGTGCGTCCACGCGCATACAAACTATCCATGCTGTTTTGAGTGTGATATGGTTTCTGAATGTCCTCTGCCTTCAGTAACCGGGTGAGCTGTTTAAAATCTGCACGGCTTTTTACGTCACTAGCCCGAAACAAGGTGGCTAACTGTAGCATGCTAGTGCTAGCACACTAGCTCGTTCTCAGTGGCAAAACACTGCTGCAACACACACTAGTTGACCGTAATCTCCAAAAGAACTACTTCCTGTCCCTGTTCTGCAGGTATTCCACAACTGTCCCTCGTCTAGAAGAAGTCTCCCAGCTAATCCTGCCTTGGACTGACCAAAGCTGGAGAAAGAGTTATCTAGCTGATGGGATCTTACCGAGCTACTGAGCATGGGTGACTCCCTACAAAGATAGTATAGAAGTAAGATGTCTCACTCTGTAGCTAAAACAAGTGAGATGTCACACTCTGTAGCTAAAACAGAGACCTAAACACACAGGGTGAAAAGAGGAGCTGCAGCAATGTACAGTACAACAAAAATATGGTGTTTTTTGAAAATGAAACCATGTAAACCTATTCTGGTACAACCTCAAAATACAATTATGAACCTGAAAATGAGCAGAATTTAGGTGCTTTAAATGTGTTAAATGTCTGAGGTAGTTTAATTCTTTGACGAACCATTTGATTAATTTATAAAATTGTTTGAGTCTGTTGCTGAAACACAAAGCGGAAGCTTTGTACTCCTGCTATTGCCCTTAACGCAGGCACTGGCATTACATCTGTAGTTGGTCCCTGGTTGTGAGACTATGGCTGCCCACTGCTCCTAATTAGTATGGAATGGTTAAATACAGAGGATGCTAGGTACTTAACAAATACTAAATGCTGGGTGATCTGGATCTACGGAAGTATATTTCCAGGTTTATTGCCTGTCCTTCTGCTATTTGTTTGTTGCCAATCTCAAAATCCCTTCGGCTCTGGGAAACTACACGCTGAAAATGGCACATTTTAATAAAAATGTGGATGGCGCAACAAGGTCGGCCTGCTTGGTTCTGTCAGGAAACGATTGTAAAGATTTACAAAAAATATGTTAACGGCTTTTCCTCTTTAACTGGTACGTTTTTGGGATCAATTGGTGGGATTGCTGTGGACAAAGTACACACGGTGACACACTGGTAGAAGCAAATTAATCATGCCAATTTAAATAAAACAAAGTTTCTAGACTACAGTATATTGTGCAGCCCCTGTCGTTGCGTCCAGAGCTTATCTCGGCCCAAGACGATTGCGATTGGTTTAGAGAAATACAAACAACCCAGTGCTTTTTTTTTTCTCCTATCCTAGAATGTATCTGTGGTGTAGCCAGACTTTACTCTACAGCGCCGTGGAGAAAGGTCCGGCAATGCTACAACTATAAAGTTGGTCCCTTTGCACCAGACTATGGCTGCCCACTGCTCCTAATTAGTAAGGATGGGCTTAATGCAGAGGATACATTCTTTATATGTCTATATGTACTTGGAAAAAACAAGCAATGTCATTTTATTATTCTATTAATAATATATATGGCTCTGTTTGGGTGTATTTGACAGGAGTAACCCTTTAGCCTGTTCAGCTACAGCAAACCAAACAGATGCTTTGCCATCATTTTGAGTTTAGATTACCAAAAAGTCCTGGGAGACCACTGAGGAGATCGACTTGTCTCTTTCTACTGTCAGCAAACTGTAACTCTCCATCATGGTGGAGCGGAGTATTGGCCACAGGAGAGCATACTGGTCAATGAAGACTCGAGTCACATATTAGGATCTTTAGATGGCTTTACAAGTATTTGGTAGCTAATTACAGAAAGCAGCCCATGGAATGGAGATACCCATTGTGCCATGCAATAAGTAACTTGACTGTATCGAATTGAGTGAATTGAATCCTTACTATTGTTTACCTTTTTCAGCTGCAGTGACTCATTACCATTAAATACCTGGATTGTGTTTCATGTTTTGCTAAAGCTCATATTCAGATCTCCCAGAACCATCTTGATTTTTCTCTGTCCTTTAGTCATTAGCCATTTTGTCACCAATCTACATAGAAAATACCAAGCAGAGGCCCAGGTTTTATTCAAACCCCGGCCTTTTTGCTGCATGTAATTCTCTCTCTCTCTCTCTCTCTCTCTCTCTCTCTCTCTCTCTCTCTCTCTCTCTCCCTCTCTCTCTCTCTCTCTCTCTCTCTCTCCCTCTCCCTCTCTCTCTCCGTCTCAGCAATAATACAACTACAGTTACCAAGACATTAAAAGGTATAATCAAACTGGATTCATATTGTGGGGCAGTTCACATGTAGAGCTATTGTGTGTCAATGTGGGCAATTGTGTTGTTTAACCCCGTTAAACGTCCCATGGCATGAAAATGTCACTTTATGAGTTTTTTTAACATTAATATGAGTTCCCCCAGCCTGCCTTTGGCCCCCCAGTGGCTAGAAATGTTGATAGGTGTAAACCGAGTCCTGGGTATCTTTTGCACAAATGTTGAAGTTAGTTTTTTTTTTTTTTAAGAAAATGAAAGCTCAGATGGGCCGATCTGGAATCTTCCCTTTATGAGGTCATAAGGGGCAAGATTACGGTGAGGATCAGTCTAAAAGAACGTCCCAATGCAGAGTTTGATAATTATGTATATTATTATATATATATATATATTTAGTTAACAAGAGGCATTTGAGATTAAATATGGTGGTGAGATCATGTGTTTTTTAGCTGTAGATTCAGTATGATTCCTGTTTTTTTTTTTTAAAAAAAGGAGATTATCTAGATTAAATAGGATGACTCTTCTCTAAGGAGTGGGCATTTAGTACAATCAGAAACCACTGATCTGTTTGTTTGATTCCAATATGGTTATTTCAGCTCAAGAGAACATCTTTCTTCTTTTACCAGGGCTGTATATTACATTATATCCTCTTCCCCTATTAAGCCATAATACCAGTGTCTGTACCACATCTTGGCAGCGCTGTCTCAGCTCTGCTCTGCAAAGCCCTGACAGTGAGACATTCATCAGGGTCGGGGAAATATTGTTTGACTAACAATAACAGTGTTTTTATTGATTTTCTGTCGCAGTGAGTTGCTGCTTATGAGAAACAGCGCCCAATGAACACACACACACACACACACAGACTGTACACACACATTATAGAACGCAAAGCTCTGTAATGCTTTGGTTCTTATGCTACTTTTCTAATTTTTATGAACTGCGGTGATAAAATATGGCCGAGCTCAGGTAAACCCACTGCCGACTGAATGTTTGATAGGTCTAAATTATCTCTCGGTGTAATCTAAGGAACATCAGATAGAAGCTTCTACCTGTATGTGCTGAATTGGATGAATTTAAGGAAGTGAATTCTTTGCAGTTTTAGTGTCCTCCAGTCCATTTAACTACAAGGTGATGATTAAGACATTGTTTTGGGGCGAACTGCAGTATGGGGGGGGAGAATCTGGAGCAGTCCTTGTGTTTTTAAGATGTAACTCTTATCTGAATCCCTTTTAAAGATAATATATACAGTATACAATACAGTTTAAAAGTTGTGAATCAGCTGTTTCATTGAAGTTCTTTGTGCTGCAAAGATTAATGGAATAATCGCTTAGATGTCAACCATAAATATGTTTGCCAAGTATTTTTAATATCGGTTTGAGTAATTTCCTTTGAGGTAAAAAATCTGATGTCAGCTTGTTAAATGTGAATATTTTCTTAGTCTCAGAGAACGAGACATCATGACCCAATCAGGCGGCAGGTGTTTTTCAAGAAAGTGTTTTCCAAATGTCTCTGGTTTATCGCTCAATTACTTTTTAATGTTTATGTAGAGCTTGATTAAACAATTTAATCGATTAGTTAACTAAAAAAATTATTGCAATCTTTTTATTTGTCTTTTTTTTTCATGGGTCATTTTTTATGAATTCAAGTTCCTTTAAATGTGTATATGTTGTAGTTTCTACTCTCCTCTGTGACAGTAAACTGAATATCGTTGAGTTGTGGACAAAACAAGACGTTTGAGGACGTCCTCTTGGGCTTTTTGGGAAACGCTGATCCACATTTTTCACCATTTTCTGACATTTTAGAGACCGACGACTCATCCATTCATCCAGAAAATAATCAACAATGAAAATAATCGTCAGTCCAATTTATTTATAGTACCAAATCGTAACAAGAGTTATCTCGAGACTGAGAGTACGTCAGACAGAGTAGGTCTAGACCACACTCTATAATTAATAAAGTCCCAACAATTCTAGTAATTCCCCAGTTCCAGCCTAAGTTCTTCTTTCCTTTAAATAAGAACTATTTGAACAGATAAAAACAGTATAATGTAGACACCACATGTACTATTTACATTTTAAATAGAAGAAAACTGATTTAAACTTCCATTTAGTGGGTGTCCCCACTGTTTTGGATGACAGGGGAGAATACGGTTGGAACTTGGAGTTTTAATTTATTTTCCAGTCCAGAAAAGTGCAAGTGACCCTGGATCATTGTTGAAGCCCAATGGTGCAACGTGGCTCTAAATATTAAGGAGTTGTGTTTTTCCTTGGTTCCTCTGCAGAGACTAGCCTAGACCGAAACAGGAAGCTGTTATAATTTTAATCTGCACACATTTTGATAAAGCTTTCCGTTTCTTTTACCAATGATGGCTGATTTCTTTTCTTGTTATTCCATGGTTCCTCAGAGGTAACATTCTTCCCTTTCAGCCTGGTTGAACCATAATACAGTTTGGTTCTCCCTGTGCATAACAAAAAAACATTTTAAGTGGGAAAATATTTGTGTAGAAGTCTGATTTATTTTATTAATGCCTCTATTTTGGTCTAAGGCATATGGCTGTTTTATCTTGTTTATAAAGAAATTTGGGACAATGAGCATACCTGTAAAAAACTAGTTTGTAAAGAAGACTTCAACTTAAAGAGGATTCAGACATTTAGAGTTGTCTTCCTAACATCTGACTGGACCCAAATTGTGTGTGGGTGTGTGTGTGGGTGGGTGGGTGTGTTTGTGGTAATACTATATATTTGTTCTTAGTGTTTTCCTCCTTGTGTTTCACACAGGCATCCTGAGGGCCAGCCCCATCCTCGTCCACTGGGGGTCTTTTTGTTGCGACAGAGTTCAGTTCCACAACAGATTACCATTCATCACACACTCCTTTGCTCAAGGTAAGCTGCATTTGGTGTCTCCAGGTGACATTTTTGCTTCCTGTCAAACAATATTCCCTGGACATGCTCCTTGGTTTGAACTGGGTCTCACAAAATATAAAAGTATTTTTCTCTAATTCTCAGGATAGGGCTGGGTATCGATACCGTTTAACCGTTGTTAAAATCCATTTTAACAACAAAAAATAGCATTATGGCACACATCTTGTTTTTAGTAGTCAAGCCTCTCAAAATGCAAAATTTGTTGGATTTTCAAAATGAAGAAAAAAAACTTGGTAGTATCTTGCCTACTTAAATTCTGTAAATAAGGTTGGCAAAATGAATGAATGAACAATTTCATAAAATGTCTTCTTAAATTAAAATTCCATTGAGAATGAGTTTTGCCTTTAACCTATCCCAAGCTCAACTGTCTCTCTCACTTTACCATGTAATTATTATCTTCTATGTCACATGTCAGCGATGGGGTTGTTTACGTCAAACTTGACTTATTGTCCCTATCAATTCATCTCACAGAGGCTGATTCACTGTCTGCAGCCCGTCTGGCTCCACATAGCAGACACCTGTGGAAAAAAACACAAAAAACATCCATCTTGCCTGACTTCTCAGTGTCTCCTTGTGGCCTCAATTCCTAAACCTAATGAGAACACTCCAGCAGTTGTCCACAAATGAACATCATAATGCCATTCCTTTACGGGACAGCGTGGGTGGGAGAATTTGGCTCGTACCACCTATGTCACTCAGGGGTTTATTCACCATCACCAAGATTTTCCAGGGCTGTCAGTGTGTGTGTGTGTGTGTGTGCGCCTCTGAAATGGTCATGGCCTGAGGAATGGGCCCCTTTTCGAGACTTTCAGGATGTCACTGTCATGCAACACTCCCCGGAAACATTAATTGCACAAACATTTTGAAAATAAAGGTGCCTCAATGGAGACGTTTGTCCCATCAGGATATCAGGATGTTTGGAATTCAGACAGGCGTAAGGGGGAAAAAAAAGGTTTTGAAAAGGATCCGTATCCGTAATTTCTATCTGCATTGCCTGCAATTCTCCCCTTGCATCAGAGATGTAACCATGGGGATACATGATAACAATAATACTATCTATGCAGCTAAAAATCAGTGCTTCCTTAAATTGTTTTGCACAGAGATATTTTTCCTCCCATTTGAGCAAAAGAAAATGGCAGCTTGGGAAAGGAGTGATGACTCCCTGCTGGCTGCTGCCTTTACTGTTGTATCTAACCTTTATGTAAAGCAGTGAGGGATTTCTGTGGAAAACAAGATTGGTTATGTCAGGCACACAACCCCACATTGAGTTGTTGCTTGTAGAGATGCTGATTGGCATTCTCAGCAGTGCATGCGTGTCCTGCTATTTCATCTTGTATAAAGTACCAGAGGTTTCAACTTTTTCACAACGCTCGCTCTTTTTCTCCTGACGTGCATTCAGCCACCGTCACTTTACGCCACAGAAAATAACAGTGAATCCCCCCCAAGCAAAAGTTTCATTGCCTTGTGAACTCGGTCGCAATTTCAGAAAATCTCCATATTTACACTCTAGTTGCACTGCTTTCCCTTTTTCGTTTTTGTATTATGACATTGGCCACCGACAGTGACCTAGCCTGCTGATGTTTTTGAAATTGCAGCTCATATCCATTTTTATCTTAGTTTATTTATAGCAAGGGTTTGTTCTGTGCCACATTTGTACAGTAACAATATATATTATTTCCTTCCATACTGCTTAACACCCCCTGCCAAACTAACTTCAACATTTGTGCAAATACGTTGTCTTTCTACATGCTAAATCCTTTTTGTTAAAGGAGAATTCTGGTCGATTGCAACACATAGCTCTGTTGTTTGTAAATGTGGAGTGCTGTCAGTAGAAAGAAAAATGAAACCAGTCGGTGCTGCCTTCACGGTGTTATCCACTGTCTGTCTAATAAAGGGAAAAAACCCTGAAAAAATAATCTAAAAAGTGAAGTGATTCCTTTTGAGTGAGCACAGTGAATCTGACTGCTGTAGATGTGAAATAAATGCATGAAGTAATTCAGCTGTGTTTAGTTCCTGTGTTGATACTGCAAGGAGTGCTTCGGGACAGTCTACAAACTACAACACCGAAAAGAGATACAAACATTTAAAAAAAATAAGCATATGTTTATATTTGAAAGTAACTGCTGTAGTACAACTAGCAGGAGACAAGTTATGATTGAGGTAAGTTTGGAGACACTACCTCATTTAATCATTAAGTTGAGCCTACATATTTTAGTTGTATCTCTTTTGAGTTGTAGTTTGTAGATGGTCCCTAAGCCCTCTAACTGCCTCTCCACACCAGAACTAAACACAGCTCAATTAGCACAACTTTCATGCATTTCTTTCCCAACTACAGCAGTCAGAATCACTGTGTTCACTCAGAAGGAATCACTTTTAATGACATTTTAAACATGTTAAGAGGATGAAAACACATTTAAAACTTGCCCTGTTCAAGCCTGTTGGGTGCTAACTCTAACAGGAGGCTAACATGGTGTAGGCAGCACCGATTGTTTTCATTTTTCTCTCTACTGTCAGACCTCCACATTTACAAACAACAGAGCTACGTGTTGAAATTGACCAGATTTCTCCTTTTAAGAAAGACATTGCCAAGACAAAGGTGGACAATCTCTCGTACATACACTACCGGTCAAAAGTTTGGGGTCACTTATACATTTCCATACCACTCCATTATAGACAGAATACCTGCTAATTTGGGTGGGGGGGGCTGATCTTTAATGCAATACCTACGTTGCCCATTATCAGCAACCATTCATCCAATGTTCCAAAGGCACATTCTGTGTACTAATCTATCATTTAAAAATAAAAAACTAGAAAAACATTGGAGAACCATTTTACTATTATGTAAGCACATAATGTAATCTGATTACTGCCCTGGTTAAAAAAACAATGCAACTGATCTCAGCTGGCATTCTGTCTACAATGGAGTGCAATGGGAATTTCTATGTGACCCCAAACTTTGGACCGGTAGTGTACATATTTTCATTCAAGGTTTGAAATTGTTCAAGACAAACAATTGAGATGACACAAAATGTAAGTTTAAAAGGATTTAAAAAATATATATATATACAGTGTGTGTGTGTGTGTGTGTGTGTGTGTGTGTGTGTGTGTTATCGGAGACATCACTTGTAGTGGCCTATGAGCAGTTTGGGTCTTGAATTTTGGTAGTGGTTTTGCGTCATGAATGATACGTTAAACAAAATCTGATTCAAAATCAGGGTGTGGTGTTTGGTGCAGAGACAAGGTGCATAAAAGAATCACAATAAAACCATTTGAAATATTACTGACATAGGCGTATGTCACATATCTACCCATACAGTATATATTTCTAGTAATTGAAACAAGGTAACAAGGTAATTTTTTTCCACAAAAATTTTAGGCTCCATGGTAGAACTTCAGACACTACCACAAAGTAATGAAATACGTGCACCTTTAACCAAAAGCGATCTCCGTGCACACAAGTGTTTTTAGCTCCAGTAAAAGAAGTAATCTCCGCTTAAACTTACACGCCCAAACCGCATATCTCATCAACATTCTCGTATACTGTGTGCCGGGGTACACAGGAGGCAGCATGTATACTCTGGCCGTTGCTGGTAGTTGCCATGATTACGTTTAGTAGCTTATTCTCAGAGAACGAGACGTCATGACCCAATCAGGCAGCGAAGCGTCGGCGTCCGTGTCAGTGTTTCTAAAGGTCTCCGTTTGCTGTTGTTGACACAACCCCTAGACTCTGGTCTGGCTAGTCCACACAGCATTCCTTGATGGGAGAAAAACATTTCTTTAAACCAATCAAAATCGTCTTGGGCAGCACTAAGCTCCAGAAAAAGTAGTTTTAGTCCTGGAACAGAAAACTCAGATTGGACAGATAGTCTAGCTAGCTGTCTTGATTTACCCTGCAGAGATCTGAGGAGCAGTTAACCATAGTCCTCAGAAATCCACCGGAGTTTAAAATGCCAACACAAAGAAAGCCCAAGGCAACGGATATCCAGCCTAAATAAGTGAAATCCGATGGAATTTCCTTCAGCAATGGAGCAATCCTGGAAGTGGAATGACAGGGATATAGAAAATGCAGATTCCAATCCAAAACGGGTTCAGAAGGGTTTTGTTTAAAGTGGGTGAATCTAAAGGTAAAGAACTCAACTTTCTCTGTAAACACTTCGAAGCTGTGAAAAGACCACCTGCTGCTGTTTCTGAGCTGGCAGAGATTAAATATCATATAATGGCTTTACATAACGAGCGGCATCCCAATAGTGAAAGAAATACTCAGAACCTTTACCTAAAGAATATCAAAAGTTTTCCTTGTGCGGTAAAATAGCCCCTGTGTCTGATATATAATTATATACAACAGAGAACCGTGATGAAACAGTTCTCAGGTCTAAATTGTTTAAAGAATTGATCAAAAGTTAACTCCCAGGGAAGTACAAGGTCTGGTGCTACCAATTTACGCTTTACAGGAGGTTGATGGGGCCACTGAAAATGAGTGATATCCTCTCATCCACCACAAGTAAGACGGATGGAAAAGCCAACACATTCATCCAAAAGTGGTTGGGGCTGCCACCAAGACCAGGCTTGTTCTCGAGTTGAGAGAGTCTGCTGACAGGGCTGTAAGGAAAGCGAACCCCAAGGTTTGGTCCAAGCCGTCAGTCATCTGCAATATCAAGAGATTGTTGGCAGACTCCAGACAGGAAGAGCAGGGCTGGGGTGGGGAGAAGCACCACAGTTCTGATCCAAGGCCAACCACAAAAAGAGGCAGGAGATGGTGGTGGCAGAAGTGACAAGAACGGAGGAAGAGTGCTACAAGATCAAGGCCATGTCGCAGGGTCGACAGGGAAGCTGGACAACCTGGGGGAGAGTTGTCAACCGAAACAAACAGACCTGTGGAAGGTCTCGCAAGCAAGGCTCAGCATTCTCATCCGCTCAACCTACAACACGCTTCCCTGCCCTCGTGGTTCAGGAGTGGGGAATGCTGAACACTTTGCAATACCCCTAACGCAAGCCTCCAGCACATCTTGTCAGGCTGTAAGTTTGCACTGTCCCAGGGACGCTATAGATGCCGCCACAACCAGGTCCTGAGAAAGCTACCTGAGTTGCTAGAGGGGCGTTGACAGGGCCAAGGTCTTGCTCAGCATTGTCACGGAAGGGGGAGAAGAAATACAGGGCAGAAAAAGGCCATTCTACCACCAACATAGAACCACAACCATATGTTTCCGGTCAAAATTGTCATCTCTCGGATAGATGGGGGGTCCACCATTTCAAAATCCATGCTCCTCATTGAGCTCACAATACCACCGGATGTGGGGATGGAGAGGTCGCCTACGAGTGCAAGAAGGCCAAGTACTCACAGCTGGCTGCTGAGTGCCGGGAGACTAGCTGGAAGACCATCTATCCAGTGGAGGTTGGAAGCCGAGGCTACGTGGGGCTGTCAACCGTAAAGTGACCAAAGACCAAAGGCAACCAAAGAGCTAGCAGAGGAGGCCAAGAAGAGGACCTTTTGGCTCTGGCTAAGGAGGAAAGACCAGAGCTGTGGAAAGAACTAACCCAACAAAAGCCGTAGAGGGTAACACTTATCAGCTAAAGGGGGTGACAGGGAGACGTCTTTGTCACTGCTCCGTCACCAGGAGACGTTCCAGGGTTAAAGGAGCGAAACGTTGGTGGTTCCTACCTGATGACCCTGCAGCTGACCCGTGGGCCCCGGAGGAGGTGCAACCAGCAGCAATGCCTAGCTGGTGTTCACTGTTAATACTCAAGTGTCAATGTGTAAGATTTTATTGTTGCAGCTGGTTGAGCTGGAGCTAGTTTTAACTACTTTTATTTCCAGTTAGTTAAGTCCACTGTTCCCCAACCTAGGGGTCAGTCCCCTCCAAAGGGTCACCAGTGTCCCCATCGCCAGACAATGGGGAGCTTGACCAATGCATAGAGTGCTAAGAAAATAGTTTTCTGTCATGGTTGTCTATTTTTGTTTTCTGTTTTATTTCATAGTCTTTTTTTTTCTTCCTTGTCCTGTCTTGTATTACTTCCTGCCTTGTGTTTCCCGCCTTTGTGATTGTCTGCCCCATCCTGATGTATTTCACCTGTCCCTGAGCCCTTGTGTCACCGGTTCAATGTTTCACCTCGTTACCTTGTGTATTTAGTCTGTGTTTTCTTTGTCTAGTGTCAGATCTTTGTACTGTATGGGATTGTGAGTGTGTGTAGTCTCCTCCTTTCTTGGGATTCCTGTTATTTCACTTCCTCTACGTTTGGAACTATTTTCCCTGCTGTCTTAATTAAATCCTCAAGCTCTCCAGTGCCTGATGGCTCTGCATTTGGGACCGCCATAATCTCTGAACCCTGTTACAGTTTGTTTTCAATAAAAGCAGACATGGCACACAGCACATTCAATATGAATGCAGTTTTTAATTGAATACAGAATATTGAACAAAATGCAAGTGGCCACAAGGCAATGGCAAAAATGTCTTTCATGTGCAAAGATGGAAGACCTCAGCACCAGACAGGCTACGTAATGTCTACAAGTTATTTTTGTTTGCAATAGAAATATAATTGCCAAGTGATGATAGCCAGATGGTTTTACAAGTGTGTGCACAGCTAACAGTTGGAGGCTAAATGCATTATTTTGATATTATTAATTTTGTTTCGGACTTTGTGATAGCCATTTCATCCGAAACATTATAGCTAATGCACAGTTGTCGGATTATGCTTATGGAATAAATGCACTTCTTGTTGTCATCGTTGCATTTCATTCTATGGTGGTGTTATTATTTGTGGCTGCATGGCCGCCCAACATGCACACACAGAAAACAGCACCCAACCCAAAAATAAAAATATTATTGCTTGAGGGGCCTTTATTGAAGCTGCAGAGATTTGTTACATGCCTTCATCCCCGGTGTAGCACCATGTGTGGCCACCAGATTAATCTGAGCGGTTGTGATATGATTAATTTAAAAGCAAAGAAAAAATAAACTTTTGGACTTTCCGCTGTTTGCTGTTTTTGTTATTGTGAAATATTGGATAGTTTTACCTCTGTGGGCCTCAAACAACTATTTTAGGTGGATCTGCTAACAACTCATTGACATCTGAAATGTGACACAGGGTCCTAACTAAGACCTCAATCATTAACACCGCATTGGCTTATCACATGTTTTTTTAATCATGTTTTTTTATGTATTAAAACTATTAAGTGTAACAAGTAACTATACCTGTCAGATAAATGTAGTGCAGTAAAAGTACAATATTTTCCTCCAAGTTGTAGTTGAGTAGACGTAGAAAGGATGCAATCAGTATTTGAGTGAATGCACTTGGTTACTTTTCCACCACTGCCCATGAAATGGACAGGTTTGATGAACGGCACCAACACACTGAGTTTTTGAGGTTGTTGTCATGTGAGTCATATTGAAAGTTTTCCCTCACTGTTTATCTTTTCCTCATTATTTTTGGATTGATTGTGAATAAATGGTTGCCTGTTTTTCCTGAAGCCTTGATGCCAGAGTTACATTTTGTCCTCACGGATTCTTTTCTGATTCATGCCAACCACATCCTTTTTTTTTTTTAAAGGTGAAATGTTTCTCATCCTCGCTCTCTCTCTCTCTCTCTCTCTCTTTCTCTCTCTCTCTCTCTCTCTCTCTCTCTCTCTCTCTCTCTCTCTCTCTCTCTCTCTCTCTCTCTCCCTCCCCACAGGACGGAGGGAGGAGGACAATGGGGGCCGGTGGGTTTTCCCCCCAAGCCCTGCTGGGGCTCCACCTGTTCGGCTTGATCTCTCTGGCGTCCCCCCTCAACCCGGACGACCCCAACGTGTGCAGCCACTGGGAGAGGTCAGTTTCCCCAATTCAGTCTCCTCTTCTCAATATTCAAAGTGAAATAACAGCGCTCAAAACGCCGCATTGAACTAATGGACTCCCCGCCACAAATCAAGACTGAGGGTTCGCCAATAATCAAAAGGTTTACTCCTGGGAACACGCTGAGGCCGTAAATCCACAGCGATGGTAATGTGACTGCTTGAGTGGTCTCAGCACTCAGTGCCTCGCTGAGTTAAAGCACAATGTCATTTCTGATGAGAGCAACTCAGAGTGCATGCGCTGTGATCGATAATCTCTCAGTGGGAATTGTGGAAAAGTATATTACCTCCGATGACTGTCACAGTTTTAACTTGTTGCTAAAGGTTAGACTCAGTTCAGTGACCTTTTATTCATCTGTGTCAGGAGTGTATGTGTTTTATTTGGGATCCTCATTAGCTCCTGCATTGCAGGATTCTTCCTTCCTTAAAACTCTCTTGAAAATGTGGCAATGCAAAAAATAAATACACATAACAACATCATAAACAATAATAAATCAAAGTTATAAGACATAAACTAAACATACACTATCATTGCATGACACAACTCATATATAACACCAAAATACACACATATTATAAGTGAAAAGGACAGACACATGGACAGCTTCACCAGTGCAGTCATTCCTTACATTTATGGACACATTTTTAAGACGGGTATATCAACCTACTATCGTCACATAACATCAAAAGTTAAGTTCTGTCAGGATTCTTAAAAATCCTAAACACTGGTGGTTTTTAGGCGGATAAAATAAAGCCTTTTAAAGCTTCAAAAGAATGCATTTTTTTCAGGTTTAATAAATTGCACCACAAGGACACGTCCTCGCTCTCTATCCCGGGATCAATACTTGACTTCCTGATGATCTGTTTTAAAAGGAAACATTACTGAGAGTCATGAGAAAAATAACGTACCTCTGTGATATTCAGCCTTTTTTAAATATTGTTTACTCCACCGCAGTGCCAGTTTCAGTTATGAGTTTAAGGACTTCAGTAAAGCCTTGAGGGTAATTGGAAAAACACTTTAATTTGATGTGTGACAGGCAGCTGTTTTGATTAATTTACACAAGATTAGGAAATAATTGTGCATACATTCAACAGTTTCTAGGAACCCTGTTAATCTGTGGTTGTGTGTTTTTCTTCATCCCTTCAGCTATGCAGTGACGGTGCAGGAGTCCTACGCTCATCCATTTGACCAGGTCTACTACACCCGCTGCACCGACATCCTCAACTGGTTCAAATGCACCAGACACAGGTTTGGACTCAGACGGCAACACTTTCAGGCGGCAGTATGGAATTATTTTTAAATTAGTCCATAAAATGTCACAATTTCTCAAACGCCCCGAGGTGGTGACTCCTTCAAAGTGCTCAAAATAATGTTTCTTCAAATATTCTATTTGCTGTGGTAAAGTATTGAACGAGGAACGAAAGCAGATCATCCAACTCAGTGTTCATTAGGCCGGCAACTATGTTCATTACGTCGTAGTAGTAGTAGTAGTAGTAGTAGTATTAAGTAGTAGTAGTAGTAGTTTTACATTAATTAATAATCTTTTCTATGCAACGTCAATCCCAGTTCCCCAAAGTCCAAGGTGATATATTTTAAGTTCCCAAAGATACTAATTTTATTATAATATAAAACAGAAAAGAACAGAGGTATGTGAGGCGGAAAAAAACATTTTTTTTCTTTTTTTTGCAGATTTTGCATTAAAAATAACAATTGATTATCAGCTGTGGTGTTTTGCATTTTTGCTTGTTCTTAAAAGGACAGTTCTAGCCTGACGTAGTCATACTCCCTTTCTTCACTGGGCTGTGATTATGGGGCGTGTTTCAAACGGACCAGGAAAGACAATAGGCTTGTTCGAGATGAACTATGCCTCGCCTGTAAAGATAGCCCTCCAAGCAGGCGGCACTCTGCCAGCACGGGGACAAAAAGTCTCTGCATGCAAAGTCGGACACTCTCCAGCCGAAATTTCATTGGTTTCAGGCTGGACAGGAATTTGGGCCTTTTTGAAAAATGTAACTGTATGTGCGATTCTGATTTAATAAAATATAATCAGACCCACATATCAGCATTGGTACAGTCTCCAGTTGTTTTAATTATGACAGTAAAGTAGCTGTCAAAGTGCTTTTTCTGAAAACATGTCTGTATCTGTTGCTGATTTTAATTATTTCTTCACAGTGTGTAGATGATCAGTGTTTCTGATCAAATTTAGTCTCTATAATGTCTGTAAACATCGCTATCAGTATCTGGTGTGTTCTGTTCAGAATAAGTCTTTAAATCAGACAAATAACAATTAAAATCCCTCATTGCAAAAAAATAATAAAAAGGTTTATATGAAAAACGTCATGTTCATATCTTCGTGAACCAATCAGGTGTTAAATCAGCTTTTATAAAAATTTCCCAGCATGCTCTGGGTAAAAATGGCTCTTGCAGGCTAGGAGGGTTAAAACCAATGCAACCGCCCAGTTCAAACTCCAAGGTGATGTCTTTTAAGTTCCCAAAGATACTCATTTTATTATAATACGTGTGCATGGCGGAAAAAAGCATTTTTTTTTTTCGGGATCAATTCGGACACAAATCTAACGGCATGCAGCTGTGGTGCCGATCGCCGGTGATCGATTTCTGCGACAGTTCTACCTGGCTCATCTCGAACGAGCCTAATGCCTCTGGACTTAATTGGATAGACCTGCAACCAATCAGCAACAGATAGACCTGCAACCAATCAGAGCAACAGATAGACCTACAACCAATCAGCAACAGATAGACCTACAACCAATCAGCAACAGATAGACTTGCAACCAATCAGCAACAGATAGACCTACAACCAATCAGCAACAGATAGACCTACAACCAATCAGCAACAGATAGACCTACAACCAATCAGAGCAACGGAGAATGTGACACACAGACACACACCTCAAAAGCAAAATAAATAAAAAATATATTATGCTGCATTCAAACATGGTTACTTATTAAAGTATTATATAAGTGTATATGTATGTATATGTGTATATGTATGTACTGTATGTATATATATGTATGTATGTATGTATGTATGTATATATATGTGTGTGTGTGTGTGTATATGTTACTCCGTAATGCAGCGGCCGTGGGTTCGACTCCGACCTGCATCCCCTTTCTTTGCTGCATGCCATTCCCCCTCCTTTCATTTTTAAGCTTTGCATTACAAATAAAATCCTAAAATGCCCAAAAAATTATCTTTTTAAAAAAAAGAAAAAACTTCCAAAAAAACTCAACAGCAATGTCTCTTTCCAGAAACCATGACCCGGTTAATCAAGATAATTTACAGACCTGGTCGTTAGCAGTTTCATGTAGGAATCATCCTGCTGCCTTTAGAAAAAATAGGACAACCAATTTTTAAACAGTTCATGTGATCACGTTTGATTTCCTTTCCCTCTTGGTCTCAGAGACATCATCCAGTCAGTTCTCATCTTATATGCAGGATGTCAAACGCTGTACATCTTGTACTGTTTGAACATCTGTGGCTGGAGTTCAGAAGCAGTCAGTCGCTGGTGTCTACTACCCAGCACCGGCCGTTCACTTGAGCTTTGTGTGATGTGGTCATTCTGATGAGCAACCATCGACTTTAATGACCACATTAAGCTTTATAGGCATCAGTTTAGCTCCTCCAGCTAAGAGCTGAGTCATTGATTCATTAAGCTGAAATGTCAGACAACATCAGCGTCCTTGAATGAGTGGGAGAACCTCCCTTAAACGCTTAAGTGTTGCTCGTCTTTCAGAAGTGTAGTTACAGTATGTGGGCAAATCTGAACCACAACACCACCTCCTTAATAAATGTTTTTTGTGTGTGTGTGCAGAATCAGCTACAAGACGGCGTACAGAAGAGGCGTGAGGACGATGTACAGGCGACGCTCTCAGTGCTGCCCCGGCTTCTATGAAAGTGGAAACCTGTGTGTTCGTAAGTTTTGCAGATTTTTTTTTAATACATTTTAAACAATAAGGAGAAAGCTCTTTAATTGTAATGTTTAACCAAGAAGTTTCTCTGCCTCCATGGAATACATGGACGATTGTACACTTTTGTATTTGTTTGTTACAAAGTTCATCGGGGTGGCAGTAGCTCAGTCCGTAGGGAGTTGTGTTGGGAACCGGAGGGTTGCTGGTTCAAGTCCCTGTACGGAGTGTGGATTGGTAGCTGGAGAGATGCCCCTTCACCTCCTGGGCACCTGGCAGTCTGGCTTGAGCAAGGCACCGTACCCACTCACTCTGCCATCTCTCCATTTGAGCGTGTGTGTATTTCAGGCCTGTGTGTAGTGATTAAGCAAGTACAAAAGGGTTGAGATAACAGAATTTTTAAACTACAATACTTACATCTGATTTCAAAAAGCACATGCGCACAAACAGAAATGTCGTTAATTACCTGCTCTCTGAACTGAACTGAATTCTGAACACACTCAAACAAAAAGAGAAAAGTGGTGTATCATGAGCCTCGTGGTGTTATTAAGGTTATGTTTCCCTCGCGTGATGTTTGCAAAAATCTGAACCAAGTCAACAACGTAATGAGGGAGAGCAGTTTTGAAAGGTAGCGCTTCAGCAAAACTGTTAAATGCAGTGTTTTCCTTAGGTTTGCAGGAGACTTAGGTGGACGTACAGTATTTGGCCGGGGGTTTAAGGGGTCCTCCCTCAAAACGATTTTTAATAAGTGAATAAACATTGCAAGTTCCCCTTCATTTTGGACCGTTATTAACATATCTGTGTCTAAACGTTGGAAAAGCTAAAGCAGAGAATGAATAAATAACCATTAAAGAAGCCCATGGCATGGAAATGTCACTTAATATGAGTTCCTCCAGCCTGCCTATGGCCCCCCAGTGGCTAGAAATGGTGATAGGTGTAAACTGAGCCCTGGGTATCCTGCTCTGCCTTTGAGAAAAAGAAATCTCAGATGGGCCGATCTGGAATATTGCCCCCTATGACATCATAAGGAGCAAGATTACCTCCCCTTTCTTTGCCTGCCCAGAGAATTTGTCCCACCCATGAGAGAGAGAGAGAGAGAGAGAGAGAGAGAGATCATGTCTTATAAACAAGCAAATCATGGCAGTTGGTCAGGGCCTCCCCCCTCCTCCTCAATAGCATTTAAAGCTACAGATACAGTATTAGGGGACCACTAAGGTCTATATAAAAGAGACTTCAGATACAGTATTAGGGGACCACTAAGGTCTATATAAAAGAGACTTCAGATACAGTATTAGGGACCACTAAGGTCTATATAAAAGAGACTTCAGATACAGATAGGGGACCACAGTCTATATATTCAGATACAGTATTAGGGGACCACTAAGGTCTATATAAAAGAGACTTCAGATACAGTATTAGGGGACCACTAAGGTCTATATAAAGAGACTTCAGATACAGGATTAGGGGACTAAGGTCTATATAAAGGGACTTCAGATACAGTAAGGGGGACCACTAAGGTCTATATAAAGAGACTTCAGATACAGTATTAGGGACCACTAAGGTCTATATAAAAGAGACTTCAGATACAGTATTAGGGACCACTAAGGTCTATATAAAAGAGACTTCAGATACAGTATTATGGACCACTAAGGTCTATATAAAAGAGACTTCAGATACAGTATTAGGGGACCACTAAGGTCTATATAAAAGCATCTAAAAAGCAGCATGTCATGGGACCTTTTAAAGACAAAACTTGCTAAAGAAATCCACTCAGGACCGACTACAATCATTAGATCTGCGAGAAGTCATTCAGTTAGTTTTGATGCTTACATTAATTTTAAATTCAGTATTTACCTGATGAAGGTCTAAGACCTAAACGTTGTATTTTCTAAATAAATTATTGCTTGTGTAATGGTCAGTGTGCAGGACTCTTTCTAAGCTCCTGATCTGCTACTTTTGGACACATCCTACGCACCGGCCCGACAAAAGAGGTGTGCAAAAAAAAGTTTTTCAATGTTACATTCAGTAGTGCCCAAAACACCTCGGGTGCTGTGCCTACACCTTATAATGGTAGGGATAACCCTGAAATACGCTGAAGCTATATAACTATTGCTATTGCTACTGACATTTAAAGCTGCATTTATTGATTTGTTTCTATTTTATTTATTTATGGTCATTTAAAGGCAATGCAAGGAGCTAAAACACGGTCATATAGAAGGAGGAGGAACAACGTTAGCATTTCTTTCAAGTTAACTTCTTCCAGGACACAAACTTTGCTCCCCCACTTAAAAGCCGTCTGTGTTACATGTGTTCTTACATTATACATAAGAAATACAGTGCACTTTTCATAGCTCTATGTACGAAAAGTTCATGAGGACAGCCCTGCCAGGCAATCAGAATTGAGTCGCAGAGGTTCAAGAAGTTGTAAACTCAATGATTTACTCATCTTATAGACGTCTGCCCAGAAAAAGTAATATTCCAAATTTAATCAGCAGCATATAACAAATGTATCTTATGACCACTTTATTTCATATAATAGTCTTTTTACATACTCCGCTGCTGAAAGACACGGAGCTTTTCATAGTACTGTGTAACGGACAGCAACAAAGATATGAACTGTAAGTGATATAAAACGGATATAAAGACCAACTAAATGACTGTTCACATTCTGTGTGAGCAGCAGTTTAACTTCTTTCATAAGAAGTTAACACACATTGCTCTCTACATATACACAGTATGTGGAGTAAGGATGCTCTTCTAATGCTAAAAAGATGCTCTTTGTGTTTTGATCAAAGGACAATAAAAACATATCCAACATTGTTGCTTCCTATCAGAGAGCTTTCTGCAGAATACAGCTGGATTTGAAATATGTCTGTATAACGTCTTTGCAACAAACAACATAATTTTCATGTCATCTGCATTGTTATGTTCAAACCTTTTTCCACTTGATACACACAACGTTTTCAGGCTTGTTAAAATTGCTGTGGAACTTGTGGAACAGTGACTCAACCTCTGTCGTTATCTTTTCACTCGCGACAGGCATTTATTTATATCTGCTGTTAGAGCTGTCAAAGTAAGATCAATCCAGCACTCTTACAAAGTGGATCCATTTCTACTTAAAGTTTTTTTTTTAAACCACAGAGAGCTTTGAAATCAATGTAAACAGAATGAAAAAGGATACCTCAAACTACTGAGACTTTTAAAAAAGGACTAAAAACATTTCTTTTTAGCAGAACTTATGAGTTTTAATTAATCCTGCAAGACGTTGCACTATATCTGTATTTTATATCGATGTTCTTACCATGCTTTTATGATCTAAAATGGAGCACTTTGAGATTTGCTCAAAAAGTTGCAAGCACGAAACTTTGGCTGATACGGAGTTAGATGTTGTCAGATATCTATTAAAACTGAAAGATGTGAGCTTTATTCTGAATATTTGTTTTAACAATGGTGTCTTCTTGGGTCACTTCATTGGGTAAATCAGACCCGTGGCTCGTTCGTCCTCTGCAGTCTTTAATCTCAAGTGCAAGAGGCCGTTTGTCTTTGTGATATTTGTCCCGTTCACCTCAGATGGGATGTAAACCCGGGTGTGTGGGATAGATGTTGGTCAGTGAGATTAAACCCCAGTATTTCCCTGCACTGTTGTTTTAGTTTGAGGCTGGTTTGAAGTTGTTTTTCTCCCAGCCAGAGAAAAACACAGTTTGACGGAGCAGATGAGACAACAGATGTTAAGTCAAAGCTCAGACGACAAATGCATACACTTTATTTAATTGTAAACCCAGTGTTCAGCTGCTGTTCTTAATTGTTAGAAAAACACACACACACACTGCATATCTGTATATCTCATCACATCTGTCTTAAAAACCACAACTGTCCTCAAACTATTACAACTCGAACTTAATGTAATGTAAGCTGTTTTTTTATATTTTTTATATTTGTTTTAAAGATTATTTTTCTTGGGCATTTTTCGGCGTTTGTTTTCACAAGACACATGAAGACGTGAAAGCGGAGAGAGGAGGAATGACATGCAGCTGCGTCAAGGTGTAAACCTCTATATATGTGCGCCTGCTATACCAACTGAGCTAACCCGGCCACACAAGTTGTTTTATCTAGTTTTGATGAACAAGCTTTTTTTCCTCTTTTTTTAATACACTAGGAAAGTTGCAAAGTCACAAATAGGTTCTAAACAGAGCACGAGTAACATTTTACACTATGGTTTGAAATAGTTTAGCCTCTTTGTTGTTGTTTTTGCTGCCTCCAGCTTCTTTTGAAACTAAATTTGTCTTCTGGCAAACAGCCCCATGCTGAGAAAACTGCGCCGTCGCTAAGACGACCAGCCATAATCAGGAGGACAGGGCACCGCGGCCGGGCGAGGCGAGCAGGTACCATGTAATCATAAAAACGCCAATAGTGTCATGTATATGCCACAATTAAAGATCCAAAGAAAGTTTGGAGCAGGTACAAGGTACAATATTTACTCTTACATAACCCTCATCTCATGTTGTCCTTCGGTCAAATTTGACCCGTTTTCAGTTAATCTCTTTTTCTTTTTTGTCACAAAAAATGGCCGTCGAAATAAGCGCTAAAAATGTCAACGTTAAAAATATCCCAAAACATTAAAAAAAGCATCCACAACATTGAAAAAGTGACAAAATGTCAGAAAAAAGTGATAATAAAGGTTACATTTGTTATTTTCACAGACTGTGTGTTTTGCGTCTCACTGTGAAAATGCACTTGTATATTTAAAGGACAGACAAGATGGATGTCCTTTTATTTGGCCTGGAGCCAGTGAGAATCTGTTGGCTGTTTGTTGTGTAATGGGATTCATTTTTCACAGAAATGTTCCGACACATCCATAAAGAGCCCAAAGCGAGTGAGACTACCAACTGGTTGTCATATGACGAGGGTGAAGTAGTGCTGACAGGTTTAACACTTTGCTTATGCCTTTCAGAGAAAAATAATTTCTCTGAATGCCTGTCCCCCTGCAAGCAAACACATGCAGATAAAAGTGAGATCCTTGAAGGTATACTTGTGACACTTGAACTCAAAAGTCAAAAATCGGCTTTTAAACGTGTCAGAAACAATGTCTGTGAGAGGAAGAGAATATCTCCCTGCCCAGGTTTATTTTTTTATGTTTGCATACCTTCCTCGATCCAGCAAAATAAATCAATTATCCACCCTAGATGGTAAAGTCTATGGGGCAGGGCTGCCTTTTCTTATTGAGAAAAGGACGTGAATGGGTTTGCCTGAGGGAGAGAGGAGGGTGAAGAGGAGTGTATTGTGTGTCTTTATTCAACATCTGCTTGTAAACAACTTTATTAGATTCTCCCGGGGCACCGAGACAAATAACCCTCGACTCTATTGTGTGATGCTTGCTCCACTGCAAGAACACAGACACAGACACACACACACACACACACACACACACACAGTCTCACGCTCCCATTGGCTGAGTAGTTTGAACGCCAGAAGCTAATTCTTTAACGTTAACTAGGGAAAGACTGCTGCCTGGTTTGCTAACGTTAATGGCCTGGGACAGGTCTTTTGTTGAGCGATATGCACAGCCAGAGCTAATTGAGAGGTTTCCCTTCTCGACGGGGGGGGGGGGCTGCTAATTTAATTAAGGGCTTTCCTCTTTCTGTGTTTCCTGGCTGTTTTGTGAGCGCTCTGTTTTTCACTTTCTGTTTGTATCTGTACATAAAGATGGAACTGTGCGTTTTTGTCGTACATATTTAGTTTTTTGCTCCTAGACTTAACATTTTTACAAAAGAAAATTTGAAATTGAAGACATCTTATGTTTGCGTTCCTGGTCTTGCGGGCGTAGGACACCTTTGTTATTTTTCATCTCTGCCTGAAGCAATTTCATCTCTTCTCAGTACGATACCTCCCTCTGTTGTCCTCTCTCTCATTCTCTGTCTAGCTCATTCTCTCCTCCTTTTTTTTCCTCTTTTTCTGTATCCTGAATGCTGTTTGTGTCTCCTTTCTGGCTGTTGAACCCGAGCAGCTTGACCGTCCGGGACCTTGGCAACTATCAACCTGCTTACAAGATTACAAGAGCAAGTGTCTTTGGCTCTCCCATTAACACATGTTTTTCCAAAAAAAAAGTTCAAAAAAGTGCAAAAAATAGTAACTGTTAATCCTGATCGCTAATAGCTCATAATAGAGTCCATGTTGCTTTTGACCCCCATCCCTCATGTGACCAACGAGCATCCTATAGGACAATGGTTCCCAACGAGTTGTAACCCCAGTGTGTAACGGTAAACCACGATAAAAAATGTTGACAATAACCATTACCGTTTAACGGTGGATTACCACAGTGTGGAAACTGTGTTTAATCCTTCCCAGCTTCATCTGAGGCTGCTGAAGTTGCCACTATGTAGCCTCCAACGTGCGTCTCTTAGTCAGGATCCCTGCGTAGCCTCCAACGTGTGTCTCTTA
Source organism: Etheostoma perlongum (assembly GCA_026937815.1). Classification (NCBI taxonomy): domain Eukaryota; kingdom Metazoa; phylum Chordata; class Actinopteri; order Perciformes; family Percidae; genus Etheostoma; species Etheostoma perlongum. The sequence continues at coordinate 36,679,231 of CM049371.1, forward strand.
GTCAGGATCCCTGCGTAGCCTCCAACGTGCGTCTCTTAGTCAGGATCCCTGCGTAGCCTCCAACGTGTGTCTCTTAGTCAGGATCCCTGCGTAGCCTCCAACGTGCGTCTCTTAGTCAGGATCCCTGCGTAGCCTCCGTGCGTCTCTTAGTCAGGATCCCTGCGTAGCCTCCAACGTGTGTCTCTTAGTCAGGATCCCTGCGTAGCCTCCAACGTGTGTCTCTTAGTCAGGATCCCTGCGTAGCCTCAACGTGCGTCTCTTAGTCAGGATCCCCTGCGTAGCCTCCGTGCGTCTCTTAGTCAGGATCCCTGCGTAGCCTCCAACGTGTGTCTCTTAGTCAGGATCCTGCGTAGCCTCCAACGTGCGTCTCTTAGTCAGGATCCCTGCGTAGCCTCCAACGTGTGTCTCTTAGTCAGGATCCCTGCGTAGCCTCCAACGTGTGTCTCTTAGTCAGGATCCTGCGTAGCCTCCAACGCGTGTCTCTTAGTCAGGATCTCTGCGTAGCCTCCAACGTGCGTCTCTTAGTCAGGATCCCTGCGTAGCCTCCAACGTGCGTCTCTTAGTCAGGATCCCTGCGTAGCCTCCGTGTGTCTCTTAGTCAGGATCCCTGCGTAGCCTCCAACGTGTGTCTCTTAGTCAGGATCCCTGCGTAGCCTCCAACGTGTGTCTCTTAGTCAGGATCCCTGCGTAGCCTCCAACGTGTGTCTCTTAGTCAGGATCCCTGCGTAGCCTCCAACGTGTGTCTCTTAGTCAGGATCCCTGCGTAGCCTCCGTGTGTCTCTTAGTCAGGATCCCTGCGTAGCCTCCAACGTGCGTCTCTTGAAGTTGGAGTCCTGTTGGAAGCAGATGATGACATATTTAAAAATGCCACGATAATACAGAAAAAAAAAGTTGGTCACTGATGTTAAATTTTCAAACCGTTACGTTCCTATTCCCAAACTGAGGGTTGGGACCCACCGAAGGGGTCAGACGAGAAATCTGAGGGCTGGCGAAAGGATTGACAACAAATAAAAGCTAAAAAATATAGTTCTGTTTAATAAAATTGTAAAATTTTTATTGATTTTCTGCCGTCTTTGTTCGTAAAGCAAGTTTTACATCTTTAGGTCTCTAAAGATTATTGAAATATAACAGTTGAGGTCTAATCTCATAATACCTTTTAATAATAAGTAATAATAATACCTTTTGTTTCTGTCCTCATGGAAACACGTACAACCATTTTCTCAACACCTATGTTGCATAAATGTAACATTTATTTTCATACTAATAAAAGTTGGGATTCATGTGGATAAATATGAGTGGACAGGAGGGGGGGTGTGATGATCAGAATATTTTTTTTCATAAACAAATGACTCAAACCGTTAAATTGATTATTAAAAATGGTTGGCAATTTAAAAATAGTTGACAACTAATGGATTCATCTTTGCAGCTGTGAAACGGTCACAACATTCGGCTGTTTACGATATGACGCTGATATTACATAGAAACACTGAAAACACCGACTGACACGAAAAAAAAACAGTTATGTTTACAGTATCTATTTTTGAGCAGTTGTGATGATTTCAGGCTTCCCTCTAGTATAAATCTGATCTCGGTGTGCTGTGCCAAGTGCATGTGGCCAGAGGATTCCTGTCCTAATGCATGAAAAAAGCTGTAAAATGTTAACACAGTGCAACTATAAATTCAGACAGGACGACCCCTCTGTGGCTAAAGCACCATAAGAGCCATAAAACCTGGCTTTACCGAGACCGGTCTAATTTGTGTATCCACTGAAGTCACTTTTTCCTCCCTGCTCGCATACTTCCTTGTAACTTTCGAAACTCAGCACTTCACTTTTTGTGCGTTATGCTGATTGTACACCTTTCATAGCCTGAAAACCGCTAGTTTTGTTTAAGTGTGTGTGTGTGTGTGCGTGAAGCCCCATCATTTCACCTTTATTTTTACAGTCAAGTCATTAAGGACAGGTTCTCATTTACAATGGTGGACTCACAAGTGACAAAACCACTTAGGGGAAGGGGAGGAGGGCTTGGAAATAAAACACATGAGACATACATACAGTTTGAATTTAGGGGTGCAAGATATATCGACTCAATATCGTTATTGCAATATATCGAAAGTGTCACAGTATGTATGCAATATTTTGTTTATTTTGTGGCTTAGTTGTGTTTGGTTTAGAACCTGCTTGAAATGCTATAATCATTTTTCATTGGCCAGTTACCGTGCCACTTGCACATGTTAGTGCACGTCAGCGCACGGGGCCACTACGTGACAAGCCCTATGAAGCGTACACGTATGTGCACGTTTCAACAGAGTGACGGTGTAAGTGAAGAAATGGAGACAACAAAATGGAACGAATCAGAGAAGAGAAAGAAAGGTTATATCCTGTTCTCTTTATTTATATATTTTATACTGTCCAACCAGTACATGTCCTGTTCTCTTTATTTTTATTTTATATGTCCAACCAGTACAACATTTTATTTTATACTGTCCAACCAGTACAACATGTCCTGTTCTCTTTATTTATATATTTTATACTGTCCAACCAGTACAACATGTCCTGTTCTCTTTATTTATATATTTTATACTGTCCAACCAGTACAACATGTCCTGTTCTCTTTATTTATATATTTTATACTGTCCAACCAGTACAACATGTCCTGTTCTCTTTATTTATATATTTTATACTGTCCAACCAGTACAACATGTCCTGTTCTCTTTATTTATATATTTTATACTGTCCAATCAGTACAACATATCCTGTTCTCTTTATTTATATATTTTATACTGTCCAACCAGTACATGTCCTGTTCTCTTTATTTATATATTTTATACTGTCCAACCAGTACAACATGTCCTGTTCTCTTTATTTATATATTTTATACTGTCCAACCAGTACAACATGTCCTGTTCTCTTTATTTATATATTTTATACTGTCCAACCAGTACAACATGTCCTGTTCTCTTTATTTTATATTTTATTGTCCAACCAGTACAACATGTCCTGTTCTCTTTATTTATATATGTTATACTGTCCAACCAGTACAACATGTCCTGTTCTCTTTATTTATATATTTTATACTGTCCAACCAGTACAACATGTCCTGTTCTCTTTATTTATATATGTTATACTGTCCAATCAGTACAACATGTCCTGTTCTCTTTATTTTATAAACTGTCCAACCATTACAACATGTCCTGTTCTCTTTATTTATATATTTTATACTGTCCAATCAGTACAACATGTCCTGTTCTCTTTATTTATATATTTTATACTGTCCAACCAGTACAACATGTCCTGTTCTCTTTATTTATATATTTTATACTGTCCAACCAGTACAACATGTCCTGTTCTCTTTATTTATATATTTTATACTGTCCAACCAGTACAAAATGTCCTGTTCTCTTTATTTATATAATTTATACTGTCCAACCAGTACAAAATGTCCTGTTCTCTTTATTTATATATTTTATACTGTCCAACCAGTACAACATGTCCTCTTCTCTTTATTTATATATTTTATACTGTCCAACCAGTACAACATGTCCTGTTCTCTTTATTTATATATTTTATACTGTCCAACCAGTACAAAATGTCCTCTTCTCTTTATTTATATATTTTATACTGTCCAACCAGTACAACATGTCCTGTTCTCTTTATTTATATATTTTATACTGTCCAACCAGTACAACATGTCCTGTTCTCTTTATTTATATATTTTATACTGTCCAACCAGTACAACATGTCCTATTCTCTTTATTTATATATTTTATACTGTCCAACCAGTACAACATGTCCTGTTCTCTTTATTTATATATTTTATACTGTCCAACCAGTACAACATGTCCTGTTCTCTTTATTTATATATTTTATACTGTCCAACCAGTACAAAATGTCCTGTTCTCTTTATTTATATATTTTATACTGTCCAACCAGTACAACATATCCTCTTCTCTTTATTTATATATTTTATACTGTCCAACCAGTACAACATGTCCTGTTCTCTTTATTTATATATGTTATACTGTCCAACCAGTACAACATGTCCTGTTCTCTTTATTTATATTTATACTGTCCAACCAGTACAACATGTCCTGTTCTCTTTATTTATATATTTTATACTGTCCAACCAGTACAAAATGTCCTTCTCTTTATTTATATATTTTATACTGTCCAACCAGTACATGTCCTGTTCTCTTTATTTATATATGTTATACTGTCCAACCAGTACAACATGTCCTGTTCTCTTTATTTATATATGTTATACTGTCCAACCAGTACAACATGTCCTGTTCTCTTTATTTATATATTTTAACTGTCCAACCAGTACATGTCCTGTTCTCTTTATTTATATATTTTATACTGTCCAACCAGTACAACATGTCCTGTTCTCTTTATTTATATATGTTATACTGTCCAACCAGTACAACATGTCCTGTTCTCTTTATTTATATATTTTATACTGTCCAACCAGTACAACATGTCCTGTTCTCTTTATTTATATATTTTATACTGTCCAACCAGTACAACATGTCCTGTTCTCTTTATTTATATATGTTATACTGTCCAACCAGTACAAAATGTCCTGTTCTCTTTATTTATATATTTTATACTGTCCAACCAGTACATGTCCTGTTCTCTTTATTTATATATTTTATACTGTCCAACCAGTACAACATGTCCTGTTCTCTTTATTTATATATTTTATACTGTCCAACCAGTACAACATGTCCTGTTCTCTTTATTTATATATGTTATACTGTCCAACCAGTACAACATGTCCTGTTCTCTTTATTTATATATTTTATACTGTCCAACCACTACATGTCTTGTTCTCTTTATTTATATATTTTATACTGTCCAACCACTACATGTCTTGTTCTCTTTATTTATATATTTTATACTGTCCAACCAGTACAACATGTCCAGTTCTCTTTATATATGTTATACTGACCAACCAGTAACTGTTGTACGTGTATTTTACTTGTTTAAAAATATTTAAATTAATATTGATATTGCAATATCACATTTTGTCAATATTGTGCAACCCTATTTGAAATGACACAATTCACAACACAACACAGACATCATCAACACGTATAACGAGAGAAGTGCTCAGGTACATGGGTGCATAAGAAGGGGAGAAACCTTACAAATGTTTAGATGGGAAGTTATGATGTGGAAAAGCAGCTGCATATGTCGAGGTGTATGTACGGATGAGATGGCGCTTTTGGAGAGATGAAATGGAAATGAGTTTGTCCAGCGTAAGAGTCATTTGCAGAGCATTCCAGTCGTGAGCGGCGGCAGATTGCACATCCATCCTGAAAGTGAAACTAAAGAGGCATACTTTTTCATTTATGTGACGTCCATTTGTTTCTGTGAACGTAGATTTATTCAAGTGGAGCTTGTGAGCACGTTTCAGCCGGAGATGAATCAGTGGCACAAACAGCGAGTCGGAGCAGCAGCACATCATGTTTCTGTGATGGAGGAGCTTAAGTCTCCAAGCTGTCAGCCCATCTTCTCCCTGCACAATCCCTACCTGATGTACAATGCAGGATTCATACGGTGATACACAAGTGATCCCTACAAAATGAGTTGCAAGGGGTGTTGGATAAAGTTCAGCCTTTTGCTTTCAACAAGCTGTGTATTGTCTGCGCCTTGTCTTTTTATTCCATTAAGCAATATAAGGGCTTTTAGGGTTGCAGCTTATATTACCATTTTTTTGAATAGTGTTTCTTTTTTTTTCAAATTATTATCTTTGAGCTGTGGGACTGTTAACAATTAATGCATTTCCCAGCATGCATTGGGCAGAGTACACTCTGGACACCTCGCCACTCTGACTCCTTTTACTCTGTCCCGTTTGCTTGGCAACCTTACAATTACGACAATATTCCGCAAAGTCAGATATAGTTTCAGTATGTAACGCCTTGTATAACAACAAACTGTCATTTCAACATTTGTGTTTGTGTCATCACACAGATTAAACAAACAAGAAATAACTTTTAAATTTAGGGAATGAAACTACATAAGGTTTAGTAAAATGTGTTAATTAGTGATCTAAGCATGGCAACCAGGGATGGTGCAGTTCATGGTCTGTGCCCTAAAGTTCCCATATTGTAAAATCCACAGCCAGCTGAACTCCTAATATACACTTAACACATATCTGTGTCTTTATGTTTTTAGGTGTGTATATAATATAAACTGTTTTTTAATGTCTATTTTTCCATCAAATTATGACCTGGACACAGGAAGCTTCTAACTGAATAATTATATTCAGATGCTACCTGTTTAATTATAACTTGTTGTGTAGTCTTCCTGTGAACTTATCGAAAATTGTATGCATCGTTAATTTCTTTACAACAATGTTTAAAATCCCTAGAATCAATATTTTATTTTTTTTCAATGACCTAAATATTTACTATTTATACAGCACTGCTGACGGCGACTACGTCATATGTTTCCAGCAAAACAGACCAAAAGCAGAAAATGCAGCAAGTGGGAGGGGAAGAAGCTCCCCAGAGCTAGGTTAGTAACAAGCATTTCTGGGACATGGATGCACATAAATGGAAAGGGAGAGGAGAGAGGAGCTCAGTGTGTGTCCCCCGGCAGTCTAAAACTATAACAGCATGAAGAGCTGGTCTAAGGTAAACCTGAACCAGTTCTATAAGGGTTGGTAGATGAATCTGGCGACTATGAAGAGAAGCAGAGAAGAGAAGGGGTGCCGTGTCTGTAGCTATACACCCTCCCCCGTTGGTTTATGCGAACGCTGCAACTCCTCACTCCTTAACTATAAGCTTTATCAAAGAGGAGCATTTTAAGTTTACTCTTAAATGCGGTGATCGTGTCTGCCCCCCCAAACCCAGACTTGGAGTTGGTTCCACAGGAGAGGAGCCTGATAGCTGAAGGCTCTGGCTCCCATTCTACTTTTAGAGACTCTAGGAACCACAAGTAACTCTGAATTCTTGGAGCGCAGTACTCAAGTGGGGCAATAAGGTACTAAGAACACTTCAAGATAAGATGGTGCTTGACCATTTAGAACTTTGTAGTTCAGAGAAGGATTTTAAATTCAATCCTGGATTTTATAGGAAGCCAATGCAGAGAAGCTAATACAGGAGAAATATGATCTCTTTTCTTAGTTCTTGTCAGAACACGAGCTGCATCATTCTGGATAAGCTGGAGAGTCTTAAGGGACTTTTTTGAGCATCCTGGTAATAAGGAATTTCAGTAGTCCGCCTGGAAGTAACAAACGCAAGGACTAGTTTTTCAGCATCGTTTTGAGACAGGATGTTCCTAATCTTGGCAATTTTACGAAGATGAAAAAAGTTGTTCTTGAAGTTTGTGTCAAGTTGGCATTAAAGGATATATTGTGATCACAAATAACTCTTTCTGACAGTAGTGCTGGAGGCCGGGGCAATGCCATCCGAGACAGCCAGATGTATTTAAAAAGGGGTTTGATATTAATGTTGGTGTCCTCTTCTTCCTCCTCAGCGCTGTGTACTGAAGAGTGCGCGCACGGACGTTGTGTCTCTCCTGATACCTGCCAATGTGAGCCAGGCTGGGGGGGACTGGACTGCTCCAGTGGTGAGTACACATCACACTCACAGTGAAATGAAAAGCCGATGTAAACAAATCACACAGGTTGGACTTTGCTTTTTATCTTTTTCTCAGGTTCACGTAAATACTACATACTTGTATGTATACCACCATATGTAATCATTTCAGCTGCAGTGTCTTAATGAACACATGTAGCAACTAATGGTTATGTTCATTGTTTATTAATCTGTCAATTATTTTCTTGAACAATGGATCAGTTGTTGAGTCTATGAAATGTCAAAAAATGTGGATCAGTGTTTCCCAAAAAGCCCAAGATGACGTCCTCAAATGTCTTGTTTTGTCCACAACTCAAAATATATTCAGTTTACTGTCACAGAGGAGAGAAGAAACTAGAAGATATTAAAAAATTACAGACTTGAGATCATTTATCATCTTCGATCAACCTAAAAAAAACTTTTAGCGTAGGAATACAAAATGTCAAATCAAATGTTACACCAAACATTCAACTAAATATTACACATTTGATTAACACAAATCTACACAATTAGCTCATCACATTCTTTGAAATCGCAAAATTTTTGATTTGAGCCATATACTGGTGCATCAACTATCTTTTAGTTATTCACATTTGTAGCCATAACTAGTCTAAAGTAACTGGCATGCAAGGGCTGTTTGGGAAGCTCTTGTTTGATTCAGCCTCACTCTCTGTAACACGCTGACAAACACGAATGAGAGCTGAGACTGGAGCAACAGTTAATAGTCGGTGACTGGGGCACAGCATAATGATCAGAGATTGGCATTTTCAGAGAGACACCAAGTCGTCTGACGTTCGCCTTCCGTGGCGATAAAGCAAAGAGCCCATTTCCATAGTAGAGGTCAATCTGCAAGCTCATTCCTGCAGATAAAAAACGGAAATGTTAAGTGAGCAAGGACATCGTGATTAGCTTGTTTGGCTTTAGAGCATAATGCTGGTGGTCCAAGAGCACAGTCTCATACATAAGCAATTTGTAACGCTCTACAGAGTTATAGAAGGGTAGAAAATAGGTTATAACACAGATGGGGACACACGCAACAAACTACTCATTAAATAAAAGAAGATAATGCCAGTGCACACTTCAGATCAGCAAGCAGGCTGTTCCATGATTGAAAAGCACACACACACATCTGCACTGTAATTAATGGCTGTGAAATCTCCAGTTATTTACTTTAGACTTCACAGTAACACTACTGTATATGATTTTTACAGTAGAATGCTGTAAAGTTTACATTATAACCTTGTCAACATGACAAAATCACATTAGTCAAAGCATTACTGTAAAAAAATCACTATAGCCACTGTAGCTACTGTAAATAATAAAGTAAACTACTGTATTTTTGTTTTTTATCTCATGTTGTGTTTAATATTTTTGTACTTTACAGTGACTATATAAAATACTGTAAATGGAAGTATGTACCTTTACTGTAAAAAGAATCCACAGTAACTTGCTGGACAATTGTTGCCAGTAAGTTACTGAAAATTTTGCATTAAATTTGTTACAGTGTGTCTGATGAACTGTAATCATGCCAGATATATAATATGCATTCAGACCACTAAGATCTTTATAGGCCAGGAGCAGATTCTGGGACCCGGACCAGTCTGGCTGTTGGACGATCGGTTGGATGAATGACTTGAACTTTGGTGGACTGTCTTACAGTTTGAGCACATCGCTGCTGTCAAAATATTTTGTATTATTCAGGTAGTTTTACCTGTTTACCTGTTGCTGCTACTGTATACTTGACTGTGCTCTTAGCTGAACGGAGCTTTTGAAAGCGAAATAGAGATAATCTGTGTCATGGTTACTGATCAGCAGCTCATTTACAGTCAAACTTGTGGAAATGAAACCACTGCATTTCAATATCCGTCTCATTTCAGTCGTTTGGTTCCACTTCTCAGCTCTTCAGACTTTCACTCTGTATAGACTAGAATACACTTCATTGTCCCCGAGGGAAAATTTAGCATAGCTCAATCTGTTGATTCACAACACAAACATGTAGCAGAAAAAAACGTAAAATCAACATAAAATTCACATGAAAACATAAACATAAGATCATCAACAAAGCATCTTAGAACATAAAGGAAGGACCATATGACTCTACAGACAATGCGACAAAAGTGACTGTAATAGTTAAAGTGTGTGTGTGGGGGGGCTTTGGGGGCTATTGACACTTAATGACTCTCACAACCCCTTTTAGTCCCACTTTGTTATTGGTGTGCTCCAGCCTCCCCAGTGTTTACCTGTTTTTATTGCTGCCCAGGGGCCGGGGGACTGAGGCCAAGCCAAAGCAGGTAAGGTAAATCTACCAGCAGTTAGGCCGGGGGGGAAGAGGAAGATGAAGTATGTTGATCAACTCAATCTGTCGGGTTTACTCTGGAAGTTTGGCTTCAACTTCCTTTCTTCAATGTGCCGTAGTCATCTGTCTGTCTGTCTGTCTGTCTGTCTGTCTGTCTGTCTGTCTTTGTCTTCATCATCCCCTCTTATTTATTTAGTGATGAAGCAAAACTGGCAGACCATGCAGCTGTATGACAGGTGAATCTGAAAAGTGAAATAATCTTTTATTTATTTTTATTTTTTTTACATATTTGTCCCTCAGGGAAAATACTCTGCCTCCTCAGAACCCTCTAATAGACTTCTGCTCATTACCTGTGGACAGATGTAATATTCTATGAAGATGCTGCACAGTGAAACCAAGTTGTCCCTCCCATGTGGATATTAAGCCTATTCCTACACAGACTGTGTTTCATGTCATGCACGCTCTTACCTGATTGGTCAGAGGAAATACATCCTGTGGCGAATAACAGATTGAGAAGTCCCATGTTGTTTTATTTTTCATTATTATTTTGGTTTCTAATAAGCTGCAGCCTAGGATGAGTGCAGTGTTTGTCATGTTGTGTTGGAAAATCAACTGCAGAGGAAATACATTTAAAGTCCTAATGTCTCACAGGCAGGACAGACACATTACTGGATCCTGATTGGTGGACAACCTGAACCTCTAATTCAGATGAGTTAAGTGAAATCTCTTCCTGTTTCAATGCTGGGAGAGAGTTTAGAAGTTATTCCCAGAGAGAAGCCACGAAAAGAAAGTGATTTGTCGTATTAACCCTAAAAAAAAAAAGGGAGGATAATAAAAAATAAAATACCCTAAAGCCAAGCACTCAAAAAAAAAACTACTTAAACTAAAAGAACCAGAGGTGAATTAACATCTATGATGACGGAAAAACGCTCCTTTGGGTCGTATAAGTGGGGGGAATAAACTACCTATATAGTCGTATGGATCGGAGGACTTGTTGGAATATAAAAGTGGACATTGACTGGAAAAAACTGCTGCAATTAACCTAATCCAGGCTGCTATTACCTTTTACTACACACTGTATTAATCAAAACCATTAGCGTATACATGTCATTTCTAGGAAACAGGGCTCAGTGTAAAGAATTATTTAATCTATTTTACATGATTATACAGTAGTGTGTGTGTGTGTGTGTGTGTGTTAACTTTTGAAACCCACAGTACATACCAGAAGAATGCATGTTATGTATGTGGAACACAAGTAACTCAAGGTTCCCGTGGGCTCAGTTAGGATGAAAAGTAGAAGAGAAAGCCACAGGACTGTCCTTTGCGTTGTCTTCGACTGCAGCTAACTAGATCAGCTGCTGAAGCAGTGTGTGAGCGTCAGCCGCCTTCGCTGTCCACGCGCCAGTCCAGTCGAAGAACTTTGTTGCTCTGCCAGGCAATATAAATAGCTCGGGCAGAAGTTGAGGGAAGCAACGAGAGGAAGACAAGGAAGAGACAGGCGAAGACAACAGAGGAGACGTTGGAAGAGGCCTCAAAAGTAGAGGAAATTATGAGGAAATAAATGGTAGATAAGGACAAATTATGATGGAATTTATCTTGTGAAGATGGTGATTATGATGAGAGAGATTATCAAGAGCAAGAAGGAGAAGATGAAGGGAGGGAACATTGCAAAGAAGCAGTTTAAAGACGGTAAAGGTTGATAAAAGAATCAGGCAGAGTAGAAGTTGCTACACAGACAATTTTTGAAGTGATCAACAGTAATTACTTAAGCACCTTCAGACTTTCAATTTCAGAGTTGACAGTTGTGTTAGTTTATCTATGCTGGTATTAGCCTTGTTTTTCACAGAACAAAATAGGTCAAGATACAAACATCGGTTACAAAAAAGATATCAGACACACATTTCAGTGAACTATTTACTATTTATATTTATCTATATATAATAAAATAAGCTTTCCAAACGAGCCGCCTGGTTGCTCCGGTTTGAACTCTGGGAGCAGACAGTCAAGCGTTTGTCCAATCAGGTGCAGTAGCAGGAGGTTGGGGCCTGTTGTCTTTGCTTGTCAGGGGTCATTGAAGATAACTTGATACAGTAACTGCTAAAGGCAAGCCCTTCAAGTGTCCAATGCAAAAAACCTCACTGGACACGCATTTCCTCAGCAGCAGTCCATTTAATACTAACGCCGGAGTTATTCAAAAACGAAACACTTTATATCATGACAAACAACTGAAGGCTCATAAAACAATATGGAAGTAGAAGCACAGATGGCAGCGGAAATATATAAATATCCAGTGTGTGTCCACAGGGGTCGGTGTTTTTCATTTGAAGTGTTGACACCTTTGATATTGTTTCATTTGACCAGCTGACCTTTTCAACTAAGGCTGCGCCCAAACAACGTCAGCATACACCTGGAAACATGACTCTCCCTCTCTCTCTCCCCCCTTTTAAAAGAACTCTGTTGTGGCTTGATAGAGGTGACAGTGTACTCTCAGCCAGGAAATGACCCCCGGTCAAAAGACAAGGGATTATGGGTAAACCTCACTTCACTTCTCTCGCTCTCTCTCTTTCTTGCTCTCTTCCCACTGGGGTTGTGAGGACTCAAAGTGCACAACACCCTGACAGGAACAATCAGGCTTCTTCGTAAAAACTCTCTGTTCCGTGTTTCACTCGGCCATAAGTGATGAATTTGGCGCAGGTCTCCATTTGTTGTCATGGAAACAGACAATAGCCTAGCACATTGCATTAACACGCCTTTTACTGATGAGCCACTGGAAGCTTTTGCGACGGCAAAGAATACTGTTGTTTATGTCTCTTGTAATGGATGACCGCAAACCACTTTTCTAATGAGCATGTGAAGGAAGATGTGGCTTCTTTTAGTACTTTGAGTACAATCCCAGTATCTGGGTAACCAGTTTGTGGTTATTGTTTTTGAACCTGCACATCATCTTTAAAAAAAATAAAATAAAAATAGCAAAGATAGAAAACAGCTGAGTCTGAGGGGGAACATGTTATTCCTTGTATTTGTGGTGTGCTTTACCCAGCGGGCTTCTCATTTTACCTCCTGTGGGTTTTTCTAAAGTTCCTATAAATATGATAATGTGTCGAGGTCGAGTTGATCTGGTGTGCCTTGCTGAGACCGTCCATCAATACCTACCAGGTCTGGATTCGTTGTGGAACGGTTGCGCCCATGACTGACAGCTGAAGCCACGAGGATCCACGAGATCTTGCGAATTCACGTACAATAGAACCAAACAACAACAGTCTGCTTCCATCCAGAGGAGTAGAGGGGAAACAACTCTGTGCTGTGTTTTCAAGGTGTAGTGCAGGGAAACATGATCTGCCGTGAGCACTGTCTAGTTCATTTAGAAAATTGACCGGATGTTTTATTTGTTTCTGTGCTCGAGCTCCTGTCCCGCACTATCTGCCATGTGCTGAATTGCTGCGGAGCTCTTCGACATCCAGCAAAAAAAGACCCAACAATTCCAGTAATTCCCCCACAAGCAAGCATTTGGTGCGACAATGGCAAGGAAAACGTCCTTTTAGGGAGACCCGAGCTTTTGGTGTGTGGACATCTGCCGCTGCCGGTTGGGGGTGCGATAAACAGTGGCAATTATAGTAACAATAAAGATAATGGAACTAGAAATAATAGCTGTAGCAGTTCAGGGTGCAGCAGGGCATGGTAGATCTAAACAGGGCATCACAGGGGGTTGCAAGGTGTTGTAGGGCTTAGCAGGGTGTAGTAGGGCGTAACAGGGCGCCGGGCAGGACCACGGCAGCATGATTTAAACGCCATCCTGATCCTAGGAAAACTGCGAGTCAGGAAAACATAAGGACTCTGGGGAATAAGCTCCCCAGAGCTAGGTTAGTTACAAGCATTCCTGGGATATGGATGCACACAGACGGAGAGGAGAGAGGAGCTCAGTGTGTCAAAGGAAGGAAGTCCCCCGGCAGTCTAAAACTATTACAGCATAACTAAGAGCTGGTCCGAGGCAAACCTGAGCCAGTTCTATAAGGGTTGGTAGATGAATCGGGCGACTATGAAGAGAAGCGGAGAAGAGAAGGGGTGCCGTGTCTGTAGCTATACACCCTCCCCCGTTGGTCTACTATGCGAACGCTGCAACTCCTCACTCCTTAACTATAAGCTTTATCAAAGAGGAAAGTTTTAAGTTTACTCTTAAATATATTTGGAGCAAACCTTTCTATCCATGCATGGACCCTTTCCTTCTTGGATGTAGTTTATATGGAACATTCTACGGCACGCATCCATGAAGAGCCAGGAAAGACCCTAGACACTTGGCACATCATCACTGCCTTGACCTCAACCTGGGCATGTGTTTGGTCCCATGTCGTGTGTGTGTGTGTGTGTGTGTGTGTTTCTGCATGTGTTGTTTTGTTTCCCTCCCTCCCTGCTTTCCTCTTTCTTGAATATATAAATATAAAATAAAAAATAAAATTTGATCACAGAAAAAGAAATATAGGGAGCAACAGGCAAACTAGCTTTACAAGTGGATTGAATGAGCTGGTATGGTTGATGTAGATTTCCAAAAGTAACATAAATATTTAAAGAAAGTTTAAAGTTTTTAAAATTTATGGATCTTAGGTTTCCCCCACTGGCCAAATTCCACTTTAATGCCTGCATGTATCCCATGTACACACCATGCACAACACAAAGGCCAGAGTGCTCACAAAAAGCAGAGCATCAGCTGGGCAGACACACACTCATGGAGTTGCCTACAGTGATGTATTTGCCTCTTTTTGCTGCTTCCTCGTGCAGCCTAAGCCAAGTTTCACACGGTTTTTCTTTCTGGCATCCATGGTTTGAAAAGCCTGTCAAGGTGTGCAGCGACATAATGCAGCCTAAGCTTTCTGTCAGCCACTGTTCACTCTTTTCGCTCCTCTGTTTGTCTCTTTTGCCCCTCTCCTTATCTCCCGGTACCACTCTTCAGCTCGACTGTATAAAATCCATACTGCTCCATCGCAGTGCAACTTTGCCTCAGCTTCCGCTTTTGATTTGTGTTTGTTCCCAAACACTCAAACACTACATACAAGGCCTTTTTACCAAAACCTTTATTTCCCATGATATGTTTTTTTTAATAGTTTTCCTTTATTGTAATCGTTTTCTTTCATGTTCTTCTCCGGTGAGTGGAAAAGATTGTGTTTCTGGATTGCAAACATCACAAACACAGATCCCAGTTGTTTCTGTTTTCTTTGCATGTAGAAGTCCAAATGTCAAAGTCTCAACATCCAGACAATGGACTAAATAAATATAGTTTGGTTTCTAAAATATTCATCAGTGGACGAGCGCTGACTCCCAGACCGACTCTTTTCTAGTCGTCTTGTTTCTTACAAAAACCTTTTGGTTTTAGTGCAGGACATTCTTCTGAATCTGATTGGACAAGGTCACATCTCACATATCTGTCCTTGCTCTGTTTCAGTGGATTTAAGGAAAAAAACGGCAATTAAACAACAAATACGGCACCTTCTAACATGTAACTGAGGTGTAAAATGACCTAGCAACAAAGATTTAGGTGAGAGTTACTGCGTTGACACTAACTGACTCATCTGTGCTGCTCCTTGCCAGCTGGATTGAACTTTTACAACCATGATTAACTCAACAACAAAGCCTCCTCAGGCTTTAGACTCCGATAATAAAAGAATATACGGTGATATATACAGTGTGTATATATAGTTGTACTTTACGCAACAGCCGAGCTACGTTTCATCTGCTTTACTTGCGATTATAGCAGATGTAATGTCTGATTTGAACCCAGACCACAATCTTTTTCTAACCGTATCTAAGTAGTTTTTGTGCCTAAACATTAGGGTTAGGGGGTAATACTTGTAGGCGCAGCTGCATCATCTCCTCTTCAGCTGGAGAATTTGCCTCTGCGTTTGTGGGCTCACAGTTTTATGTAAATATTGGTCTGGTCTCTCCCCCAGATAACATTCTCTCTTTGTTCCATTCCACATGCACTGAAATCCTAGACTCTATTGCCCCTCATCGGATTAAAGCTATTAAACCTAAGGCGGACTCCTGGCTAAATGACACCACAAGGGCCCTTAGGCGACACTGCAGACAAGCTGAACGAAGATGGAAGAAAGACAATTTACACGTGTCACTGGGTGTATTAAGGGACAATCTAGCCACATACCAGAATGCTGTGAAGATGGCAAAGATGCAGCATCTCTCTTCTGTCATCGCTAGCAGTTGCCATGAACCCAGAGTGTTATTTAATACTATTAACTCTGTCATAAATCCATGCACCTCTGCTCCGACAGATGTGTCAATCAGTACATGTGAGGAATTTCTTATTTTATTGATAAAGTAGCATCTGTCAGGAAAATCACCAGTGCTAATTTTAAGGTGTTTTTACCTGCTTCTCCTACACACTCAGCTGTGTTTGAGGAATTTAAGCCAGTTTCTCTGACGTTACTTAGTTAGATAGTGCAACACATGAAACCTACCAACAATCCCATAGACATTTCGTTGGGCCGATATTATTGGCCGATATTAGACATTTCCCGATATATAGGTATCAGTAATTATTATCATTATTTTAGTAAAACTCATAAATAACTACAACTAGCTAAATGTGTTTATGTTTTGTAACACGTTTCTGGATTAAAAAAAAATAAATCAGCCAATATATCGGCATATCGGATTAAAAAATAATTACATATTTGTGTCGGTATCGATCGGTGCTCCGCCACACCAAAAACAGCTTTTCATTCATATCCTCTTTGTGTCAAAAACGCATGCCGTCTTGTCTGCTTGTGGAAAACACTTGCTCACAAGATGAAGCAGGTACGCAAGTTGTCAGAGGAAATAAGCAGCAGGTGTAAAAGGTTATGTTCTCTGTAAGAAGACAGAAGTAAGACGAGGTGTGATTTGGAGGAGTGAGGGGAACATTGGGCTGAGACGGACGTGACATGTTTCTCGAAGAGATTGGTTTTCAATCCCCTCCGGTGGTAACTATGCAGCACTGAAGGGGATGGGAAGGTCACCCCTCCATTGGGAGACAAGAGGTAACAACGTCGAGGCCGCCTAAAGGCAATTCACCATAGGAAAGGAGGAACTAAGCCCCCGGTAGGAACTGATAGGCTGCCATAGACTCAATGAGATATATATACCCTGGGAGCACTGTGCAGTGTGGCCTTTCATGAAGATTACTCCTTTTACAATTAAACACCAGGGCTCACTTGCTCGTTTTTTAGCATTTTAATCTGAAAGGTTCCCAAGTTCAAGGTCTTCAGCTGCAGATCCACGCTTAATGTAATTTATTTACTTAACACTCTGGGTTGTTTGCATTTCTTTAAACCAGTCCTAATCTTCTTGGGCCCTCTAGGGATCTCCTCTTGTAATTATTATGGTAGCAAAGCAGGAAGTAAACTGACGACATATAGGAGCGCTAAATTCTGCAAAAGGAGGCAGGTTGGGGTTTTGATGGGTCAAACAAGCACAGGACTGTCAGTCAGGAGCTCAGTTCCGGACGCAGCGACGGCAACTCTGCCAAATAGTCTCGGTTGAACTGTTTTGGTGGAACATTTGCACCTTGCAAAAGAAAATGCCACATCCAATATTAAATGAAGTGAACCGTTCAGTCTGGATCAACGGCCGTTTAGGATGGTCTACCAGATGTTCCACGCCTTACAAAACTCTGTTTGTTTGGGGAGGGAAATTTGGATCGTGATCCTTTCAGGGAATAATTGCAAAGATGTATAAAGAATATGTTAAATGTTAGGGCATTTACTTTCTAACTGGGAGGTTTTGGGCCCAATACACTGGTAAGAGATGATGAGGTTTAACTATGTATCAGCTAATTTAAATAGATCACATTACTGTATTGGGTCAACAGTTAACTTCATTTAATATTGTATGTGGAGTAGAGCCCGACAGATAAAGGATTTTTAAGACCCATATATATATTGGTTAATAAAAAATGCAAAATGCAAGACATGCCAATATATCAGTTGATTTATATATATATATATTTTTAAAATCCAGAAACACGTTACAAAACTTAAACAGATTTCCCTAACATTAGTTATTTGTAGTTATTTATGAGATTGCACTAAATAATATAATTAGTTTTATTGTCACAACAGAACAGAGGAACATCAAAATATATTAAAGATAGATAAAATGTATAAAAATACAAACTTAAGATATGAAACCTAAAGTCTTTTGAATAAAAACACAATGACAAACAACAATAATCAGTGTTGCCAACAGGGACGTTGTAGAGTGAACAAACTATACAACGCCAACACTCATTAAATGGTTGACCGTCTGTTTTTATTTTATTTTTTTGAATATTCATTTATCTATTCATTTATAAAAAATGTAGTTTGGGAAATGCTGAATATTGGCCGATAATATCGGCCCGCCAATATATCGGTCGGGCTCTAATGTGGAGTTTTCTTTAGCGGGGTGCAAATGTTCCACCAAAACTCGTTTCTTCCCGTGACTATCTTGTGGAGCCGCCGTCGCTGCGTCCGAAGCTTGGCGCCGCTCAAGATGATTGTGATTGGTTTAAAGAAATGCAAACAATATGAAAGTTTTTTTCACTCCTATCCCAGAATGCATCTGTGGTGTAGCCAGACCTTTACTCCACAGCGCTGGGGAGAGATAGGTCTGGCAGTGTACACACAATACAGTAACCTGAGTATTTAAATTAGACAGAGAACATGTTACTGCACTGTACAGTACGTTTAGTACATTTTGCTGATTTTACTCAAGTAAAGTTTTGAATGCAGAACTTTAACTTTGATTTAATTAAAGAATCTGAATATTTCCTCTACAAGTGGTCTACCCAAACCAGCACATCACAAGTGTCATTATTGAGTCTTCTTCTCTGTGTGATCCAGTGTTGCATGGCCTTTTATCCCCTCCTGTTTGATTAGTTCCTCAATGTGTCATACAACAATTACTAGCATAACAAATTCATCACATTACCTTGATTCTTGTTCCTATTCTCAGTCCATAATCCAGTGCAGCTTCAGGCTGGGAGGTTAATGAGATGTCACAGACACCTTTTCACCCCACTACTCAGACGCCACAAGATGGTCTCAGAGGATATGAAATATTCAGCCACGCTTGGAAAGGGACTAGCTTCTGAGAGCCATGAAGTGCTTGAGTCTTTTGTTTAAAACATGATATTAGGTTAACATGCTTTAGTTTTATTTTTACACTGATGTTAAGAGGAATAACTGAGTGTTGGTTGTATTTGAACAAGCTAAAAGAGAAGTCAAAATCCTGCATAATTTCTGTATTCATAGTCATAATAATTCAAG
Source organism: Etheostoma perlongum (assembly GCA_026937815.1). Lineage (NCBI taxonomy): Eukaryota > Metazoa > Chordata > Actinopteri > Perciformes > Percidae > Etheostoma > Etheostoma perlongum. The sequence goes on from CM049371.1 coordinate 36,698,404, forward strand.
TCTTCAGTCTTGATCACACTGTTCTTCTGCTTCATGCCTGTTTGATTTGTGAGCCGTCACGGCAGCACAGTCACTCAGCATTATGTATACGAGCCTAACTCACCTGTGCTCTGCCTGGCAATAGATGACTCTGAAGTCCCACTGCTCCTCATTAGCATGGTCTTCATTAGGCAGCTAATACCTGTTGCCCGTGTTGGAAGGGGTGATATTGTGGGGGTCAGTAGCCATTAGCCAGTCTGTCCTCTGGAGCTTTGTCCGGCTCTGAACCCCATCCAGGAAAAGACGGACGTTTCTATGACAAAGTGTATCTTTCATTACCCAACAGACTGAGTTCAGCAAGTCATTAAGTGCAGCTTTGCAGAAATGATGCAGGGTGAGTTTCTGTGGAGAGGCGAGTGAAAGTTACATGAGAGGCAGAGGACAAAGAGAGGATCATAGAAATGTATAATAACAAAGAAAGAACGTATGGAGAGCCTTAGTGATCCAGATGAAGGTAATGCATAGGGGAGGAGTATATCTTAGGGATAAAAGTGTCTGATGTTGCTTTATATATGCTTGTTGTGTATGTGTTGTGTGCATATATTAATTCAGTATTACACACTGCTGTACCTGTTCCACTCTGAAAGAGTGTGTGTGTGTGTGTGTGTGTGTGTGTGTGTGTGTGTGTGTGTGTGTGTGTGTGTGTGTGTTTTGCCAAGGCTCCTGTTTATCCTGGCACTTCATTCAGGTCCTCAGCGCGCGCGCACACACACACACACACACACACAATGCTGACGAGTGGACTTGCCCCATTCCCAAGTCCAATTAACGGCTACAGTCGCATCAGCATGCCCCTTGTGTTTGGTCAAAATTAAATTACCAGCAAACTTTTTAATCAAATTCCACCACCATCCCCTGAGGGGTGATTGGTTCTCTGCACTCTACTGTTTGGTGCCGCGATGTCCGTCTCCTCCAATAGGGAGCTGAGATTCAGCTTGAAGCTGTGAAGCATGGGTTCATGTCTTGCTTTTTTTATGAGCGGAAGAAAAATGATCCTTCAGCATTTCCTGCTGTTTGTTAAATTACCGCAACCAACACAATCAAATCCAGTCTGTCTGGTGTAAAGCAAACTGCGCATTGACTTTTTTTGCATTGTTATAATATTTGACAGAAAATGTCTGTAAATACACCTCGCTACAGATGTAGGATATGTATTTGGATATCAAAGCAACCCATTCCAGCAAAATCTTACATTGGAGTCCTTTGTCAAAAGAAAATAAAAAAATGCTTTTAATGTATATATGCTATCAACTTAATGATTAAATAAGATAGTGTCTCCAGACTTACCTCAATTATATACAGTATATTGTCTCCTGCTAGTTGTAGTACAGCACTTACTTTAAAAAAATATGTTTGTATCTCTTTTTGGTGTTTTTAGACGGTCCCTAAGCACTCCTTTCAGTATCAACACAGGAACTAAACACAGCTCAAATAGCACAACTTTCATGCATCATCATTTAACAAGCTGGCATGAGAATATTTCAGAGAACTAATCAATTCATCTTGGCAGAGCTGCTGTGAATGTTTTGCTGTGGTTACGTTGTGTTTTGAACCAATTATGCAGACCATAAAAAAAGAGGCTTATCACATGGTTGAGACCAAAAGCAGCAGAACTAAACTAAAGTGAGTTACACATGCTCTGCAGCTGGTGACATTACAACAGCTGTGTGTCAACGCCAATAATGAGCGATACATTGATTCATTAGACATGTTTTTCATGGCGGGGGAAAAAGCACAAGTGGCTTTTAAGGGAAAATACAAGCCTGTGTGCAACAAAGAATTTCTTATTATAGGACTCTCCATCATAACCCACTCAAGGCACATTAGTTGTACCTGCCACCGCCAGCTTAATAAGAAAAACACAAGTAGCAGTTTACAGAAAAAAAACAACTAAAGAGGGAGTAGTCATTCATATATTTTTTATTGTATTTCTTTATTTGCATACTCCACAAGCAATAACAACTATTATCTAGAGACATAATTACAGAATAGTTATACAATGAAGGACTGTGGCTAAAACAAATACTAAGATTGTGAAAGACTTTAAAAAAAATTCTGAATGGATACAAATCTGTGGAAATGAATCCATTGAATTAGGGCTGCACAATTATGGCCAAAATGATAATCACGATTATTTTGATCAAAATTTTGATCACGATTATTTGTTGATTTTAACCAAAAAAAATGTATCGTCGCTATTTATAACTGCGAGAGGGAGTGTGATGGACGCTACTCACAGAGAGACAGCTGACTCATTATGAACGGGTCCAGCACGAGTCGAATGGCGGATACACACGTCATGTGTATGAAATGTCTGTATCGTCACTGCGCTGCATTTTTATGAACTATGGTCCAGGTCCAGGTCCTGGTCCAGCAGCTCCGTCTCACACGCTGTTACTCTACCAACTGAAGTTAGTTGCGTTCAATAACTTCTTCTGTGTTCTTCGCCGTGGCGGCCGCGATGGCAGAGTTACCACGGAAACACTGGTACAAATACAGGTTTGCCCCTCATATTTAACAATATACAGCTGTGTAAATAACAATTAAACTGTAGACAGTTGCTGCGCGGAGAGTAAGAGGAGAGATTCAACACAGGCACGGCTTTACAGAAGAAATGGGTCATGTAACGCAACATTAAACCATATCCATATAAACATTGCAGCGGATGCGAGGACATTAGCACCGGTGCGTCCTAGAAGAGCTAACAGCTAACAGACGCTAACTAGCACCGGTCACTGCTGTTGTCTGAATAACACAGACGGGACAACATGTTGCGTTTACTGGTAAACTGGTAAACCTTGAGACCGACGTATGACTGCTATCTGTTGAGTTGTCCTCCCGTTACTCTGTCCTCTGTGACTGTCTCCATCTAGAAACTAAGCTGCACGATGCAGGGAACAACTCTGACTGGCACATGATCAGACAGGGGTTTACGGAGCGGTAGATGCGCTATGCAAAAACCCGACGCGTTCTATGAAATGACGCTTTAAAAAAAATAATAGCTCGATCACGCAAATTTGATCGTGGGAAGTCAAAATCGTGATCGCGATTAAAATTTGATTAATTATGCAGCCCTACATTGAATAATGATTGTAATTTGTATTCATGGAGTCTGTGCAGAACACTAAACTAGTCAGCAATACCTTTCTAACATTAGACGTTGTAAGCAGCTGCTCTTGGTGTAAACCTATTGAACATTGGATTAGTTCTGTGGGGGTTTGGTATTGAAGCAACTAATCTGTATTTTTATGTGTGCTTTAGCTGCTCTGTCAACAGAAAATGGACCCCATCAGCAAACAAATTTCAGGCTTCTGTTTTCTAGAAAGTCCGGCTCTTTCTTTCCTCTGTACGCCATCAATCATGTGTGTCTGAGAGTGGAGGGGAAATGGACTGGCACCTCACCTCGGAAACCTTTTGATTAGCCATTTTCCTTCTAATGTCACGTGAGCCTACGCTGGCCAAACCTCATGACAGACAACCCATTAAGGAGTATAACGACTTGCCCACTCCGCTCTGCTTTTCCTGCCTGCCCTCCCTCCCCTCCTCCACAGTCTCAACCTCCCCCCCTCCATCTCTCTCTCTCTCTCTCTCTCTCAATGCACTGATTAATTTCCAAACTAACTTGTTTATTGTCCATTGCTGCTTTTCAGCTGAAGGGGCTGGCACAATAGATCCTTTTCCTCCCCACACGACTGACTTCGCTTTGACTTTGAAAATGGCCAGGAATTATTCATCGGCTGTCTTCCTCTACTTTACATTTGCTCAGAGAGGAGAAGCACAGTCTCCTCAGTCTCTTTATTTCTTTGTCCTCTTCTCCCTCAGTCATTTTGCACTTCAAGCTATCTTGACCTCTCTCAAGGGGGTTAGTGATGCAGAGGAGGGAGCCGGTGTGACCTCCGAGTAAGAGGGAACGCCGGTCTGTTGATTCCTAAAGGATCCTTTTAAAGCTAGTCTGTTCTAAAGGAAGACACATAGTCTGACTTACAGCATACTTGGGGTTTAGGATAAGATGACACTTCACCAATCCTTCATGGAGGAATCGTCCTCCAGGCGAAATACCAAGAGGGTCCAGCAATGGAAATAGCATAAAGCAAAGAATGGCCAAGAATATGAAATGACTGCTATAGAGAAAGATATCACAGTATGCAGAAAAACAGACAAGAAAACAAAAGGTGGAAAACGGTCCAATACTGACTTAAATGCTAACATGCTCACAATGGATGTCCCTCTTTTTTGGCCGGATGTCCGTCCCCTTCCTCTTTCTTTGTGTTGGTGTTCTAACCTCCGGTGGATTTCTGAGGACTCTGGTTACCTGGTCCTCAGGTCTCGGCAGGGTAAATCCAGACAGCTAGCTAAACTATCTGCCCAATCTGAGTTTTCTGACTATAGTAGGTATATAATGTTACCCATGTTAGATTAGCGTTAGCATGCTGACATTTGCTCGTTAGATGTAAACACAAAGTACAGCTAAGGCTGATGGAATGTCGTTAGTGGCAACTCTGAGGGCCAGATATACTAAATCTTTTGCGTCCACTAACGGTGTATTTGTTTCACAACATGCGCTTAAAAGCATGATGACGTATGTACAAACAGGCCGCACTGAGGTAAAAGCACAGACTGCGTGTTGCGGGAGCTGAAAATGGCAAATAGCGCTTCTCCGTGTCATGCATATGCATTCACGGGAGGTTGAAGGGGATTGTGGGAGTTTCCCATAAAGAGATGGGACGGGAAGTGTCAAATGTGCCTAATTATGTATTCCACGGTCTGTACAAAAACCTCCCGTGACAGCGCGCCTCTTTTTTGCGGTGAAGATTCTCCGCCTCTTAAAAGCAGGCGTAAACCAGCCGCAAGCGGGTCTCCTCGCATACGCCTCCTGGTGAAATGGCAGCAGTAATCAGAGCAAGTCGAAGACGTAGGCCGAGGAGACGGACGAGCTGAAAGGATGTTTGCCACAATGATCACACTTTTTCAGTTCAATCATTAAGCGTTACAGATTAAGCAGCCATGTAATATTACAGTTACTGGAATAAATTAAAGATGACGTTGGATCTTCGACTCAGCGCTCACATTCCATTCCAGCAGTTGTTAAAGTCCTCGCTACATTACATAAAAACATACAATATTGGCATCGGGATCATTTCCAACAGTCATAGCATCAGCAGTGGGAACATCGCAGTCTGCACTCATAGTCAAGTACTTAACGCTTTGCTACAGCGCACATACGTTTCCCCACCACTAATGACGAAATAGCACACATCAAGCAGGATTTCTTTGACATCGCCCATTTGATTGCGCCTTCAAATGTGCCAAATTTACGGAATAATGGGCGGAGAAAGGCGCTGATTACCCAAACTGGAGGTAAATATGTCGTAATCAGAATCAGCTTTATTTGTCAATGCGCCTACTCATACAAAACATTTCTACACAGGTTGAACCTGTGCACTTTGTATGTAACAAAGTGCTTAAATGTAAGCAGCAGTAAATTATAACTATGATAGTTATTATTTTAATTATAGAGCATAGTGCAAAGGATACTGGAATAAATAGTATGTTATTATATGAACAGCTGTGAAATAGAAAATGATGAATAAATAATAAGTGGAACCTGTAAACAGACTGATTACAGACAGTGTTGCAGGGTTATTGTACAGGAATTGAACCTGGCACTGTGATTAAGCTGATTTATCACAGCGTGCGCTTTCTGCGGGTTGGCCATGGTGCTGATAGCATTCGCAAATGTACGTACATCTGGCTCTGAGATCATTACATCAGGAGTTGTGAGAGACTACAGCAGAGCTAAAGGACAGTGAATCTTGGTTTACATTTTCGGCTCGGTTTGCTAAAGGTGTAAGAAGGCGTCGTGTTTTGCTTTATCGGCTTCATAATGTGATGTGTCAGTATTATCCGCTCCAAGTAGCCAAGAAACTTAAAACTTCATAACTTTCTTCACTGAGTTTGATGAAGACAGGATCAAGATCATCAACATCCTGTGGGTGACTCTCGTGCTGTAACGTCCTAGGATGATGGTTGACCTCTGACCCCAGCCAAATGGCGCCATCAGCTGTCTGATGTGCACCTCTCACCTCTTTATATTTATCAGTGGGTCGGTGGGAGGACAGCCACCTGCCGAGAGCCATTAGACCTGAACTCAAATGGATGCCCCACGTTTGCATCATTAAAATGCAATTAGGACACAAGAAAACAAGTGCAGCACTTTAACATTAGTGATCAAGTGAAAGGTAACGACATGAAATCATTGTACAACAAAGATGTTGATCGCCACTAATGAAAGTTTTATTCTTAAAATAGCAATCCGAAATGTGCAGAGCTCAGAAGTCAGTAAAGACTTTATCCAGAGGTATTAAAATGGCTGATCTATGTGTTGATTAACGCAGTGTTGTCTTTCCCAGACATGAAATGGCCTCCTTTAAAGGGAAATCTGGAAAAACTCAATCACCTCGGTGCACAAACCGATGTGGTCAGTGTCACAGTAAACTGACACTATTCCACGCCTGTGAGCAGTAAATTGTGTCATCCATCTGGCCTTTCCTCCATCACCGCCCTCCCCCTCATCGACCCACGTCCCATAAAGCTTGAACTATGCTGCCACTAATTACAATTATTAATTGGACATAGGAAATCAATAGCTCTGAATTAAACACAAGCGTGCATGTATGGATATGGGTCAGCCGTCGCCTAATAACATAGTTTTCCACTGACACAGACTGATCTCATGAAGTGGCGTATGTGTGACACGCGCATTGGTATGCCATCATATATCAACGCTGTTTGGCCTCCATTGACTTACATTACCCTGTGATTGCTTGTGTATTTACGCCATTGCGAGTAGTATGAAAGGGCAGAAATCCATGTATGGAGGCTGGTCGTGGTGGTGGACTGGACTTTCACCCAGGAGACCGGGGATGGCGTCCCATGTGTTATGGCTCCTAAACCCAACCGCTGCTTTCTTCTTTCACTAAAACCAACCCTGTTCTTCTATTCCTTAACTTAACCGTCATTTTTCAGTAAATCCAACCCCGTTCTTTTCCTAAACCCAACCCAGCCCCCATGTGACGTATCCTTAACTCAGCTGTTGCTTGGCAATAACACGCCATGTGGCGACAACACACTACATGGCGATAACACGCCACATGGCGTGTATGTTTACGTCCGCCGTTGACATACTGTACAAGCGGATCTGTATACAGCGTAGAAATACATGTGGATAGCTCTAAATGCGTACAGATAACACGCCACTTGGCTTAAGAAAGTGGGCGTGTATGTTTACGCAAAGTCATGATATTCACGTTGAGTGACAGGACGTTTCAACCTGTGAAAAGTCGACACACTAGCGCGTATCGGTGACTTTCATCAGTTTGTTTCTGGGGTGAGAGTGGCTTACTACAGAAAAACACCCAGCCTCACTGCTTCTTTTTAAAAGTATTGTTTACTCATTTGTCAAGAGAGTGGCTGTCTGACAGTGTGCTGATGAAAATAGTTTTACTCATGCAAGCAGTGGGGCCTTAAATCAAGCGGTGCATTGCTGGGCTATACCTGGGTGCTATTGGAAATATCAATGTTCTGTGCTTCATGACTGTATACTTTCCAGAAGTACAGCTCGTCCCCGTTGACCTTTCTCAATGAGCGTGTTTCAGTTAAAAAAGCAGTCTGGGTGTGATTTGCTACGCCTTAAAGTACAACTAAAACACATTTCCTCCGATAGAATAATGTGTGAAGCGATGGATTGTTTAAAAAGCCCTTACTTTGCTGTTCAGCTGTGTGGACAACTCCCTCCCTTCTGCTGCTTAGTGAAGTAATCGTCTTTGTGTTTATCGAAGCAACAGTAGAAATTTGTTTGGAATAAATATAAGAGAGTAGTATTTAATAATAGATTATATTGAGCCAGCCAGTGACTGCGGTAAATGCAAAACACCAAAGCAGCAACAGCTTAACGCTGAAGGTTTCGTCAAAGTCATGAAAAGCAAGAATGTGTGTGTGTGTGTGCACCAGGTTTTACTACATTTGTGGGGACCAAAAACTGGGAATACAGTATACTTATGGGGTCCTGACAGCTTTGTGGGGACAAAATGCTGGTCCCCATAACGTTAAAGGGCTGTTTGAGGGTTAAGACTTGGTTTTAGGATCAGGGTTAGAATTAGGTTATGGTTGGTTAGGGTAAGGGTTAGGGTTAGGCATTTAGGTTTGATGGTTAAGGTTAGGGTAAGGGGCTAGGGAATGCATTATGTCAATGACTGGTCCCCACAAAGATAGTGAGACACACTTGTGTGTGTGTGTGTGTGTGTGTGTGTGTGTGATTTGAAATTGATTGGCTTTTGCCCAACAGATGCTGTGAATGCAGCCGAGAAGGCGTTTCATTGGCTGACAGCCGCAACGATCCAGCGTCTTGACTGGGTGAAATGTTGAAGGCGATCGCGCTGACAGATACAGAACAACTTTATAATCATTTCTTCATCCGTGCCACAAATCGTTTAGTGGTTCTCAGATAATTTTGGTGCTTTCTTTGCCATCCGCAATTGTGCATGAAGCTAATAATATGCTTGCCCTGGCTGAAGTGTCTGGATGTTCATTTGTTCAGGTTGAGTTTGAACTTTTAACTATAAACTATATATGATGTATTGTGCTAGACATTTGGCTTTATACCATTCTCCCAAGTCTTGGGGAGATCAGAGTAAAAAAAAATAAAACAATGTAACTAACACAAATAAAAAACTATTTAGATATTTTTCCAGAAAAGTCCATATGTTTTTATCTAAAACATTAATTGTGCCATTTCCATACTATCCATATTTGTAAAAGAGAATCTATGCATTATTTCTTACATTTACTGTTGTCATTTCGGTTTCATGATTGGTATACTGTATGTAGCAGCAAGGTAACACAATCAGGAAAGTGTGGTTGCTGCTGCCATTAACAGCCAAAGAAGAAGAAGATAGAACGAAAGCCTCTGATTGGTTGACATACTTGGTCCGAGGAATTCAGGATGTCTAGATGACGATAGCTAACAGTAATACGCTTTCCATTCAATAAGATGAATCAATGGCTGTTAAGTTGGGGATTTATTGCTGTTACTTTGGTTCCAGGCTGGATTGCAAAGCTTCTGGAAGACATACACTGAAAATTATTTACAGTGTATTGATCTAGAGATATTGAATGACTTAAAAGGTATGGTCGACGATGTTGTATACGGTCAACCTCAGATGCTGCCTGTAAACCCTTTATGAATGCTGTCCTATCAGAAAAGGAAAGGAAAATGTGTACATTTATGGGAAAGCCTCCAATTCTACAATACGCTAACACACACCCTCTACAAGGCATACCCATGTATATTTGCTTGTAAGATTGAGTTTTTCCTCCATGCCTCTCTTAGGGATGCACCAATGCAACTTTCTCAGTCCTGATACCGATGCCTGGCATTTGTGTCTCTGTCGATACCCGATACCGATGCCTGGCCTTTGTGTATCTGTCGATACCCGATACCTGGCCTTTGTGTATCTGTCGATACCTGATACCGATCTGATATCGTCGTTGAATTAATAATAAACCGTAAACCGTCCACCTTCCTTCCACCATGTGAAAGAAACTAAAGGCACCAGACTTTCCTAGCATTCCTAACATTACTTTCCTAACTAAGACTAAATAACATAGATGTAATATATTGAATTTGCATGGTGCTTTTGGATGTGCTTGATTAAATTGGTTGTATTGTTCTTTGCAGTACTACTACCACCACCCCTCGAAACATGTACTTTGCAGACATTGCAAACAGCCGACGAACTAGTTGGCTTGGCAAGCATGACATATCTCCACACAGCCGACTCTTTGGCTCGCTCCATGTTGTTGTTGCTCAACTTTTCCAGCTGCAACAGAGGAAAAAAAAAAAAAAACTGGATTGGTCCGAGGATCTGTTAATTTTTCCAATACTCAATCCAACTATTTTGTCAATATCGGGGGAGATATCCAATCTTAATATCGGATCTGTGCTTCCATAGCCTCTCTTTCTGTTCTCCAGCTGTGCATGACCCTAATATGTCCAGGTGAACACTAATAAACCCTCGTTGTAGCTCACAGTCCGGCCCCCACAGACGTATAGGCTGAATAGCGGGGCAGAACCAAGACAAATGAGTTTGTTGGCTGCTTCATAGATCAACAGATGGCCCACTGGCAGTGGAAGTGCTGCTGTGTTTTCGGCCACTCAGCACTATCCCTCTGCCTCCCTTATTGGCAGGGTATTCCCCTGTCGTTCCTGTCCAATCAGGCTGCTCGTCCATCACCCTCTCACCTGGGCGCATGCATCCTCTTTATGGGGAAACTAATTCTCTCATTATATTGGGGCCGATGTGAAAAAGAAATCATGTCACAGACTTTGATTGTAAATCTTAGTTTGTAAGTTGAGTAGTTTTTCAGCGTCTTTAAATGATATCTGTGCTGTTTTTCAACAGGAGAGTCTGTGTGGTTCATATTTACTTTGAATTCTGTAAAAAAGCAAATAAAAAACACATTTTTTGTGTGAAAGGCCCTCTAGTGAGCTTTTGGAAGTCAATAATCAATGTTATCCTCTGAGTGTTTTCTCTGTTTGGTTTTTTTTTATCTGCTCTTGTGAATGGACACTTTTCCATTTGGAAACTTTGCTTTTTTCATTTCACAATGTCTTGAATCTTGTGGCCCATCCTGTGACTGTATTGAAAAGTTTGATTAATGTAAAACACTCGGCATGCCGATGTGAGTGGTAGTTTAGGACAAGAGAGATATTTTCAATATTAATTTGCTGGAGAGGTTTTGTTTGAAACAGTGGATTAGTTTTCAGCTTTGTGTTTGTCCGAGAAGGTAGGTAGGTGGGTATGTAGGTAGATGGGTGGGTAGGTGGGTGGGTGGGTAGATGGGTGGGTAGGTGGGTGGGTGGGTAGATGGGTGGGTAGGTAGATGGGTAGGTGGGTTTGTGGGTGGATGTGTAGTTGAAGCAGGACATTGCTAAAAAACTATTTGCTGAATGAAGTTTTGAAAAAAAATAAAATAAGAATTAACACGTTCAACTCACGTTGAAACTTAGAAAACTGGGTGCTGGATCCTAAATGTGGATAATAATAATAATAAATAATAATAATAATATAAATGTACTTTGGACAGCACTCTAAATAGTTAGGAAAATAGCTCTCTGCACACTCAAATGATCATAGCCCTAGAAATGCAGATAGACATTTTTTTGTTCAGACCACACATTGTAGCACTTATTATGAAACAAAACTCACAACGCACCCACTGACGTCCACCTGATAATGGCTAATGAATGATTATTATATTTGCAAACCTTTAGCTGTGTCATGGAAAAGCAGTTCAGTGAAACCCGTAAGGTATTATTTTATTTATTTTTACGAATGGCTGGAGAGACCACAGAGATCAGCATTTAAAGTAGGCCCAGCACAAGATTTAATGACGACATCAATCAGCCGTGCCGAGCAGTATTGTATGGCCGTTTCATGCTGGTGCCTAATCAAATTGTGCACTTTCCAGTTGAATTTTGTTGGAAAAATGACTTTCTCTTCAAGACTTAGCTCTAATAATGTCGTTAGCACTGAATGTATTATAACTTTATTACGCTGAATGTATACACCTTTGACTTGTTACGCTGCAACAGCAGCAGTTTCTCAAGAATATGTTGAATCAATAAATAGGTTTCACCTACTTCAAATATACACATCAACATTACGTGTTGACATGGATTCCTATTAAGAATCAAAAGACTGTTTGTGTGTTTATCATTATCAGTGCTTTGGGCTGCCAGAGGTGTGAATGCTTTTAAAGGGATAGTTTGGATGTTTTGTTTAGTGTAGTCTGAGCTACGTCTCCATAGTCAGTGTGTTAGCTACAGTAGATGGTGGTCGGCATGACAACAGTTTGGAGAAGCAAGCTGGACAACACATTATGTAATAAAACGTCATAATGTAATACGTGTATACTTAATTATGTAATAACCGCATTTTGTGATTAAAAACTCTAAACACAAAATGTATTAAATTTAGTGATGAAAGTTAAAACAAATATATATATTTAAAATTCCTGTGATTCACACTAGAATTCATAAAACATGACATGAAGGTTATAAGAAAGAAACCAAGGCATCCATTTTGGTTGGTTATTACATAGTGCACCATATTACTTATATTACTTACTAAACATACTTTAGATACCTAAAAACATCTGTATCAGTTTTAAGTGTACGCTATATTTAGATTATTTTCTCTGCTTCTGTCAGCCTTTTACGACGAGGAACTGACGCCGTTCTCTCTGCTCTGTTTAAAGCCACCTGACTCCTTTTGAAAAAAACACAATTTTACCTCGCAGAACCCGGGAGTTGCTGCTCTACCGCTGCCTCCAACAACTAGTTTGTTTGTATCTGTATCTGTAATCTGATCAATCCCTTCAAGATTTCAAATGGAGCTACCCACAAAATCAACCTTCTGTTTGCATAAAGAAAAAGCCGCCTGTAATCATAACCAGGTTTCTGTTAGGCTTTTTACATCGGAGCATGTGCAGGACAAATACATCAGGAACATTTTACAAAGGTAACAATCCTTGAATTTTTGAAAATGGGTCAGATTTGACCCAAAGACAACAGGAGGGTTAAAAATGACACTTCCTGAATGTAGCAGAGTCTAAACACAGCAGACAACACATGAAGGGTAACATCATAAGGCAATAATTGATTACGATCTATCACTGCATCAATGCAGAATCGTCCATGTCAGCATAGCTATGCATCGATGGATAATGTTGGTCTGTTTTGAAACAAAGGAACAGACCATGTAAGGCGTTCGTCCAATCAAGTGCAGCCATCACGGTTGTAGGAAGGTATAGCCTGTTTTTTCAGTGATCCATGAAGAGAAAGTTTATAACCAAATACTACAAGTACTACTTGCACAATTTTCACCTCACAGTGTTTTATTTGGCTAGCACTGCCCAGCATTTCAAATGTGTGTGTGTGTACAGTAATATGTATAGTAAAATCTGTCTGTCCTGTGTGTCCGTCCATCCATCTATTGACTATTGCTGACTACTGTAATCTTGGCCTAACTTAAGGGTAAACTTGAAAGAAAAAAATAGTTTTTATGTTGTGTCGTTCAACCACGCCTGCAGGCGGAAGTGTCCACAGCTGTTTTCAAACTGCTACACTCGAAGGCGAGGTGAGAAGTCTGCCGTCGTAGAGAGTGGGAGTGATGAGATAATCATTCAAGATAGATGTTCAAAGCTTGGTTACTTTCACACCTCCACACATTTGGCCATTCAATGAGCAAAGGGGGAGAAAATGTCAAAAACGGCTCAGATCAGAGAAGGCTACTGTGTGTCGTTCTAGGAGTAGTTTGCATACTACGTATTCTGCTGTTTAATTTAGAGGCTTTAGAGTTAGAAGATCGATACCACTCTCATGTCTGTCTTAAAGTTGCCAGGCAACCAGCAAAGATTCTGCACAGTAGTGCTGTGCAGGAAAATAAAGCAGAGGGAAGTTATAAGTTATTAAGTCATAGCTCCCTTTAAAACCAGAAAATGTCAGGCTGGTAGTTTCATACTTACATTGCTGCTGAATGTCTTTCAGTTACGTTAATCTGAAAACGTCTTTTACAGCAAAACAGACCAAGGGTCCTGATTTGACATGCAACAGACAGACAACAGGGATGTCTTTAGCTTCTAATGAACGTCTGCAGTCTGTGTTTGGTCTTGAGGCCAATAGACCTTTTTCACAGCAGACATTTTGACTAATCATAGTACAGATGAAAATGATGCCTCAATTCCATCAAGTGTCCCAGTAAGCTATTTCAGTGAGTCAGCATGCTCAATACCAGGGCCTCTCCTAAGTGGAATGCAGCCATCATTAATGGTTTTGAATACATGTGGGCTTTTCCTACTATTGTGTAAAAGTCTATACACAACTTGTTTTTTTATTTAATAAAATAAAACTCTCATGGGACCTTTAAGACATACCTAGAAGAATGTCATCTAGGTATGTTTCTCTTTTAGACATGACAGAGAAGAGCCAAACCACAGAGCAAGCTCACATTTTATTATTACTACACCGCAGGCAAACCTAGAAATATTCCTTAAAGAGTTAGCCCTTGCCAAAGTATATTATGCAGCTCTTAATTTAGTGCAGAGAGTTCTGCTTAGTGCCAACGAGCTACTCTTGATCAAAGTCATTAGTCACTTGATTTGGACTCGTTGCTGCTGAATAATTGAGGCTGTGAGAGGATAAAGGATTTGACTATGCTGGCTCACTAGTTAAGAGAAATAGAGAGAACTCCCCTCTTTGAGAGAGAGACAGGAGGAGAGAAATCGAGATCGGTTCAGGGGGAACTTGAGAGAAAACAGAGTGTAAATTAGAGGGGGTGAGTGTGAGTCTGATTTATGCCTTGTCTGCTCAGAGCTCCGTCCACCCCAGTACTGATGAAACATTTGACACTATAATATCTGCGAGACTACCACCCACATTTAGGGCAGGAAAAGTTATCCAAATCTGGACAACTTTGCCTGTCTCTCACTGCCATTTCCAGTTGTTTTTTTTGTTTTACCTTAAGTCTGTTCATTCAGAACTCTTGGCACTCAGACTCTGGATACTTTACTTCCCTTCTGGGGAGTGCAGTTCACCCCGTGAGCATATATCAAAAAGATAATGGCGCTTTGATTTACGCTATCTTATGATGATGTAATATGCAATAAAATGTCCCGTCTTTTGTACTTGTTTTCATCTAATGTCTTGAGGGTCTGATTTATACCAGCTATTCATCCACCTACAGACCTGTGAGGTATTTTCTGAATACAGATTGTGAGAATCTGTTCAATCCACTCAGCGTAAATAAAGGGAAGGTGGCAGCTCGAAGAATGGATTTCTTATAATCCATTCCCTTCGGCCCAGTTACAAGAGGCTGATAATGACTGTACCCAGTTATATGTAGATTTCATTTTTTTGGTAAATAATTGTCCATTAGAATAAACAGTAACCCATAGTAAAGTACTGTGGATGTAGTGGCTGAGAGAATTTAAATGCATCTGCTGTTTTCAGCCTGATGGGTCGACTGTGGTGCTGTATAAAGGAAACTGCATTCGTCACGCTACTTGTCACCACTGCAGGCTGATGTTTGTGGTGTGTTGTTCTGAGCTGTTATCACGTCAGGATGAAGCAATATTTGTGTGTTAATGCACTTCGGTGCTTGAAAGTAGTCCAAAAAAAGTGTTGCATTCTTTGACTCCAAATGCATTTCTCTTTTATTCAGAAGACGTTTCGGCTTTCAGGCCTTCTACAAGATTGACAATCGTAACCCATGCCCTGCAAAGCTGAAATTATCAAGACATTACCCGGCGGAGCTGTATGTGAGAACGCAAACGTCTGAATTAGTCGGATTGGACATCAAACGGTCTTTATCCTGCCAGCTCCCAGGTGCAACGTCCAAGCCCAAAGTGTAAGTAATTCAGAGCGAGCGAGTGGGCGAGTTGATGACCGGAAGAATCCAAACATCCGAGGGTGAAAAAGAAGAAGGGGGATTTCTGCAAAGAAGGCAACAAAAATGTCTAACTAGAAAGACGACGAGATTCTGGAACTTTTGTGGGGGGAAGCCGCCTACCTAGCCGGTAAAACAGCTTGGCGCCGGCCGTTCCATTAATTTCTTACAGGGGAGGGCAGTGCCGCCCAACTATACGCTGTTCTACCCCTGGCGTCATACACCGCTCAAAATGTGCCCCTTTGTGCTGCACTCAAAGCTCAAATTATTTCAGCTGTGACCTAGTTGTCGTTGACTTTTCGAATGCGCAATGCATGAGATAACAGCATGTCATTACCTAGCAACAGGAAATAGCTTCCTTGTCACCCTTGATGATGAGCAAATTGTGTATCATCATTTATGTAGGTGGCTTAAGGGCCAACACCGAAATAATTAGACGCATTAAAGGAACAACAAGCGACTCTTTATTATGAACTGGCTCCATTATCGCGGTGTAATCTGCGTCATGTCCTGCCTCCTGCATACTCTACCCGAGCGCCAGCCCTCGCCTAAACAAAACTTAGAATTTCCAGTAAGTGTGTGTGTCTGATACAGACAATGGCTGCTTCCCAAAATCTTATTTCCTCGCTGCTTGCTTGAACCGGAAAACGTTCTGGCCCTCCTTACTGAAGGCTGTCTCAATGCTCTTATTCCTGCCACAAGGATCGAGGATGGAGGCGGGATCTCTGAGGAGCTATGAGCAAGGATACACGAGAGCAGCGTTCCCAGAAGCCTTTGCAGCTGCAGAGGTACACTCCGCCCATTCAGCTGACAAATTCACGTGACACTTCAGCGGAAAGGACGTCTCATTCCTCTACAAACACATTTCCTCGTTTCCCCTTCCCCTCCCATGCTTCCTCAGTGGGACAGAGTAAGACGTGAAGGAATCATGGATGAAAATAAGAACCTGGGACGTACCCAATCTTCTGTTGTGAGCTAGTTAAGTGAAAGGGAAACTCCAGACAATATCTTGGCCAGACATAGTCCGAAGTATATACGTGAAAAAGGCTCTAGTAAGACACAGGTGCTGATATGTTATACAGGTGAAACTCAAAAAATTAGCATATAAGGCAAAAGTTCAGTATTGTAGGCTCAAAGTATCACACTCTAATCAGCTAATTAAGCCAAAACACCTGCAAAGGGTTCCTGAGCCTTTAATTGGTCTCTCAGTCTGGATTAGTGGAATTCACAATCATGGGGATGACTGCTGACCTGACAGTTGTGCAGAAAACCATCATTGACACCCTCCACAAGGAGGGAAAGCCTCAAAAGGTAATTGCAAAGGAAGTTGGATGTTCTCAAAGTGCCGTATCAAGGCTCATTAATAGAAAGTTAAATGGAAGGGAAAAGTGTGGAAGATAAAGACGCACAAGCAGCAGGGATGACCGTAGCCTGGAGAGGATTGTCAGGAAAAGGCCATTCAAATGTGTGGGGGAGCTTCACAAGGAGTGGACTGAGGCTGGAGTTACTGCATCAAGAGCCACCACACACAGACGGGTCCTGGACATGGGCTTCAAATGTCGTATTCCTCTTGTCAAGCCGCTCCTGAACAACAAACAACATCAAAAGCGTCTTAACGTTTCTCAGTGTTCTAAATTAAATGGAAAAATCCCCTTGGCTTTTTGTCGAGGGGACCAGGGTGATGCTAACTGGCCTACAAAAATACGTAGCTGTCACTACTCCTAGTACTTAGGATGAGCCAAATGCAGTAATTAATTAAATACATTGTATTGTGTGAATATGTAGAATTAGGAATACATTTTTGTGATTACTTTAAAAAGGAAAAACTATTAAAGTGTGCGTTAGTGCAGTGTCTTCCACCAGCAACCCAACATCAGTGACAGGATTTGTGCTGCAGCTGCACTAAGACTGTGGATGATTCTTCTCCAAAGCATCAGATAAAGTCAAAATGTTGTGCTTTGGTGTGTGTGAGTTCATAGTTTTAAAATCACTATATAAATCCAGTTGACTTGGCTTGCCTGCACTAAAGTATCTCGGGATATAAAGAGATCTCAGCCCAGCTGGGTTGGTAAACATCATCGTGCTGTGTCAAGTTTACCGATGTCACGATTGTTTCTATGGGAACTGTAGATCAGGATTGTTCAGGCTGTCACCTCTCGCTGACATTTTGGGTTGACAGTGTGTAGATTTACCACATCTGTGTTCAAGGTGCCTCAGCTTAAACCTAATTATTTTCTGCCATTATTCATGATGAGACTGGGCTTAATGATATCTGTACACAGGACTGATGATGTCTTGTCTAATCTGTTTGTCTGCAGCTATTAGTATCTTGTTTATCTTTTAACAGTATCACTCTAAGTAGAAGACTTTTTCTTTAAAGACCAAATTAGTTTTCGGCAAGACATGAAAGGCAAAACATTTTTTGTTCATGCCTGGGTCAGTTTTGATATTTTGGGCTATTTTGCTAACATGTCTTTTTTTTCAGACTAGTAGAAAGAAATATTCTGAAAATTCCTCCTCTGTAAATAGTCAATTAGACGATGAATGTCTTATTTCTCACTTTCAGCTGAGAACATTTTTATTCCCATGTTAATCTTGAGAGCTTTGTTAAGTGGGAGTCTTAGAAGTTTGATATATACGGGTCCTGTACTCTTTTCTCCTCTCACCTCACTGTTAAACATCAACACTCTCATGTGGATTACTTCATCTCCCAGATGTCCATAAATCCTCCACACTCTGACAGCTTGACTCGTGCAGGCATTGATGATCACACAGTTTTATATCACCTGTTGACTCATGCCCTGTTTCTTACTCTCTGTCCAGGCTGTGAGAGTGATTTCTGGGGCCCCCACTGCAGTAACCGCTGTCAGTGCCAGAACGGGGCCAAATGTAACCCGATAACCGGAGCCTGTGTCTGCACCGACGGCTTCCAGGGCTGGCGCTGCGAGGAGCCCTGCGACCCCAATTTCTACGGCAAGGACTGCCTGCAGGAGTGCCAGTGCCTCAACGGCGCCACCTGCCACCATCAGACCGGCGAGTGCCTCTGTGCGCCCGGATACACCCACGCCTTGTGAGTAGCTTTTTGTCTGTTCATGGTACATTCACATGCTCCTCGGATGGTCCCATGTCACATATTAGGAAGTTGTTTGACCTCAGTGTGTTCACGAGCTTTAAGTCGTAACATGGAGACAATATGGACGCTAAGAAAAAAGATGTGTTGTGTTTTATTGTTTGGAGCCTTTAAATAACACGTTAATAGCTCTTTCCATTGTTTATATCCAGTTAGAAGAGTCATATTAGAGGTTTTGTCCCAGCCTTGTTGCTGCACCACTACATCTCTTAAAACCACTCAAATATTGCCTGACTTGTAAGAAGAGTTAAAGAGTTTCAGTAACATTTTGAGTGATAGAGCACCTTTAACATTAGACCGAGATGACCTCACTATAGACTATCTTCTGTCTCTCCTCACCCGTGTTGCTGCTGTGGCGTTTTGGTTCAGTGGCATCGGCCCATGCAGTTCAACACGTTGCCTTCAGTCCTCTAATAGTTCCTCATTTATGTCATCAACGCATCCACGATTCATGGAAATGTGTAAAAAAAGGTCATATTTTTCCTTATATTTATGTATGGTTTACTTACTGACTTTAGACTAGGTTTTTCAAATAGCACCGGGGAAAGTTTGCGTTGGAACCCGCCTCCTCTTTTTGCTGAACCGCCCCCGGGAGCTCAAGTTCATTCCCTAATTTACCAACGTGAGTCTGTGGAGGGAAGAGTCCACTATGCGTCAGGTGAAAAATAGGAATGATACATGTGTCGGTGTACAAAGTCAATTGCGCTGGGTGCAAGATAGGGCTCTAAGGATCAAGCAGTACAGTTAAACCACAATGTGGTGTTGTGTAGTGCCATCCCAACTATGGGGCACTCTGCATCTCCAAGAGGCATTTATCTCATGCTAAACACGTGTTAAGTTTGGGTCATGTCAAGATATTAATGACCGGGCAAACACAGATGCTCACCCAAATTTAAAAAGTTCAGTCTATCTCTCTCTGTGGAATAAGTTAAGGAGTGTTTCTGCCGAACTTCAAAGGAGACGTTCCTGAAACACATCATTTCCTCATAATGCAGCTTTGACTCCCTCCATCTCTAGAGACACACATGAATTTATACAGAACAGGTTTAAGTGATGGAGTACGGCCGAATAGATATTCTCATCCGCTGATCTGTGACCCAGTGTTACCTAAGATTTCCCCTCCTCTCATCTTATCACAACATGGTCATTCTGGAAATTCCACCACACACGAGAATGCAGAATGAAGCTTGATTTATGTTTCTGCGGAGGCTCCCCGCAGAACTTTTGCCGTAGCCTGTGTAAGTGGCATGGAGTTTATACCTGTGCGCTGGTGTCTGCTTCGATCTATTTAAGAGATTAGCAGGGCCGACGTGTGTGTGCGGTAGAGCGAGTGAGAGAGGGACAGGGATAAGCTTTGGAGCGACTACGGACTCCAGAGTCATAGTGAGAGAAACACAGTGTCTTCTCTGTGTTTTCTGACCACGGTGGGAAATCTGTAGCAGGAGAAGTCAACCCTGTCTTTGGTCTCATGTTGTTTATGGAGAAGCAGGGATTGAGTCCGGGGAAATGCAACGCTACCAAGCCACGGCTGAGAGACATGCGGCAACGTGTAGTAAAAAATTTTGAGAGGTGTACTGTACGTCAAGCTACGGCATAGGGTCCGGCATAGGGTCCGGCATAGGGTCGGCATAGGGTCCGGCGTGGGCGTAGGGCCAAGGGTGGGCATAGGGCCCGTGTCACTGCGTATCGTCGTACGTAGCTACAGTATAGATTTAACACAAAAGCATAAACCACGCTATATGCTGCTGGATGGGATGCATTTATGTCTTTCTGAATTCTCCGCATGTGTTGGAGGGCTTTTGCTTTGTTTCAGATGCAGAGATTTTTTGAATTAAAATAATGAAGATTAACTTAAAAATTAGGTAAAAAGTAATTTTAGTAACTGCTTGATACTTTTTAGGCACACTGTATAACAACATGTATAACATTTATAGCAGAAATTCTACAAGTAAGTTTAATTACATTAACAGAAACTATACTAAAGAATAATTAGATTTTTTCTCATACAAATCAACAAAAACTGCAACAAAAAACACTCCAGACAAAACAAAAAACAATCTTCTTTTTTCACACAGTGCATCAAATCCAAGTTTACACCTGCATTCATTTAGTGGAAATGAAATTGACAAACTGTGTGTACTCTGAAACCAAACCAAGACAAACTTGATTCAGTCATTAAGCAAACAACACCAAAGCAGTTCTTTCTTTATTGGGAACAAGACTGAATTGTTTTCTACGTGACGGTTGTGGGAAAAAAGAAGAGAACGAGATGATTGAAAGTTGATGATTGATGATCATTTGCAGTATCAGAACACGGTTGGCACAAGGAGCAATGAAGATGATAATGGGTAATTGCAAAATAACCCTGTTTATACATTGACCAACACTATTATTTGTTGTGCTGATTGTAAGTTACATTGACACTTTAGTAAATGGAGATATTTTTATGTTTTGCATGTTGACTTTACAATACAATTGCCATCGTAGTTAATTTTATTTCTTTAACCTTCTGCTTTCCCTTCATTTGGAAACATTAAAGGGATAGTTCAGATGTGTGTTCAGTGTGGTTGTCTGAGCTACGTCTCCATAGTCAGTGTGTTAGCTACAGTAGATAAAAACTATATCAGTTTAAGGGTACGCTATATTTGGAATATTTTCCCCACTTTACCTTGCCGTCAGACGGGGAACTGAAGCCGTTCTCTCTGCTTTCTTCAAAGCCACCAGACTCCTTTGACAAAAAGTCATTTTAACTCGCAGAACACAGGAGTTGCTGCTCTACCGCTGCCTCCATCGGTTAGTTTGTTTGAGTTGTTGTGTGACTTTGATGTTTTTTAGTGTTCGAAGTAACACAACTGACTAACAAACTAAGCAAGCCCAAGGTTATATCGTCAGTAGTCTATATCCACGATGTTACACTTCTAGGATTCTTCAAGTGCCACCAGAAATTCCGCCAGATGTCTTTCATTTCAGCCGGATGTCCCTCCCCTTCCTCTTCCTTTTGTGTTGGCGTTCTAACCTGCGGCTGATTTCTGAGGACTATGGTTACCTGGTCCTCAGATCTCTTCAGTGTAAATCCAGTCAGCTAGCTAGACTATCTGTCCAATCTGAGTTTCTGTTGCACGAATAAAACTACTTTTGAACGTACAAGTTCCTTCCCGAGGTTATCTTGCAGCGGCACTGTGGCTCTGCTTGGCGCTTACCACCACCCAAGACGATTGTGATTGGTTTAAAAAAATGCCAATAAACCAGAACATGTTTTTCTCCCATCCCGGAATTCTGTGTGGACTAGCCAGACCCTCCTCCGCAGTGCTGTGGAGGAAGGTCCGGCAATGCGAGACTTTGTTGTCAGTGATGAGGTGCGTCACTCTGAACTGTCCCATCACATCCCAACATAAAAACCTGCTTCTTCTGTCCTTTCCCTGCAGCTGCGAGGAGCCTTGTCCTCCAGGTAAACACGGCTCTCTGTGTGAACAGCGCTGCCCCTGTCAGAACGGAGGAACATGCCATCACGTCACCGGAGAGTGCTCCTGTCCCGCCGGCTGGGTGGTACGACCTGCTCCACATCCACAACGTCATCAGCTAGTGTGCATGCCTATCTGAGTTCAACAATCAGAGACATCTTTAAGCCCAAATCCGAGACCACCATGTTTGTGTCATTTCATATAAACAGGTTTTCCATGTTTCCTTCCCAAAGTTTAATTCACACCATGCCTGCGTTTAATATCATCATATTAACTCATAAGTAAACTGCACTTGCTCAGATGACAACAGTTTAAGCTACCAGTTAGCTCCACTGGTAGGTAAGCATATGGGGCTCTGGATTCACCCGCTTGGTGTCGCCCACAAGATGGGCGACTTTCATTACTCAATGCCAGGCCCTTAACCCTCATGTTGTCCTCGGGTCAAATTGACCTGTTTTCCTATATTAATGTTCTTTTTAACTACCCAATTGTAATTTCTCAAAATAACATGATTTGGCAAGTACAAATCTCTACTTTCATTAATTTTGGGGTGTCTTATTGAATGTCTTATTCAATTTTATAGCATTTGGAGAAAAAGATGTGGTTTCCAAAAAAAAGTTGTTTTGAAATAGTATTGAGTAAAAGTTGACATATTCCAGTCTGTGATTATCATCAACATCCATTCCTTTAATTTTAGTCTCAATAATTCTTAATTTTCTAACTATAAACATTTGGTATAATTTCCTAAAAATGAGATTTATTGACCATAAATTCCAATAATAACTGTAAAACTAAAGTTAATAAGTTAGTGTTACGTAGTGTTAAACGTCAAAAAAAGTGACAAACATTGACAAAAGCACCAGAAGTGTAAAAAAAAAGGGACAAAAACGTAAGAAAAAGTTAAAAACATTGATTAAAAGCCTCAACAAAAGTGTTGATTTTAAATTTTGACGGGAAGACAACACGAGGGTTAATCTTTCAGATTTGGGTCTGGATTTCCAGGCTAGTGTTCAGACAGTATACGCCCAAACAAAACGATCTTTAGGGATAGACGCCTCCGGTCTCAGAGCAACTGCTCCAAATGAGCCAGGAGGAAAAACACCCCCCGGTGATTTTATTTTGAAATTCCCCTGTGTGAGCGTGCGCCCCATCTACAAAGACTCAGTCCTCACCGCAGCAGTCAATCCCCCCCTCCTCTCCCGTTTCACGTCTCAAGCTGTCCTGTCAAATTTTTTTATTTATTGCATAAAGTCAATTGAAGGATATCAACCTGAGCAGAACATTTTGATGATGATAACAATCCTTTCTTCCAGACACATACAGACATCCCTTCTGTCATCTACTGTGACAAACTTCATTCATAAAGCATGTGGTAGTAATGCGAGTCTGTCCTTCCCACAGTAATACCAGTAATTAAACACTTTGTATTCACATGTTCGGGGTGCATCTTAACACAACGGTCATGTCGTCTTCCTCCCCAGGGTCCGGTGTGCGCACAGCCGTGCTCCTTTGGCTCATTCGGCATTAATTGCTCTCAGGAGTGCACGTGTCGCAACGGAGGCCTGTGTGACCACATCAGCGGCCAGTGTCAGTGCACCGCCGGCTACATCGGGCAGAGGTACAGTGGGACAGCGGGACCGCACCATTATATCAAAGCTTCATTGGCCGCCCTTAGGGAAATTAGCTGGTTGGAGCGGAAAAATATTAGTAGAATTCAGCCGAGAATATGAATATGAGTGCACAAATTTGTAATAAACCGTAAATAGAGAGGGGAAACTGATGGGATCAGTTGGTGTCAATGTAAATATATTAATATGAAATACACAGAAGGAGTATTGAACATGTATGTATGAAATGCAAAGCTTGACAGCAAGAAATAATTGATTATTGTGTTGTCAACCTATTAAATTAATCGCCAACCGTTTTGATAATCAGTTAATCCGTTTGAGTGATTTTATATGAAATAAAAGCTTTCCTATTCCAGCTTCTTAAATGTTAATATTTTCAAATGTCTTCATTCCTCTGTGACAGTAAACTGAATATTTATAATATGTACAATATCTACAAGACATTTAAGGACGTCCGTCATCTTGGGCTTTGGGAAACACTGATCCACTGATCATCACAATTTTCTGACATTTTAAAGCAAAAAACCATTTGAAATCATTACCTTCTTTATTTCCTCCATCATCTCCGATACTGTCTATTGGTTGAAAGAGACTCTGCAGCCCCGCCTTTTCTCTGGTCAGCTCTGCCTCTCTCCTCCTTCCACTCTCTCCATCTTTTTCTATCTTTCTCTCTCTCTCTCTCCATCTTTCTCTCCTTCTTCCACTCTCTCTCTCTCCATCTTTCTCTCTCTCCTTCCACCACTTTCCCACTCTTTCTAAGTCTCTCATCCTTCCACTCTCTCTCTCTCTCTCCCTTCATCTTTCTATCTCTCTCTCTCTCCATCTTTCTCTCCTTCTTCCACTCTCTCTCTCTCATCCTTCCACTCTCTCTCTCTCTCCCTTCATCTTTCTTTCTCTCTCTTTCTCCATCTTTACCCTCAATTGAGCCAAATTACCTCCATTCATTTAGGCCCCAGACAGGTGAATTAGCCTACACAGAGTAATTCTTAGATGGAGTTCTCTTCCTCTTCGTCCACGTTCTAATGGAATTAGCGGAGATAAGAGTCCTGAGGAAGTCACCATGATTTAAACGTGACACAAACACAAATCCTCCCGGATCCATTTTAATTGAGTGATTTGTCTATTTCTTAATGGTTTCAACATGCAGACGTGTTGAGAATGATGCCGAGACGTCGGCCTAACTAAGGCGTTACCTTACAGAGCGGTGCTCATTATAAAGACCACTCAGGATCTTGGCATAATGTTGGAGCCTGTTGACCCTACACTGGTGTGACTGTATGTGATGGTCAACGACATGTCATCTGTGGGGAGAAGAGTTGCAAAGAAACTCCCACACACTGTCTAAGGGCCGTGGCACACCAACCTGATAACCGGCCGTTGGACAGTCTGCCGAGGTCGGTGACTCGAGTCTGTTCGCTGTGTTCCGTGCCGTCGTCCGTCCGGAGTGGTCCGGAGGGCCCGTCGGCCGACCTGACATGCTCAGTCAGGAGGCAGGCACTGCCAGCAGTCCAACTCAAATGACCAATCTGATTGGTGGAGTGCTAACCCGGAAACGAGGAGCGGGATGAGCGTGACTAGAGTCTCTCAAAATCTGACCAAAATCTTTTAAACTGACCTTTATTGATCTGAAATGAAGACAGATTCAGCAGCTGCATGGCCTGTACTCCTTAAAATGTTTTCAGAAACACGTTTTGGTGAACTATTACTAGTAATATATATATATATATATACAGTCTTGCTTTGAATTTCTAGGGAGAAACCAGACCCATGTGACGCGTTCGTCCAATCAGCTGCCGGTTTTCATCTTTGGGCGACTATACAGATTAGCGCTGCCTGTTGTGTGGCACTTTGTCTGACCAACTCGGGGAGACTGGTCAGTCCAACTGCCTTTTCTGCCGAGGGTCGGCCGTCCGGTTGGTGTGTCAGGGATTTTACTTGCAAAAAATATTTAATTCAATAGTAGGCAGTAGTTTTGGTTCTAGATCTTCATGCAAATGGTGTTACATTCTGATGAAGGCCTCTTTTTTCCCGCACCAATCAACAACTTCAGTGACATCAGGCATAAATACACCGTTAAATACAACCGTTGCTGTAGTAACAACAGTATATATCATACCAGAGCAATCTATGGTACATGGATGTCGATTTCTGTATAATGAATGCACTCAGTAAATGATATAAAACATTCATAGACAGACATATTTCCAAAACCTGCTGGTACCTTATCTATTAATAGATAAATTGGGACAAAAATAATAAAATAAAAACAACAAGAGCCCTCACAAACAAATAATGGGAGTATAAAGTTCTCTCTGCAAGTGTGAAATAATAACACCACTCTGTTTTTATTTATTTATTTGGGAACCACTATTATAGGTGTCATTTTTTGTTTTTTAAGTCTGCTTTCTTTTTTGTTTTTTTACAGGAGTTCTGATTCTTTTCCTTTTTTAAATATTCTTTTTGTACAAAACAGAGTATCAATAAAAGGGGAATCATTTTTTTCACAAACATAATGTCACTATACTTTCATCCATAAGTAACACAATGACAGACTGTGTGACTATTTTGGTCATGGCTTTCTTCCACTTAATGTAATAAAACAAATCTAAAAGCAAAAATCACATCAGATGGGGGTCAATGTTCTAATTTGTGTCACTTTAGAGGACCTTTACGCAAAGCCTATTTAAGAAACAACCTTGCTTATTCGTCAAGTTTGACCAGAAACATTCAGTTTCAGATGTCCGTAGTATGTAGACGTTCTACATGTCTCACCACTCTGTTATTGTGTTTTTACACCAACCCAGATGCCAGGATGAATGCCCAGTTGGCACCTACGGGCCGCAGTGTGCCCACAAGTGTGACTGTCAGAACGGAGCCAAGTGCTACCACATCAACGGGGCCTGCCTGTGCAATGAGGGCTTCAAGGGCCCCAGCTGCCAGGACCGCTTCTGTCCCGCCGGCATGTACGGACTCATCTGTGACCAATACTGCCCCTGCAAAGCTGCAAACACACTCAGGTACTGATCTGTGGGTCAGTGACGCTAAAAAAAGCCGTCCTATGCTTTTATACTCTGCAACACAGTATGAATAGAGGAAGGTTGTGTTTGAATTACTGCTTGGTCAACCCTGAATTATTCAGTCTTTGCACTTGTGTGTACACTTCTTACTCTGTTACATAATTATAATCTGTACCTCTTTCCATTTGAGATCCTTTTGTGAAACTCTTAAATGTTAACCATAAGAAGGTCCAGCCCATGTGCAATTTTTTAATTTTGCATTAGGGATGTTGATGATTAAGCGTTTAACCGTCGACCAACAATACAAACAATTGAAAACCATTTTATCAAAACAAATTAGATTAGAACGGCAACACAAAGAAAGAGGAAGTGGACGGACATCTGGTTGAAAAGAGGGACATCCGGCAGACTTTCCAGCGGCACGTGAACAACCCCGGAAGTGAAACGTCGTGGATATAGACTAGATAATAGTTAATGATCAGGTGATAACTGACTGACTTCTAATCTCTCGCCCTCTCAGCTGCCACCCTCTGTCCGGAGAGTGCACCTGTGCAGCAGGATGGGCCGGGCTTTACTGTAATGAGACCTGTCCGGCAGGTTACTACGGCGAGGGCTGCAGGGAGCTGTGCGCCTGTGCCAACGGAGCCGACTGCGACGGAACCACTGGAGCTTGTATGTGTGCTCCGGGGTATATAGTAAGTGCCAACGACACAAAGCCGTGGTGATTCATATCTCACGTTGATAAAGCGTTCCAATTTGCTAAATCATCCTAATCACATCCCCGCTTCCCATTAACATCAGGAGCTGCAGGTGTTTCATGAGATTGCTTTTGAATACTGTAACCTGTCTGGTAATGTAAAGTAAACGGACCATTTAAATCATACTGTTTCTGTTTAAGTTGTCACAAGAAGCTCCTGCTGAAGACTGGCGTCTTTCGTCTGGAAGTATAGTATCTTTGTTGAGGTGCCTGCTTCAGTTGAGCTTCTGTCCAGCCAACATGTGATGATGATGATGATGATGTGTGCATAATGTGTGCCGGCTTTGCAGCAGGTGCGGAACATGCTCTATAACCTGCTGAGGTTCATTTATCACGTGCTGTTGACTCTGCAGGTTTAGTCATAGATTTCCTGTGGACTGTATGTCTTGTAATGGAGAAAGGCTACTGCAGCTGCACACCCCATGATATAGGTCAACCTGAAGGAGAAAGAGAGCGCGACGATTTCAGGGCAGGGTTGTGTATGTAAGCAGTAGAAAGAGTGTTGGCGGGAGTAGAGTCACTTTATCTCATACTCTATGTTCAGCCTGTGTGTTTGTGTGGACTTGCTATCACTGGGAGACTAACTGTACAATAAGATTACCTTTTGGTAGTTGTACATGTTCGTAAATCATTAATAAATGGTGTGTTTCATGCTTTATAATAAGGTTCCCTTATGCAACTTGAAAAAAAATCTTACCAACTCATTAGTAAATGGTGATGTTTTACACTTGAACTTTTTGCCGTTATAAATGCTTTTGACAAACTCAGTGAACCAATGCCAAGGATGCTGGCTGATGGAGAGACCAAGCCAGGTAAATCTCCAGCTTAGAAGTTAATTTAATGAGTTATAACATCTTATTAAAGGTACACAAAGCGAAGAATTTCTTATCTGCATTTACATTGGACGGGCAAGTCCAAGGATGCTTTCAGGTCGTTCTGTTACGCCCCTGAAAAAGGGGAGATACAGTTATGTTTCCTCACTGAGAACTTTAGTGTAATGAGGAAAAGGCCGCGACTTCCCCGGGAACTCTGGTGGAGACCAAAGCAGTCGATGTCAGGCTCATAGATTAGGAGCATTTAGTAGATCACAGATTAATACTTTTACCCTTAAATTACGCACCACAAAATAAAGTAATCAATATAACGTTTACACATTCCTCTTTCAATTTTTACCCTTTGTACGCTTGACGGATTTGAACTTTTTAACACAATTATATGAATTTTATCAAACGCTATGAACTAGTACTGAATGCATGATCTTTTTACCCTTCGATATTTTATTTTCTCACATACTATGAATTTACTTACTAATACTTTTTAGTGTATAACAGACTATGAATTTTTTCTTTTTAACCTGTCACACATCCTCTATTGTGAAAAGCTATAATCACTGAGAGGGACATTAAGCAATAGCCAACCTGTCTAGCTAATCCACAACGCACCTTTGTTCACATGACTGAAACCTGCTGAAATGATGAAGTGATCAGTCAGAGGCGCTTGTTACTGCCCCGGCAAATTTGAAAGCCTGCACTGCACTTTAGTGACTTTAGTCATAATGGAGGATCATATTCATGCCAAGCCACAGGAGAAGGAATCTTTGTCGCCAAAAAAAGCAGAAATTGGAAGACTTGTTGTCGTAACTTCTTGGTACATAACGCTACTGTATTTGCAACACGCATTTGAAAAAGCGAGGCGCTAGAGAGCATTATTTGTTTGAATGCAGAATACAATTTCACCGCTAGATGGGAGAAATTCCTACACAGTGTACCTTTTAACGAGTTATAAGGAATTCACAACCTAATTAATAAACTAATTACAATATAGACGCAAGTGGCGATTTGCAGGTTCAAACCTTTTTTCTCAATAGCGGCTTCAAAGTAATTTCACACCAACGGTGCACTTTGTTTAAAATGCCTACAACTGATTTGTCAAAAACATTTATTTCAATTCAGTGTGATATGTAGCTCAGTCCAGCTCACGGTGATTTGAGAAAAGCAGATGACCGACACAACAACAATTGCTAATAAAGCCGCAAGCTGCGATTCCAAGCTTAAACCTTGATTTGTGTCATTCCGCGTCCAGTTATTGTGCATTTAAAGCGCCCCCTAGTGGTCAGTTTGAATGAGACTTGTATGTGTGAGGTCATTATGTAGACATTTCCTGGAAGTTTTGTCTTGATTGGACAAACATTTAATCGTTTATAGCCTGATTTGCGTTATATCACCTGCAGTTTATTTGCATTTATAGCGCCCCCTGGTGTTTAATTTGAATGAAACTTTCAGGGTGTGGTTCAGGTACTTATGAGGCTATTTCCTGAGAGATTTGTGATGATTGGACAATGAATATATGATTTATAGTGAAATGTGTAATGCCACTCACCTATCTCACGGGAATTTGAGCCGGTGTGGCAGACAACAAATACTAATAACAATAACTAAAACAGACAAACATAGAAGAGTTCTACCACTTCGCGGTTTGGACCCTAATAAACTCTTTACAAGGTAGTGGTATTGTAAAGTGGTACCGAGTTGGAAGTAGAAACAGGATGAATTGTAAATGTTGGATTTATAATTTTAGATAGATTCAGGCCAGGCAAGTGTTAATATTAAAGTGGCAGTGTGGGTGATTTCTGACTGGTATGTGCAGCAGTAACAGGGGGGACTCTGTGGCCCGGCCCTCCCGGTGTGTGATCCTACAGTGACTGAGCGGAGAGCAGAGACGAGACACAAGGAGCACAGAGATGACAGCGACTTTGATAATTGGACGGAGAACATCGAGAACAACATTTTCAGCAGATGAAAGTAGGACGACGCAGCGGACAAATGTCCGTTTGGTTTGTAGCAGCTTAATTCAGATAGATGTGGCTTTCAGCGGAGTGTTATTGATTTAAAGGGGATTTATTCTGCGCTGGTGAGTCAGTTTGATTCTCCATGTGTCACCGTGTGGACATGAAACCAGCTTTAAACAGAATTTCTGCGTGGTTTTGTCAGCGCTATGCGCAATTTCGATTGATACCTGTAAACGTGCAATTCTGAGCCAAGTGTTGAAATCTACCCAACTGTCTGAACAACATAACTGATACAAGGAACTGTTTCAGTGAAAAAGACGGAATAACAGGTTTTTCTCCAAACTCTCTCTCTCTCTCTCTCTCTCTCTCTCTCTCTCTCTCTCTCTTCTCAGTTATACTGACAATACACTAGAAATCTTTGAAAATACTTTTAAAAAAGGTCTGATACCCTCTCAAATCTCAAGACAATGCATCATAAGTCATAGATAAGATTTTTCACTACAACTGGATTCCTTTTGAGATTATTTCCCATTGTGCTTCTGGGGGAAATTTCCAATAAGAAAAAGCTGTTGAATGGAACAAAAACAGAAGCAGCTGCCTTTGTTTGTGCAGCTGTTTGTTTTTGAAAAAACAGACAAATGTCAGAAAAGAGAAGACACTGAGGAATGTGGACACTACCCGGTTTGGTCTCCACTCTATCATGCTACAAATGGGACATGTCAAACAGGAACTCTTGTTCACTCCACAACTCCACCAGTTTCTCCTCCCAAGAGAACCGAGATTTGTTCTAGCGCCTCCCCGCAGTCACCTCCATGCTCGTCTATTTCGTTACCAGGATTGTTCCGGTGCTGCCGGATGTCCTTCATTTTCGGTGGATTTCTGAGGACTATGGTTACCTGGTCCTCAGATCTCTGCAGGGTAAATCCAGACAGCTAGCTAGACTATCTGTCCAATATGAGGACTATGGTTACCTGGTCCTCAGATCTCTGCAGGGTAAATCCAGACAGCTAGCTAGACTATCTGTCCAATCTGAGGACTATGGTTACCTGGTCCTCAGATCTCTGCAGGGTAAATCCAGACTGCTAGCTAGACTATCTGTCCAATCTGAGGACTATGGTTACCTGGTCCTCAGATCTCTGCAGGGTAAATCCAGACAGCTAGCTAGACTATCTGTCCAATCTGAGGACTATGGTTACCTGGTCCTCAGATCTCTGCAGGGTAAATCCAGACAGCCAGCTAGACTATCTGTCCAATCTGAGGACTATGGTTACTTGGTCCTCAGGTCTCTGCAGGGTAAATCCAGACAGCTAGCTAGACTATCTGTCCAATCTGAGTTTTCTCTCACACAACTAAACCAACTTTTCACAGCGTTTACATGTCTACCAAAACAAGTTCCTGCCCGAGACTATTTTGCGGAAGCGCTGTCCAACACTCAAGACGATTGGGATTGGCTTAAGTGCTCATATTCTGCTCATTTTCAGGTTCATAATTGTATTTAGAGGTTGTATCAGAATAGGTTTACATGGATTCATTTTCAAAAAACACCATATATTTGTTGTACTGCCCATTGCTGCAGCTCCTCTTTTCACCCTGTGTGTTGAGCTCTCTGTTTTAGCTACAGAGTGAGACATCTCACTTCTATTCCATCTTTGTTGGGAGTCGGACATGCGCAGAACCTAGGTAAGGACTACTAGCCAGTCAGAAGCAGAGTATGAGGACCCTGACAGTACCTAGGTAAGGACTACTAGCCAGTCAGAAGCAGAGTATGAGGACCCTGACAGTACCTAGGTAAGGACTACTAGCCAGTCAGAAGCAGAGTATGAGGGCCCTGACAGTACCTAGGTAAGGACTACTAGCCAGTCAGAAGCAGAGTATGAGGGTCCTGACAGTACCTAGGTAAGGACTACTAGCCAGTCAGAAGCAGAGTATGAGGGCCCTGACAGTACCTAGGTAAGGACTACTAGCCAGTCAGAAGCAGAATATGAGGGCGTGCCATGCTAGCAGCTAGCATTATAACATGTGTTACAAAGTGACGAATGTTTCTGAAGTAAAGGCTGGACTATAATAGAGCTGTTAGGAGTAGTTTTGACTGTTTTTGGGCTTTTTCATTTTGTAAACCTATAACATGCACAAAAACATATATAACACAATTAAGAAAAGGGAAAAAGCATAATATGGGCACTTTAAAAACGCTGCAAAATACCCTCGGGAAGGAACTTGTTTTGGTGGAACGTGCTCGTTCAAAAGTCCACAAAACCTTCACGCTAGAAAGATGCATTCATTATTTAAAGGTTCCCTCTGGAGTTTTTGACCTCTAGTAGCGCTATGGAGCAGTTACCAATTCCCATTATTATAATGTAATAATTCTTATGAATTTATTTATATTGCACTTTTCTAAACAGATGTTACAAAGTGCTTTACATGATAATAAAAACAGAGGTGACATGATACACAGTGCTGTCACACTGTTCCACTGATGCACCCAGAAATGCAGCAATGTGTCTGCAATGGCAGGGAGGAAGAAGACCGCATGCTATTTAACGTGGATGTAAACAATCCAGGATTGTAAAAAAATGCTTAATGTGGAAGGAACTCTAACAACAGCTGTTACACGGTTACATTTTGTGAGTGACGCAATCACACTTTAATCAATTCATTATTCCACACATTACAATCAGTGCACTGCTATTTATAACAAGAAATGCAATTAAGTAGCATGTTAAGTTAACCTGACTTAGAACTTAGTTAATTAAAAAGTGAATTAAATTGTGATACTGTAAAATAGCCTACATACAGAACTGTTTGAGGTACGTATATAAAGGGAGGAACGCTGTCAGCCACCAGAAGACTTCAATCTTTGGTCTTTTACACTTCACTCATATCCACCACCATAATCAGCAGATATGAAGACGTTAAAGTTTGATGATGATGATGATGATGGATTCAGCCTGAATATTTTTCATGTCCAAAAACTAGGAAGTTTGAAAGCAGATGATTATCACTTACTATTGAAAATATGTCTTTCCTGATAAGACTTATTGGAGTAAAATAGCTTATCTGACATTGTCAATCCTTTTATCACTGATTAGTGATTTTGTTCTTTCCACAAAATACTTTACAAGACAGAAACCACTCAAAATAAAAAGCCACGTCTCTTTAAATGTACAGTGGGCGTAAAACTTGTTTTTAGATAACTCCATTAAAGTGATTTATTCACTTTATTACGCCTTTAGTCCCTAAATGTCCACAGACCTTCTCCAGCTGTTCCTGCGTCATCTTGGCTTTCTTTCCCCTTGTGGGGTCCCAGCCTAAGGCCTGTCTGGGGGGTGGTTTCGTCACGGTATGCCCAATCCAGCCCCGTGTTTGTGTAGCGGTTGTGTACCATTGTGTGTTGTATACAGTATATCCGATAACTTATAATAAGGGGAGAACTTCCACTCTCTGGAAACTTCCAGCATCTGGACTGGTTGCAGTTCCACCCTGGTTCCATATGAGGGCGCTCACCAGCGAGTGCAGAATGAATGGAGGTCTATGGAGCTATACCCTACAAAATCACTTAACGCAGGATATAATTTTTTTGTCTAGTAATTTGAATGTTGCAATCAAAAGGGGAGGCAAAGAAAATAAATTTTTTGTTTAAGTTTAAGTTGTTTTTTTTGTACGGCAAGATCTGAGTCACTTCCTTTTCTCTCTCTCTCGAAGCATCTACAACACAGCGGATAGGTTAGGCTCTCCCTGTCAATACACGTGCTAGAAAGAGGTTGGCTAATGTTTTAAAGACCACGCCAAAATATTCACACACACACACACACACACACACACACCAGTCCTTCAGTGACCAATCACCATTCATTAGCAGAATGCTAGTGTGTTGGGCAACAACGACTCAACCTGTAAGAAATCGGAAGGACACGAGTACTCGTTCATTCAACTTTTGACCTATAATCCATGTTGAACTTGCAACAACTACAATCAAATCTGAGATTTCTCAACAACAATCAGGCGACAGAGATAAATTTAGCCATCTAGCTCCATACACTCCCATTCATTTCTGCACTCCACAGTTTGTTCTAGTCTCACACCAAATGCTGTATAACAAATAAGAATGTAATGAATTTAAGCTAAAATGAAACTAGCAATAATGTCACATGTTGACAACAAATCAACAGAATAACACCATTTAAAACAATAACGAAACAGAATGCTGAAGATAAATAAATACAAAACACCGTTTTAGCCATGAAAGAGGCCACCCCCGATACACACAACCAGGTCTCCATGGCAACCACTTTTAATTCTACAATTAATCTCCAGGATATAAACTAATTTAAAACAACATAAAAAGCAGTATAAAATGAGACGGTATGAAAATAAACTGGTGACTGATAATTATTCATATAAAATCTATATTGAAATGAATACACAGTGACGGCAAGTGAAATCATTAACGCCGCTACGTTTGGATAAGATAAATAATAAAACCAAAACAACCAATTCTCTGAGCTCAGCTGAGCCTCGTATCTGACAGGATGTCCTCGTGAAGCCAGCGTGTCCCAGTGACCTCTGATTAACTTGTGTTGCTGAAGGCAGTTACTATGGATACATCACACTGAGCCGAAAATGGAAATGATAACCTACTATAGATATTTGCGAATTTCTTTTATTTTGATAATACAAAGAGTCGTTTCTGAGTTTGTGATGCTAATAATATTCTGTGTTGCTTTGCAGCAGCATGCCACTGTTGTTTATGTTAACTTAAAGGCAGGATTGGTATTTATTTTCCATTTAGACTTTTTTAACCCTTGTGTTGTCCTCGGATAAAATTTGACCCGTTTAAAAAAAAAAAAAAAATTTACAATCAAATTGCCCCTAAATAACTTGGATGCATGCATGTGTGTTGCATGGAATCCATACAACATGCACTATACATCCATGCATCCATGTTCTTCGAAGGTAAAATTAATAATTACTTCAATTGAATTTTTAGTTTTATTTAATTTCATAGCATTTACATTTTTTCCAAACTCAACAATTAGGTATGTCACTTAAATTAGGTTTATTGACCGTGAATAAAAAGTGTTAAAAAAAAGTCTTTTAACGCCAAAAAAGCTTTAAAAAAGCGACAAAATGCAGAAAAAAGCGACAACAAAAAAGTTCCTTTTCAATTCTGACCTGGAAGCACAAGTTCCTGTTTGACGGGAGGACAATACAAGGGTTAATATATATGATTTGAAATTACACCCCAACAGCAATAAATGAATTCTGGGCTCTGAAAAAGATGTGAAAAAGATCCTTCATCTGGAGCTGCTGTAACCCTGTAAAAATGCCCACCAATGACTGCCTCGCGGTCCGCTTGGAAAGAACCAATGAAAATGCCTGCCAATGACTCTACCCCTCCCGTGTAAGAACCTGAGCTCTATGCGCTGAATTGCTAACAGTAGTCATGTTTGTTCCGTGTGATACCATTAGGTGTTTGCTTGCCGGTGAATAAAACATTAATTTTTTCTCTCTGCTCTGCTGTGAAGCAACAATGCAGTCGTGCTTGTGTATGTCTGTGTATGGGCGGAGCCCCGAGGGCAGGAGGAAGGGTTATACTGAGCCCCGAAGTCAGTGACAGGGGTTAGATGGAGCCTAACACTCACATTGTTACACATTCACGCCTGGAAGATACTGTAGATGTGTTTTTTTGCCATCTCCATCTAAAGAATTCGAGAGGATTATACACCTGCTGGCCTAACAGCACATTCCTCCAATAGATGGAAGAGCATGTAATTGATGTGATTTTCACCCCAAAGTGATGAAATCAATCCTATTTGAATACAGTTTATTTATTTATTGCCTCTGATCTCAGATGTGAGGTAAGGAAAAAAAAAAAAAAAGACGCTAATAAAGCATCACACAACGTCTTTGAATTCCAAATAGCATTTTAAATATCAGGGCCCATCGATCCACATGTACTTGTTATTTCAGAGGACACTTGTTAGAACTCTGACTTCCCCCAGGGAAATTCAGAGGATTTTCCTTGTTGGGCCCACTGACGTTATTTATTAACAAAGTTTTTTTTTAATCGACAACTTTTTAATAAGGCTTCTCTCTTCTCCCGTCTTTCACATTTGCGCTGGCTTTGTGAATATAAGATTAATAGCAATTTAAAGGCAGCAGGTTGGGAGCAGGCAGCTTTAATTAGCACAGCTTACATGTTAAAAGTCCTGATCAATACGCTGGTGTGCTGGAGGTTCAGGTTTATGTGGAGCTCATTTCACAGCATGCTAACAATGCAGAATAAGGTTAGACATCTGCTATAATGGCAAGCTGTCTTTTGGGCTGGTCGGAACATGTCCTCTATTGATTGGACAAGCACAGACGTCCTGTTTCTCTGCGGGTGTTTCATCAGCGATGATCGCCTCCTACTTCTCCATAATACATGTGCTTGTTTGCTTCATCTCCGCCATCAAGTTCAACGCAGTCGTGGTCCCGAGCAAGACCTGTTTCCCCTGGAGCTGAGCTGCTGCAGAGGAAGATGGTGGTCAAAGCTCGCTGTCAGTCAAGTTATTTCCTGAAAACCTGAAACCCTGCGCATACAGCATACAGCAGGCCGTCTCATAAAGAATACAAGAGGCACAGACAGCGAATGAGGGCTGCCGTCATCATGAAACGCCTCTTTGGACCGTTATGAACGGTGGCAGAGCGAGCTTAACACACTGCAGCTAAAGAAAACACATTCAGATACATGTATTAATGTAGCAGACTGGCGGGTGTAGGTTTCACATCTTTAAAATATGACAATGTACGTAGTGCGGTTGTGTATAATTCTGACACCCAGGTAAAATGCCGGGGGGTAGATGTGGTGCACTGAATAGTGAATTAGGAGTGAAAACTGTGGTAATACTGTATTATGTGGTTATTTGGGTACATTTGAGTTTCTCCTAGAACATGCATTTTGCATGCTTTAATGTTTAAAAAAACACATGATATTTCTTATACTGTCTGTCTGAATATACCTGTATTCACTGTTTCAGCGCCTGGCTCTTTCTACGTTACATAGGAAGGGGTGCCAGAAGCAAAATGACTTGTTGGAGTCCATGTTTTCTGATCGAGGCAGCCTACCAAAACTGACTAGGTTGTCTTATGTCACAGTTTAAGGGTTGGAAGCCTATAGATATATCATTATTGTCATTATGATCCGAGTACAATGACAATCTGTTCAGCAGCTCTTTAGCAGTGTGCATAAAAGTTACCTTAACAGAACAAAAGTTAAATAAATACAACAAAGACTAATAGAGCAAATATGAATACAAGTAAAATAAAACGTTTTTCAATAGGTGTTTTTTATGATGTGTCCCCTTTAACTATTGAGCTTTTGATAGTAAGTTTGCTAATCTGTCTGTTTTATAAGTGTATGATGTTTTTTCCCTATAATTTCCTCTCTCATTTGTCCAGTTAGTTAATTACTTAATTTCCTTAACTTAAAAAACTATAGAAATGACTGCAAAGGTAAATTAGAATTCAGAAAATTACATTTTTGTTGTTTTAAGATAAACCTACGGTTGGAATGATGACAAGAATGCCATAGAAAGCATTAATTGATTTGATGGTTGTGGTTTTAAAATAAGTAAGTGTGAAAAATGTGAGCCTTTGCCCTGCCATCAGCGTCTGTGTGTCTGTCCACTGTGTCCAGGGGGACGACTGCTCCATCAGCTGTCCTGCAGGCCTGTACGGGACCAACTGCACCTCGTCGTGCTCCTGCCACAACGAGATCTCCTGCTCGTACACCGACGGCTCCTGCATCTGCAAAGAAGGTTCCCTTCCTTACACTGCTAAAGATCATTCATTATGGATTCATCTTAAGGGCCCTAAAGACCCAAGTTATGATTACCGTATTTTCCGGACTATAAGTCTCTCCGGAGTAAGTCGCATCAGTCAAAAAATGCATCATGAAGAGGAAAAAAACAAAGTCACACTAGACTATAAGTTTAATTAGAAATGTATTTCACACAAAAAAAGACCAAGAACTGAAACAGAACAGGCTGAATACAGTAGGTGTCCGGTATGTTAACGGTAACACATTAACAAAAGAAAGTGTGACATATAGTCCGGAAAATACGGTACCAAAAATTATCATTTTAGTAGTCTATATCGATTTCATTTCCGGGATTGTTCAGGTGCCGGATGTCCCTCATTTCATCCGGATGTCCGTCCCCTTCCTCTGTCTCTGTGTTGGCGTTCTAACCTCTGGTGGATTTCTGAGGACTATGGTTACCTGGTCCTCAGATCTCTGCAGGGTAAATCCAGACAGCTAGCTAGACTATCTGTCCAATCTGAGGACTATGGTTACCTGGTCCTCAGATCTCTGCAGGGTAAATCCAGACAGCTAGCTAGACTATCTGTCCAATCTGAGGACTATGGTTACCTGGTCCTCAGATCTCTGCAGGGTAAATCCAGACAGCTAGCTAGACTATCTGTCCAATCTGAGGACTATGGTTACCTGGTCCTCAGATCTCTGCAGGGTAACTCCAGACAGCTAGCTAGACTATCTGTCCAATCTGAGGACTATGGTTACCTGGTCGTCAGATCTCTGCATGGTAACTCCAGACAGCTAGCTAGACTATCTGTCCAATCTGAGGACTATGGTTACGTGGTCCTCAGATCTCTGCAGGGTAAATCCAGACAGCTAGCTAGACTATCTGTCCAATCTGAGGACTATGGTTACCTGGTCCTCAGATCTCTGCAGGGTAAATCCAGACAGCTAGCTAGACTATCTGTCCAATCTGAGGACTATGGTTACCTGGTCCTCAGATCTCTGCAGGGTAACTCCAGACAGCTAGCTAGACTATCTGTCCAATCTGAGGACTATGGTTACCTGGTCCTCAGATCTCTGCAGGGTAAATCCAGACAGCTAGCTAGACTATCTGTCCAATCTGAGGACTATGGTTACCTGGTCCTCAGATCTCTGCAGGGTAAATCCAGACAGCTAGCTAGACTATCTGTCCAATCTGAGGACAATGGTTACCTGGTCCTCAGATCTCTGCAGGGTAAATCCAGACAGCTAGCTAGACTATCTGTCCAATCTGAGGACTATGGTTACCTGGTCCTCAGATCTCTGCAGGGTAAATCCAGACAGCTAGCTAGACTATCTGTCCAATCTGAGTTTTCTGTCACACGACTAAAACTACGTTCCACCAAAACAACTTCCTTCCTGAGGCTATTTTGCAGAGGCACCGTGGCTCCGTCCGGCGCTTAGCACCACCCAAGACGATTGTCATTGGTTTAAAGAAATGCCGATAAACCAGAGGACTAGCCAGACCTTCTGGCAATGCAAGACTATCATTTTAGGGATATTTTAAGTGAATAAGTCAACTTCATTGTGATGGAACCTTTCCAAACAAGGTGCTTCGCAGGTGCACATGAATCACAATGGACTCAAATGAATTGTCCGTCTGATTGTCACTGTGTCTCTGTCCAGGTTGGCAGGGGGTGGACTGCTCCATCCCTTGCTCCAGTGGTGCTTGGGGACTGAGCTGCAATCAGACATGTCAGTGTGCCAACGAGGCAGCCTGCGACCCCGCCAACGGGACCTGCACCTGCTCTCCGGGCTGGAGGGACGAGCTCTGCGACGTACCGTGTCATGTAAGTGGTCGCGGCGGTCATCAGCTCTTTTGAGTGGAAAAAGCAGCAGCAGTGTTTTGCAGGAAGGGGTCCGAATTTGGATTCAACTAAATTGATAAACAGTAGAGCTGCAAAGATGAATCTATCGCCAACTATTTTGTGTCGGTCGATTACTCGGTTTGAGTTGAAATTCTCAGTGCACATTTTCTGTTGTCAGCTTGTTAAATCTGATTATTTTCTAGTTTCTTCTATCCACTGTGACATTAAACTGAAAATATTTTGAGTTGAAAAAATCTTTTGAGAAAACAAGACATGTGAGGGTGTCATTTTGGGTTTACTAATTAATTAGATTAGATCCACAATGAAAATATTTTGTTACTTGCGACCCTAAAAAAAAACACTGCTTCTCTGGTACGTTGCATAGTATATTAATTATATTTCTGCAGCTTAATTACAGTTTTCTGTTAAAGTGCATGTCTATAATTGTGTCTGCTGTGTTCCGGCTGTCAGGAGGGATCATACGGACTGGACTGCAGAGAGAGATGCGACTGTGTCAACGCTGACGGCTGTGATCCAGTCACCGGCTTCTGTCGCTGTGTGGCAGGTTGGACCGGTGAGTTATGCAGCCACTGTTTGGGGCTAAGAAACACTGTGGCCATCAAAAGTTAAGGCTCCTGGCTACAGGAATGGAAGCCCAATATATATGACACACGAGAAATTCAAATCTAGAATTGTTAAACTGATGGAGAGTCAAGCTTGGATAAGTTTGACAGTTTTGCTCTGACTCTTGGCCTGTTTTTGTTAAAGATGCCCTGCCACACAAAACCGTTTTTCCTTGCATTTTGTGAAATATGTGTGTGTGTTATGTGGTGAATGTGAAAATGAACTGCTACCTCCTCTGTCAGCTCTAGCCACTGAAAAGAAATAAGAGGAGAAATCAGGCCAATCACAACAGCTGGTCAGTCTGACATCATACTGCCTCATGTAGCTCATTACTAGTCATGAGCATGCCCAGTTGCGCTGCATAAAGGATGCTGATAGCCAGGCTCTCATTGGCTAGCTTTTGGCCAATCAGAGTCAAGCAGCTTAGCTTGCTGAATATAGAATATATATATATATATATAGAATTGGCACAAATGGAGCTGAGTCTTCCTGCAGGCTTTCTATACCACGCTAGAATGTTAAAACATGTTAGAGTCCATGTAATTAAATATGTGGGGCAGGGAACCTTCAACAGTAAATCAAGGTCAAGATCAAGTGTCTTTGCCATATGGAGTCGGGAACCACATGGTTTTGGGATGCTAGAGCTATAAAAAAACAACACAACAGGTCAGACAGATGGCATATAAAACAGTATGTTAAAGAACATAAACAGTATAAGTTAGAGGTCAGTATGAAACAGACAAATCCCCACACAAGCAAAGGACAGACAATCACTAAAACAGTTATTTGGGGTTTTAAAGTGCGTGCCGTGTGCCAAGATAACATCTCTCAAACAGCTGGTAAATACATAAGTAAGTGATCACCTAAAGGCTGATTTACAGTAGTACGTAGTATCTATGCAGAGCCTCCGCCGGAGCCTACGCAAGTGAGGGGATTTATTCTTGTGTTCCAGCATATCTCTTTAAGAAAATAGCAAAGCGTGTGTGTGTGTGTGTGTGTGTGTGTGTGTGTGTGTAATGTAAATGTACTGTTGTTATATAACGCTTTTCTAGTCTCAACAGCTACTCAAAGTGCTTTTACATAGTACAATAACCACTCACCATTCACACACATTCACACATTGTGGCCGAGGCTGCCGTACAAGGTGACAACTGCTCATTAGATAAACACTCACACACAGTTTGTGTATGTGCATGCGCGTGAGTGAGTTACGGGAATTAGCGAATACTGACTCCAGCAGCGCAGACGGAGAAACAAAAGTGTCTCCCCTGTGCTTTCTGAACATTGTCTAAAAGTTAACCCCCCTCCTTGATTTAGTGTTGTTCTCAGAGAACGAGAATATGGAAATAAGTCACAGCCAAGCCAATCAATCACAGTTTTTGCGGTCTGCGTCGCCACAACATGTAGTTACATTTCTGGTGACGTGCACGTCAGGCTACGGCCTCGGGTTTTTTTTTTTTGGTGTGCATTTTAGGCCTTTAATTCCACAGGACAGATGAAAGGGGAGTGAGAGGAGGAATGACATGCAGCAAAGGGCCGCAGGTCGGAGTCGAACCCGCGGCCGCTGCATCGAGGAGTAAACCTCTATATGTGGGTCTGCTCTACCAACTGAGCTAAACCTGCTACTGCGTAGGGTCTACGGCGTAGGTTGAACCCAGAGCCATTAATCTTGCAGGGTGACCAGTGGGGTCACTGACAATCCAGATCAAATAAACATCACCTCAGCGGTGCCATTGCACCTCTTTCTCTGAACCTTTGTTTGCTTTAATATAAGTCATGTTCAATTTGTAGCTCGGCTTCTTTTACCCGTTAATTGTCAATCAGAAGAGTCGTGATGAGCAATGATCGATATGAGCTGATGAATATGGAAATGGGCGCTTTAATTCACTGCCAGAGGGAGAACTGGTAATGAATTTTCATCGGGAGGAATTTTAATATATTAAAAAGTATTAAAAAAGGTTTATAGAAAATC
This sequence comes from Etheostoma perlongum, assembly GCA_026937815.1. Lineage (NCBI taxonomy): Eukaryota > Metazoa > Chordata > Actinopteri > Perciformes > Percidae > Etheostoma > Etheostoma perlongum. Next base: position 36,740,971 of record CM049371.1, read on the forward strand.
CAAACAATTTGCAGTGTGATTGCTTTTCATTTAAATGTACAAGCAAAAAAGAAGAAAACTAACTTTATGAATTTATCTGTTGGACTTCACTGAGCTCTCACTCTCTCTCTCTCTCTCTCTGTGTCTCTCTCTCTCTCTCTCTCTCTCTGTGTTGGAATATCCCTTCTGTTGATTCCACTGGGGAAAATATACACATAGAGAACAATACACTTTAAATTGTGCTACCAGGCGTTGAGACTGAAAACAGCACTGTGTTAGACGTGTTCCTGCGAGGTACAGGTGAGACAAAGGCATATGATACAAGAAGTCCTGTTTTGATAAAGAGATACATGAGTTTGAATGGTTCAGACAGCAGGGCTACACAGAATCGTAGGACGCAGAATTTTCCACAGGATTTTTGCAGATTTTAAACCAAAAAAAAAATTAAATCTCCATACCAAGCAAAAAAAAACTACTACATTCCACAGATTGTCATTCTGTTTCATACAGTAAAAAGAAATCGCCAGATTGCGTTAGGGTCTGTTTCATTAGACACCAAAACACAGCGGTTTGCCTAAGGAGATTTTATAAATCTGAAAAGTTATCATAGAACTTTTTGTAATCCTCTGTCGGGACAATCGCCAGATAAACAACTTAAATATGCTGTTCACGGTATAAAGTAATCTACTGTACCTGAAACATGCATTTGCAAGTAGGCTACACAGTGCGTTGCAATAGGACGTCAACACTTTTTCTTCTAGAGAACTCTGCGTCTGCACTGCTGTCACTGTGAGGCAGTGGTCTCATTGAAATGAATGAGTGGACTCTTGCTACTTTCAGTCTGAATTCTAACGAAAGTTGGTATATCAAAGTAAAACTGATATTTCTAATTTAAAGAGACTTTGGGCCCTATTTTAACGATCTAAGAGCACGGCGTGAAGCGCATGGCGCAGGTGCGCTTAGGCCCTGTAAAAATCCACTTTTGCTAGTTTAATGGAATAAAGGGTCATGCTTAGTGCCTTAATTAATTTATGGGTGTGTTTAGGCGTAGCAAAGTCATTTCATGTCATTTCCCATTCCCTTTAAAAGCCAGGAGCGTTTGTACCTTGGCGCATTGCTATCATGAGGAGGATTTGCATGTTTGTGTGCTGCTGCGCATCCCTGTGTGTAACAAGCATAGTGTGCGCGCGCTATGCATGACCCTAGGCGCATTTTACTAATGCTCTGTTAAAATAAAACAATGAAATGTTGCGTTGTTAACTTTGGACCAGGTTTTTGTCTGTGTTTGTGCACATTGGGTATCTGGAGTGTCTACCAACCCACAAACGTGTGAACTTAGACAACCTGGTCAATTTTTGTGGATTGCCTCGATCTGATTACATGAGTCAACAAGCCATTCAGATTTGGCTCCCCTTCCTATGTCACATGCAGGCTCGTTAGAATATACCGCCCCCACCCCTGCCCCCATCTGAGGATCTCCACCCACAACTTAAGAACGTCCTTTGAAAAGCTGCACCATATTTTTTTTCCACAAGCCAATTAGAGCGGACTGGTCTTCAAGAGACAGGTGCAAAAATAACGTGTTTCAGACAGAAGGTAAATACAGGTATATTCAGACAGACAGTAAGATACAAATAAATTGTTTTTTTTTACATTAAAGCATGTAAATATGTTCTAGTTGAAGCCCAAACCTAAAAAAGTATGAACCTGAAAATGAGCATGAAATGGGACTTTTAAATATGTAGACAACAGAGCATATTTTCAGACAGTCTCTCCTAGTATCACACTCGGTTGTTCACATGAATAAGTTACATAACTAGTTGCATGATGAGTAATAAATGAAAAAGATAGCTAGAGAGAGAAGTTCCAACCCAGGGTTCATTATCACCTCCCCACAGTTGACCAATCATGGTATGAAACGGGGGTGTGAATGTTGGAGTAAAATGGAGTAAAAACTCTATGAACTTCAACAAAAACAGAAGATATTAGATCAAACTGACATTAGAAAGCCTCGACTAGTTTAACGACTGGAAGAGGAACAAAGAGCAAATAGTTTTTGATGATTTAATACTTTTTCCTCTGTGACGTTCCTTCAGTCTGTCTCACTACTGTCAACAATTGGTTTTAATACTTTTGCAAGTGTGAGCACCTCCTTCTTGATTCTTTTGACAATGGCACTGTGGGCATCAACTCCACTCTCAACTTCCAGGAGAATTTAGTTTTTGCATACTGACGTCTTTGAGTACTCTGAACTGTGTCACAGTACTACTGTACTCAAAACCAAGGAAGAATTAGTATGCAGTGTGGAATTGGGACACAGCATGTGTTTATGAAGAGGAATAAGTAGAAACTGGATCAATATACTGTACTTGCAGTACTGCCAAAAAAAAAAAACTACAGTTCTGTTTGTTTTAGACCTTTTCCTACACTAAGCGTTACATGACCTGATGTAGGTCACAAGCATCATGTTATTGGTCTCAGGGCTGATTTTTAAATTGTACTGTTGCTGTCACTTGGGAGATGAATACTATGTGTTAGCTTTACACCACGTTCTGCCTAAACTTTAGTGCTACAAGAGTTTACATTTGTCCTTCTTCTGCTTCATATCTCGTCCCCACCTTCTCGTCCTGCTCCTCCCTTTGTTTTAACTTCACAGCCTTACGAATAGAGATTTAGATTTTCGCCCACTTTGTGGCTCAGAGCTAGTTTATTAATTGAGTCATAATGGCTGCCCGCCTGTGCCCCACTCACATATTCTCTTATATTCTGTGTCAAAGAAAGTTTCTAATGAGCTGCAGTAAGCCAGGCTGCACAGAGGAGGTGGGAGAGTTACTGTATTTGCACATACACCATTCTTACGCTGTCTGTCTGTCTCACTTACTGTCTCTCTTTATATGTGTGTGTGTGTGTGTGTGTGTGTGTGTGTGTGTTACAGCTTGTAAGTAAAAATTGACGTAATCTGAGTCTCTCGGGCATTGCCGTCTCCAGACTGTCCCTTGTGAGCACCGAGGGCTCTGATCCGTTCTGCAAGCCAACTTTTGTGTAGACAGACTGCTGCCTCTCAGGACACACACACACACACACACACATTTGCAAGACTGATGAAAGAAGCAGACACTTCAGCAAATGATTAAAGGGCAAAAAGTCCCGGGCAGAATTGGGGGAATGTAGGTTTTTTGCCTAAAATGTTTGTTCATACAAACTTATTCGTACATGTGCAAACACAGTTTATTCTAATATCTTGGGGAAATATTGTTTTAGCCAATTTCTGCATATTTTTGAATGTAAGTGATGGATTGACAAGTTTGTTTTTACACTGTAAAAGGTCCCATTCTGTACATATGTGGGCTACAAATATTATTTATCAAATTTAAAGAATCCTAACATGACATAGTCAAAACTGTTTGAACAGCATAACCACTGCTCCACTTTCGGTTAGCTAAGCTCTGTGAGGCCCAGCGGTGCCGGGAGTTAACGCTAATGTCAGCATGCTAATCTGCTGATAGGTGTGTTTGCCATGTTCACCATTTTAGTTTAGCATTTTAGCAGCCACAACAAATGGATTACGTCATGGACATTTAACTGAACAATTACTGTTACTTTGTAGAATAACTGTTGAAAAATAATTAGTTACGTGTTTTTTGACTGATTTAAAACGAAGGGAGGTGTTCCAGGCATGTTCAGCTGGGAGGAGGCCTTGAGGAAGACCCAGGACTAGGTGGAGGATTATATCTCCAACCTGGCCTGGGAACGCCTCGGGACCCCCCAGTCGGAGCTGGTTGATGTGGCTCGGGAAAGGGAAGTTTGGGTCCCCTACTGGAGCTGCTGCCCCCGCGACCCAATACCGGATAAGCAGATGAAGATTGATGGATGGATGGATGGATATAAGAGTGTGTGTGTGTGTGTGTGTGTGTACATATATATGTGTATATGTGTTTGTATATCTATATACACAAACTAAATATATAGACATATTTATTTCATTTAGTTCATTCAACCTAAAAGAAGTATAAAAAATGACTCATAAAAAGAGAATAAAATAAACTTCTTAATCTTTTCCTTCCTGCCAGTGCTTTCAGCTATTTCTTTGAGCCATTTAAATCTGTGTTTAAAGGATAAGCATGGAAATGTTCTATATTTTTCATACAGTCAACAAATATCATGAAAAGACCAAAACCAACAACTTGTGTATCCGTCTTTCAACACTGTCTGACTGAAGACGTTAATCTTTGAAAACACCTCACAGATATATAGTTTCATTAAAAAAAAAAAACTGTAATTTTGTAAAACAGCTGCTCACTGTATTTGTTATCAAACAAACAGGAGCAAATGCTGCATTTTTTTGTGTTTATATTGGTCTGACACAAAGGGAATTTTTGAAAGGATAATAAATGTATTCAACTAACTAACGAGGGAGTTGCCTTGCATAGGGAAAGAAGATATATCAGGCTTTGATGCACACACAACCATTCCATGTTTTATGCGTGATAAATTGGCCATACAAAAACCATAGAATAGCACCAGCTTTGTGTTTTAACTAGCAGATGAGTGTAGAGGAATTGTCTCTTTGTCTCTATGATCTGTCACATCCGTCCTCTCTCTACTTCTCCCTCCCCTGCTGACTCAGTGTCTGAGTATGTGCTTTAATAGCTCATCTATCCCCTTTATTTGCATCATTCGCTCTTCTCCTTTGACAAGTTCAAGTGACACATCTGAAACTTTGTGAGCAGCGTTTGGGAAGTCAGTTTGAATTCACTTAAAAGCCGGGTAGCTTAGAACAAAGCTGTAAATGTGCATGTGTGTGCATGTGTGTTTTCTGCAGGTGTCCATTGCGACAGTGTGTGTGAGGACGGACGCTGGGGACCCAACTGCTCCTACAGCTGCACCTGTGAGAATGGAGGCTCCTGCTCTCCAGAGGACGGCACCTGCGTGTGCGCTCCCGGTTACCGTGGCACCAACTGCAGACGAAGTAAAGACACACACGCACACACGCACGCATGCACACATTTCCAATGAAGGACTTGAAATACAAAAAAACGTTTACTGGAATTGCCTTTCAAAATATGCTTGAGCATAAATTGTATTGTATTGTATTGTATTGTATTGAGCATTTGTGAAGAATGGTAACAACCACGTGTTCATGCATCAATAATGTACAAGAAAATCCCCAAACGAGTAAATTTCCCCATTGTGGGATCAATAAATTATATCTCATCTTATCTAATCAAAATGATGAAGTAATCATTTTCTTTCTTTGAGGTCAGTTTTCAAATTAGCTCCACCTTTGATTATTATTTAATAAGGTAATTATTACGTTATTCTGAATGGACCATTCTGCATAATGAGTACTTTTACTTTTTTTACTTTAATTAATGCTTATACTGATACTTTTTGTACTTTTACTTAAGTAAAATTTTTAATGCTGGAGTATTTCTTTACTGTGGAGTTGCTAATTTTACTTAAGTGAAAGAAACAACACCATCGCCTGTTTGATTAATTAAATTAAATTAAAAAAATTAAAGTTATTTCTTTAAAAAAGAAACATTAAACACAGTTTACTGCAGAGACGCTAATCACATTACTAATTATCAGCAGTGTTGATTTATTTCAGTAATAAAATGCTATGGAGCTGTGTGTGTGTGTGTGTGTGTGTGTGTGTGTTCTTGTTTAACTACATCTGTGAGGTCCAAAAACCAGGAATACAGTATATTTTGTATATTTATGGGGTCCCGACAGCTTTGTGGGGCCAAAATGCTGGACCCCACAACTTTAAAGGTCTGTTTAAAGGTTAAGACTTGGTTTTAGGATTAGGGTTAGAATTAGGTTAGGGTAAGGGTTAAGGTTAGGCATTTAGTTGTGATGGTTAAGGTTAGGGTAAGGGGCTAGGGAATGCATTATGTCAATGACCGGTCCCCACAAAGATAGTGACACACACTGTGGGTGTGTGCGTGTTTTTTTCATCAGATGTAAGAAGGGTTAATTTTTAAATCTGAATAATAATATAGGTCTTAGGTCTCTAATAATAATAATAAGTCTTAGGCTACCTGTTAAATGTTGCTGGCTGGCAGTGGACCTTTCTGCAGATATATATATATATATATATATATATATATCCTGCATCAGAGTTATACATTTAAAGGCTCTTGGTTCACAGTTTAAGCAATTATCTTAATTAGGAAAGTCCTGTAGCATGAAAGAGGCAGTAGACTGGTAGAGAGAGAGGCTTGCACCAGCTTGTCTCGCCACTTAGAGTAACATCAATTAATGCAAATTAAAGGCCTCAGGAAGACATGTGAGGGAGGATCTGTGGTGGAAGGAAAACAAAGAAACGCCAATACTGCCAACAGGTTGACCCCAGAGAGCAGACCACGGGTCAGGGAAACACGTTCAGGGACACACTTTTGCCTGCACACACACACACACACACACACACACACACACACAAATATATATGATGGACACAGCCGATATTAAGCTTTAATATACGTGGGGGTTGAAAACGTAGCTTAATTTGAGACTAAGTGGATCATGAAATCCATTATTGAAATGATCAGAGAACTAATCAGAGAAGTAATCAGAAGTTCCTTTGGACTGAAATTGGCTTCTCTCTCTTTTTTACACACACACAAACACACACACACACACACACACACAGAGTTCACCCACTTGTTCTAATAGAGGTGTTTGGGTTCTCTGCAGCATGTTCGCCTGGTTTCTACGGCCATCGCTGCAGCCAGTCGTGTCCCCAGTGTATCTATAGCGACGGCGCCTGTCACCACGTCAGCGGACATTGTGAATGTCTCTCTGGATTCTTTGGCTCCCTCTGTAATCAAGGTCAGTTGTCCTTTGTTTCAGAAACAACCAGCTGTGTCTGTGTGTCTGTTTTATGTTGTTATATGCTTGCAATAAAAAATAGACACTGTTGAACTGTTCATCAATGTAACGTTTAAAAATAAGTGGAGCCTTCAAGATGTTTGATAGAATGGTTCCTTGTTAAAAATGTGCCCAATTCAAAGCCAACAGAAGTGAAACTGAAATGAAAACGTGGTTGTCCCATGGCATGCAGCTTAGTATTGCACATTCATACATTTTTGAGAGACACATTATAAAGACAAGGCAGCCGAGGCAGGGATTCTTCTAGTTTGACTTAAAAACCCGGAATTTTGCAATTCCCATTGTGCAGTTTTATCGTCTTTAAATCGTAGACTGTAAAAAAATAAAATAAATAAATAGATGGATGACGCGTCTGCACTTCCTGTGATCAGGCGCTGGAGCCGCAGTGTTGAAGTCCCATCCATACAATTTAATTTCAATTCAATTTTATGCATAATATCAAATCATAAGAGTTGTATCAAGATACTTTACAGAAAGAGCAGGTCTGGACCACACTCTATAATTTACAACAACCTACAATTCCAGTAATTCCCCTAAGAGCAAGCATTTAGTGCGACAGTGGCGAGGAAAAACTTTCTATTAGGGAGAAACCTGGGACAGATCCAGTCTCTTGGTAGGCGGTGTCTCAGGGTGCCGGTTGGGGGTGTGATGAACAGTGGCAATAAAAATCACAATAAAGATAATAGAACTATGACTAGAAATACGTTCATGGCGTAGCAGGGTGTTACACAGTGTAGCAGGGCGTAGCAGGGCACTGCAGGACGTAGCAGGACTTAGCAGGGCACTGCAGGACGTAGCAGGACGTAGCAGGGCACTGCAGGACGTAGCAGGGCACTGCAGGACGTAGCAGGACGTAGCAGGGCACAGGACGTAGCAGGACGTAGCAGGACGTAGCAGGACTTAGCAGGGCACTGCAGGACGTAGCAGGACGTAGCAGGGCACTGCAGGACGTAGCAGGACGTAGCAGGGCACTGCAGGACGTAGCAGGGCATAGCAGGACACTGCAGAGCGTACAATCACCCGCTTGAACAAAAGTCAATCATGACGTTCCACCCGTTTTTTATGGGCAATGTTTAATATGTAGTTGCTCTACTGTATACAAGTCATCCACCCGCAATCCTTGCCATTCCCAGAACGGCCGGTTGTCATACAGATTATCATACAGTTCCATTTTTTAACAATGTCACTTCAGCAACATTTAAAAATATAAAAACGGATCAAATACGAGAATAAAAGTTACAGTGCAGTATAAGAAGTGAACAGCTGATTAAAATATGGCAGCATCAAAAAGAAAGCATAGCATCAAATAGCATCAAAATACTGATAAAAGACAGGGTGATCAGAACGAGCTATAATGAAAGAAACCATCTTTGGGAAAAACTTATTTGACGTGTACTTTGATTTTATTTTTAGTTTGGTCCATGTTATGGTGGGGGGGCAGCCAGTCACCAGGGGGCCAACCAGATTTTTTGGCTTCACTTATATAGTCTGTTCCTGTCTAGTAGAGGCTCAGGTCTTTTAAACTCCTTGCCTTCAGTTTGTAGTGTCACATTTTCATTTGGTTGTGATCTCCATGCCCAGAAAAAACTGCAACTATATTTTATTTTTTTTAAAGCCCCCTTTTAGAAAACTAAGTTTACATCACTCAAACCCTCAAGGCCCATATACTGTGTGGTTTATAACACGTGGTCGTAAATCCAGAACTGAGGTCCCTCATCACCAACTACCAACTTAGAGTCGCGGCCACCATACACAACCTCTTTCTTTGTGTGACACAGATTGTGACCAACCTATTTTATGACCCATCTCCCACAGTGTGACATGCTGTTGTGTGTGTCCATACTGCTCCATGCAGAGTCTTACATCATTTAGTTTTTGACTCAATCAATCGGATAAAATCCCAGAGTTCCCGGACATTTCCCCCAGACACACAAAGTTGTCCCAACTTTCAGGAGCACAGTCATCTGCTGTACCCATTGCATTTGGCCTCTTGACATCTTCATTTACACAACCTGTGTTTTGTGAAATCCTGGCATCTCTAAGTACCATAGGTTAGAATTAAAGCCCTGCACCCGAAGCAAACCCCTTAAATGTGTACATTTCATTAGAAATGTAGTTAATGAAAGAAATCTAAACCCTGAGCTCCGTCTGTGTCCCATCTATAATGTAATATTTCTTTACCAAGTACATTTACATGTACACATAATGTATCCTCTGCATTTTTAAATTGGTGGGAGGGAAACTCGTAAAGGGCTTGCCCGGACCGGGGATTGAACCCAATACTCAGCAGGGCCTACTTGCTGTGAGGCAGGGAGCCTGCGTGCCGCCATAACTCCTCCAGCCTCTTAATTTCATCACAATGCTCTTTTTGTCACTTTATCTTCTACATCATTCTTTCAGTATGGTTTCGCTCCTCTGCAGGTTAAACAGGTGTTAATTCTCCTATGTAGGCAGTCAGCCCAAGGTGCGGTGCCAAGTTAAATTTTAAGTAGAGACTGTGGAGGAGTGTGCTGTGAAATATTTATCGTCATTAAACATGAAGACGGTCTTAGTTGTGCCTTGTCCTACATTAGCCATTCTGCTGGCTGCTGCATCTTTGAGCAGCCCAGTAGATAACTTGGCGAGCCTTGATAAATCCAATGTCCGGGGCTTTTAACCGCCTGAAGAGCCAGTCCCGCTCCATCCCTGTCCACTCGATGTGTGATACCCTTTTGTACAAGCTAATGATGTTATTGAGCGGTAAACTCTCAGAGGCTCTGGTGCATTGCAATGTGTGTGTGTGTGAGTTAACTGAGATAGAATGGGTTTACACCGCTTTAACAAAGAAATCGGATGTATTTTTCAACTGGAAACTGGTGTGAAATGTACATAATGGATGTCCCCTTGTCTAAGAGATGTCTTATTCTCCATCTTTAAAATCTCAACAAAACAAATACAAACACGATCACCTTCAGACAACCAACACAGGATTCTTTAAAGTTCTCATATTCTACTCATTTTCAAGTTTGTACTTGGGTTTCTACTCTGCTCTACTCTACATCTTTGTTTCTACATGAATATATTGACACTCTTTAATGTTAAAAAAAACAATTTTTCTGAATATACAGTACCTACTTTCACGCTTGTCTCTTTCAGCCCCCCTCCTGAAAAGTCCAGTCAGCTTTAATAGTTCTCCGTCTTTGGTGGTCAGCAGTTTAGCGGTTGTCCATTGCTGCCATCTAACCGTGGATGTATTTTCAAGCACTAAATGCATAACTACAATGCATTGTGCAGACAATTAAAACGCCACTTAAGATGGTGGCGGAGATTCCCCCGAGGGCAAGTGCTTAGGGGAAGTGAAAGAGGGCGTGTTGAACCACTATTGAAACGCAGCTCTAGGGATTTGGCGTGTCCCCTTTGTTTCATCTAGCCGTCATCCAGGTAGCGATGTGTCCTGGGTGGGGGAAGCAGAAAGCTTGATGGGGTTAGATATGTGGTTTGATTGTACTTTCTAAGCTTTGTCTTATTCCAAACAAACTCCTTTCATTCTACTTTATACATATTTCATAAGTTTAATCATTTCCTAATTAATATTAAAGCTGAAACGGTCCATTCAGTTTAAACAAATTCAATAATGCTGCTTCCGTTACAACTGGAGGCTGTTAATGTGGTTTATTCTAAAAGAAGCTAGCATAAACTGTAAGAAATGCCGGTCAGTATGTGTTACAGAAGACTAATTAGTCGAATCGTGATCTCATCTTATGTTTAATCAATTGAGTTCTCATGTAGTTGGTACTGACATGGTACTGACCTGCACACACACACACACACACACACACACACACACACGCACGCACACACATACATAACACACACACAGACATGAACACACACACACACACACACAAACACACAGACATGAGCACACACACACACAGACATGAACACATGCACACACACACACACACACACAAAGGTATCTTGTAATAAACATACAGTAAGTGTAGCTGCACACAATGATGTGATAAAATGAGTGCTGTCAAATGATTAAAATATTTAATCGCAATTAGTCGCATTAATGTCATAGTTAACTTTATTGTTTTTCTTATTTTAATGCTCTTATCAACATGGGAAAGTGGATTGCCTTGCTTTGTGCTAATGTTTTTTTTATTGAAAACAACATTGGCACTCACTTGGAGCAAATAATCTCTCACACAGCGTAACACTGTCCATCAATAAAAGGGTATAAAAATACTTTGATTGGGGGGGTGGGGGGAGAGGGATCAGCATCAGCTGTGTGCTTTGCCATCAACTGGTATTTCAGACTGGATGTGCTGCGATGACACAGATCACTTTGGTCTGGTCGATGAAACCATTTGGCAACTTTTAAAAAGTCAACTTTCCATCCAGAATCTTATTGGCGTCCATTTAGGCGTCTCACACTCGCCATCCACTCAAAATGTAACGTTGCTACTCTTTGGCCGGCTCGCAAGCCCAAACGGCGTGTGCGGCTTGCCTGTTGTTTTCCGGTCTAGCTAGAACTGGTGGGTGTTGTAGTTTTTCTAACGTTACTAGTTGTTGCAACAGCATGTGAAAAAAGCTATAACGTTTGCTAGGCCAAAAAGAACATTAAATGGGTTTGCATTAACGCCGTTAATAACACATTTAACTGACAGCACTAGACAAAATGTAATAAATATTTGCTTCAGATTTACTTTTGACCCAAACCCTAACCCTTAACAGCCTAAAATATATTGCTAATTTAACATTTATACTATAAAACTGCATTGGCGTTATCATATTGTAGTATGTTAGCATTAAGCTGCAGGTAAAGCTGATACTAATGATTTTAGAGGTAGCATGTCATGAATTAAACTTTGGCCAGTTTGTGGTTTGATATTAAAAAAAAGTCAGGTTGATGTATGGCTGCTCGATTATGGAAAAAATCATAGTGTAATGAGAAAATTAACTTAAGCATGATTTCATATATCCTTTTGTAGTATTTATATAATCATATTATTCATATTATTCATTACTATGCTTTTCAGTTATGACTTCATTCAATTAATTTTATATGTGTCCTCCCTGAAGCCAACAGCTGTCTGTTCCTAAATTACCAGCTGAAGGCCGGTGCCTGTAGTCTGAAAGATACAGATGTTTTTCGATAAGGGTGCAGAGTCGGGACATCTACAATCTGTACGTGACCAAACGACACCAGGTTGTCTTTGGCAGCTAAGATAAATGACCGCTAGAGACTCTAAGACATGGGGGACAGGTATTTTGGTCAATATTGACATAACGATTATTCATTAACTTTTGGATACATGTTGCATTTATCAAACTTTAATGAAGCCAAGCTCAATAGATTTGAGATTGAGCGTTGGTCTGGGGAGTATGCTCTGTATTTTCTACTGCACAAGAGGCGTGACCAACGGCATAGTTCAAATGACTCTGTACGCAATTTGGATAGTCCTTCAACCAATCAGAGCAACGATCCGGGTGACGTAGCAGCGACAGCGGCATCAACAGGTTGTTGCACTTCGATGGCGTTCGGTGGCCGCTATGTTAAATGAAAACAAGAAGCCGCCAATAGCGCCCCAGGTAAATAAGCCAGTTTGTGATTGGTTCCCGCAAAATTGTGAACTGAAGCAGGAGAATTAACCCTCCTGTGTCCTTGGTTTCAATTTGACCCCTTTTTTTAAAAATGTTTATATCTGAAATACGGGTTTCTTTTTAACCAAATTACCACAAAAAATGGTTCTTACCTATTAGTCAAAATAATTCATAATATCTGCTTTTTTAACTCAAATATTAGGTACAATTCTATATAAATGAGGGTTATTGACCATGTATTCCAAGATGTAGTGTAAAACCAGTGTTAGTAAGGTGGGGTTAGTGAAAACTAAAAAAAACACAAGGGTTAAACTTGCAGGTTTCCAGATCGAGTTGCAGAATGGGCGGGGTTTACCCGGTCTAGAAAACACCTTGAACTGTGAAATTTCCTTTCATACTTTCCCCATTTGAACTTTTCTTTTCATTCACATTCACAAGACAAAATAAGAGTTTACTTGTCTAAAATAGTAGTTTTTTGTCAATTACGTTGTTATTGTGGTCGTTAGGAGCCAAAATCGTAAATGCATAGCCTTAGGTTCACAACATCACTAGGATTAATCCTGGGGGGAGCAGGTATGTCCCTCCAATATTTAACTCTGGACCAAAGAGTTCAGACTGAGTGACCGGAGAGTGTGGCTAAAAAAATGTAGTGCTCCGTTGACAGCAGATCACCAGGGAGCTGCTGAACAGTCCCTCTCCTGCTAATTATCTTTGCTAAACATGGTTTCATTCATGTACGCGTAACACTTTGATCCAAACTTTACAGACACTAGTCACACATTGGCTACTGTTACATAAGTGGAGGGACTTCATTAAAACATTCATAATGATCTTTATTGCTCTCATATTCAGAGTAGAAAGAGAAGAATCCCCTCCAGGTTTTTTTTTTTTTTTTAGTGATACAATATGCACGGCTGGCTGTTATAAGCCTGGACAGGCAGAACCTGTTAATGAAGACCATACATTTTCTGGAACAGGTAGAAAATGGTAGTAAAATGCAAACGAGCGGCGAAGAATTGTAAAATAATCTACATAGTACATGTATATATAATGTATTTATCTTATCTGAACATTACCATGAAGAAGTAGCACACATTCATGAATTTATAACACGGCCGTAATGTTTGACAACTATGAGCACACACTGGATTTTGTATTGTGTTGTAAATATGCAACGCAAACACTCATTAAACATTTAAAAGTTTGCTATCAGGTCATAATATCTCGACTTTTAAACTTTGAGCTGTTTAGAATTTCCCAGGAAAAATTACTCTGCCTCTTTCTGTCCTGCCCAGGGAGTTAACTCTGTGTATGAAGTTTTGTAAGATACTCTGACTTAATAAACTCAGTTAAAACCAAACTATATAACATGCAGTAGTAGCCGTATGTCCTCTCATTTCAATTGTCAATAATCAAAAAAAAAAACAGAGCACATTGTGATATATTACTGATATATGATCAGGCTTGTCAGACAGTACAGTGTCTGTGTCTCAGTAAGATTTTATAAGATTTATTTATTAGATTAGGACAATGCACATTAATCAGCATTTCTGTAAATGCGCCAGTGTTAGCCAGTCGGCTAATTTTCAACTGTAGTCCTAGTTACCCAGCATGCACGTCTCATGGGAGCACCCGGAGGAAACCCATGCATGCACGGGGAGAACTTGCCAACTCCACACAGACAGGCCCTGCCCGGACCGGGGGATCGAACTCTGCGGTGCCAAGTTGCTGTGAGGTAGAAGTGCTACCCACTAAGCCATCGTGCTGTATTTTATCAGTGTAATTACATTTGAATCTGAATATAAAAAAGTAGTAGTGTTACATCCTTAAGGAACAGGATGTGCATTTCCCTAAAATGATTAACTGAAAAACAAACTTCTTTTAGACCCTTTTTAGGCTTTCCAGAAGAGAAATCTCAAACACAGTTTTCTGCAGAGACGCTAATCACATTAGAAACGGTCAGCAGTGTTCATTCATTTCAGAACATTATACATATAAAAAGGTATTTTTCAAAGCAATTTGCAATCAGATTGCAAATCTTTTTTAAAAAGACAATTAAAGATAAGTATAATAATTAAGATTAACATGAGTTTTGCACTGAATGTTATTGAAAGAGGTCATTTGATTTTCCTTGAATTGTATTTCCTTCAAATTTTGAACAGTTTTCTTTCAATGTGTTCTACGTTTTATTCTTTAAAACATTTAATACGTATTGATCTTCTTATCTCTCCCACACCATGATTACAGTTGGGGGAAAAAAGGATTGAAAAAAATTATATAATTGTCCCTCATTTACTTATGTTTAAGTGTCCCTTAAACCCTTTATCAAGATTGCATTTTGCATGAAGTATATTCTGATGTTACAGTTTTCGATTGCTAAACGACAGTGGGCACAACTGAAGCCCCATGGGCAAAACTCACACGACAGTCACCTGAGCTAAACAGTTCACATCTCCTGCAAAACTCATTCACAACAACACAACTCTCACGTCTCAAAACAGGCTCAGTGCAGCGAAACACTATGAACAATCATCGCTGAGATAACACACACTATCACTCAGAACACACTGAGAGTAAAAACACTAGAATCACACACCAGTACAGAAAATACTTTTTTTATCTTTACAGTTCACACTACTCAATAGTTTCTTTAAAGAGAGGATATAGATTTTATGACTTATCAATATTTACATAAGGTAAACAAGAAGGAAAGAAATTGAGCAGTTTGCTTCAATATAGTATTTTGTCTCTTGTAATTTATGGAATTACTGGAAAAAACTAAAGGTATATAACAATAACAAAGACAATTGTGACTGATCCTGCCTCTCTCCAGCATCATGCAGCAAGTTGTCTTCATCACATTGTCTGCATCATCTCTAAATACTAATGAATGTGGTGTTTCCGATCCTTTCACCTCCATTACCTTCTGAAAAACGGTAAGAATCTATTCTGTCTGAGTGTGTGGTTAGTGTGTGGTGCAGTTGTGACAGCAAGGCAAGACAAGACAATTTTATTTATATAGCACATGTCAGCACAAGGCAACTCAAAGTGCTGAGTTTGTGAGACCCAAGACTTAAAACATCAAACCTTAAAATGCAAAGAGCAAAATAGGGATTAAAAATTAAAATAAAGATATTAACGAATACAAATGTAAAACCATAAAAAATCATAGATCAGTATAACAATTAATACGAGAATAAAAATCCAAGAGTAAAATTCACAGTTCCGTATTAAAATTTAATACAAAATAAAATACAATAGTAAAATTCACTGTTGAATATAAAAAATTAAGGAAAAGCAACATCAAACAGAAAGGTCTTCAGCCTTGACTTAAAAGAGCTGAGAGTTGGGGCGGACCTTCGGTTTTCTGGTAGTTTGTTCCAGAAATGTGGAGCATAATAACTGAATGCTGCTTCTCCCTGTTTAGTTCTGACTCTGGGGACCACAAGCAGACCTGTCCCAGATGACCTGAGAGGTCTGGGGGGGTCATAGTGCACTAACAGATCTGAAATATATTTTGGTCCTAAGCCATTTAGGAATTTATAGACCAGCATAAGTATTTTGAAATTAACTCTTTAGATCTGAAGTGATGTGATCCACTTTTTTGGTCCTTGTGAGACCTCGGGCTGCAGCATTCTCAGTCAGCTGCAGCTGTCTAATTTGTTTTTTAGTGAGACCTGTGAGGACGCAGAAGTAGTAAAAGATAAAAGCAAGTTTTTCCAAATCCTGCTGAGACATAAGTCCTCTAATCCTTGATATATTCTTAAGATGGTAGTAGGCTGACTTTGTTATTGTGGTAATGTGGCTGTTGAAATTCAGGTCTGAGTCCATCACTACACCAAGATTTTTTGCTTTGTCAGTTGTTTTTAACAGTGCCGTTTGAAGCTGATATTCAATTGCTTTTCCTTTGCTCCAAAAAACACTATCTCAGTTTTTTCTTCATTTAATTTAAGAAAACTTTGGCACATCCAGTTGTTGATTTGTTCAATGCAATTAGTCAGTTTTTGTATTGGACTATAGTCTCCTGGCGTTAAAGTTAAATATAGTTGTGTGTCGTCCGCATAGCTATGGTGACTTAACTTGTTTTCCATAATTTTAGCCAGTGGAAGCATGTAGATATTGAACAGGTGAGGTCCCAGAATTGATCCTTGGTGAACTCTGCACGTGATAATTCTACGCTCAGATACATAATCGCTTATAGACACAAAGTAGTCTCTATTCTTTAGATATGATTCAAACCAGTTTAACCAGTTATTTTTTTCAATCGATCTAGTTATAGGTCACGGTCAACCGTGTCAAATGTCGCACTAAGATCAAGTAAAACCAAAACTGACGTTTTACCAGTAACTGTTAAAGTGGATGTCATTAAAGACTTGAACAAGAGCTGTCTCAGTGCTGTAATGTGGTCGGAAACCCGACTGAAAGGCATCAAAACTGTTGTTTAATGACAAGAAAAGGGTTGAGTTATCGAAATACCACTTTTTACTTAAAAATGGAAGGTTTGATATTGGCCTATAATTGCTCATTAGTGACGTTTCTAGGTTGTCCTTTTTTAAGAGTGGCTTGATGACTGGTTTTTAGGGACTCTGTAAGAAGAGATGTGTTTATAATTTGTGGGACATCTGAAGTCAAACAACTTAAAACATTTTTGAAAACGTTTGTTGGTAGAATATCAAGCAGTGTGTTAGCATCTGAATAAAGTGCTGTAGATCCACAGTGTTGTGCAGGTCGTGGTTAAAGCCATGGAATAAGTGTGTAGAGTTTTGAAAACTGTGTTCAAGCAATGAAAAAAAAACTAGGGTTTGGTCCATGTGAACTGCTGCTTGCAGACCGTAGAGTTTTGCTCGTGTCTTCAGATGTGGCCACTGTTGTTTAGCAAACCAAAAAAAAAAACTATAAAACTTTTGTACTTTTTACGTTTTTTTCAACTTGGAACCTATTTTCCTGTGTTTTTGTGTCTAAGTGAACATGGAAACAACAATCTTTGACATTGGTGCAGTATTAAGCGAGATCACTGCAGTCGGCAAAACAAGCTACAATGTAAGTTAATAGAGCAATTGTCCAGCTTGTATTTACTTTCACAAAAGTGCTCGTTTTACCGCTGACAGACTCATATTAATATCTCTAAGTGTCTGACAACATTATGGAAAGGATTTCTAAGGAGGTCAACCTTTCTGTTAAAGAGAAAGATCCTTTTATTAAACAAAAAACATCCATGAAACATCCATGAAATTGTGTTTGTTAAACCCACCAGACATGTAAATAAACAGTAATTTTAGCATTGTAAAATACACTTCATTCAAAGTGGACAAAAACAATATAAAACTATGAAAAGACGTTTTTGGTCGTCTTTTCACTTTTCCGACCATCACGCCTCTAGTTCTGGTTGAAATAAACACAATGTACCAATTTACATGTAAAAATATATTGGCTCTATACACGCTAAAAGTATTGTTTTTTTAAATGGAGTCTGGTGGGTTTAGCGCTAGTGCCTTGAGAGCTGTTTCTGGTTAAACAGAAAGATCTCAAAAGAGGTTTTACAGGTCTATCTCTGAAAGGATTCTTTCCATAATGTTGTCAAACACACAGAATATTAATCAAAACCAGCACTTTTGTGAAGGTAAATAGAAGCTGGAAAAATGTTGTATTAACTTACATTGTAGCTTGTTTCGCCGCTGCCGACTGCAGCAATCTCGCTTAGTACTGGACCAATGTCAAAGATTGGTATTCCCATCAGTCACTTAGACACAAAAACACAGGAAAATAGGGTTCAGGTTGTAAAACAATGGTAGCTACTTTCAACATAATATTTCTATACTGTGGTACTGCATTTACTTGAGTAAAATATTGATTATACTATATATATATTATTATTGTTAACTCTTGTTTTTACCATCTGCTCTATGTTTCTAGTCAATATTTGTGTTTTTTTTTATGTTTGCACCATAGTAGCACTTTTAATTTCATAAGGTCAGTTCTGACTGACTGGTATTGTCATAATGACCAGGGCCACACCGAATCTGCAGATGCAGATTATCCACAGACTATCCACAGATTGTCCTCGGATTTTAAACAAATAAAAAAAAAAACTCAGAATGTTAACACATCACTACCTCAAACAGAAATACAGATGTGTATTCTGGATCACTGCTTTGGGTCTGATCATGAGTGAACAGTTATCATAATATCTAACTTTATATGTCCGTGCGTCCCCACAGTGTGTCCCAGTGGAAAGTATGGTAAAGCCTGTGCTGAGGCGTGTTTGTGCACCAACAACGGCACTTGTAATCCCATCGACGGCTCCTGTCAGTGCTACCCCGGGTGGATCGGCGCCAACTGCTCCAAACGTGAGACGCTACAAATATTATAATATTCTCTCTTTGTCATCCACACTCGCTCCTTTCTCCTTCTCACCTCAGCATTTATCGACCACTTGAGTTGAGTTGATCGTGAACCAGTCAGAGACAACTGAAAAAAACAAAAAAAACAACGTAAAGGCATTAATTATCCATCTTGCATTGATCGGAGCTACCTCGATCACCCAATCACATGTGAAGCTAATAAAGGCACAGACTGTGCGTGTGTGTGTGCGTGTGTGTGCGTGTGTGTGTGTGTGTGTGTGTGTGTGAAGGCTATTATGGTTTTGAATTTTTGATTACATAGTTTTAGTGAGTGTTTAGTTTTGCTTATTCAAAATGTTTTATGTTTAGTTTTACAGTAGTTTTAGTTTATTTTGTTAGGGCCAGGTATTTAGGTCAGAAGTTACATATACATACAAATTACATGGTTGGAGAAGTGTGCAGGAATGGCTTTAATGTTTAATCTTGATGCTACTTTAGTGTCTGATGTGAAGCAGTTGAGGCACAGCACCATCTCATGGAATTTCAGTCAACTCTATTCAGTTTCCATTAAAAATTAAAATGATTTGCATTTATTTTTATTTTTGTATTAGTTTTTTAGAAATATACTTCACTGCCTATTTTAGTTGTAGTTGATAATAATAAACCTGGTGTGTATCTTATACTTTCTGTGTGTGTGTGTTGTGTGTGTGTGTGTGTGTGTGTGTGTGTGTGTGTGTGTGTGTGTGTGTGGTATTGGCAGCGTGTCCTCAGGGCTCCTGGGGTCCAGACTGCATCCACACATGTAACTGTCACAACGGAGCCCAGTGCAGCGCCACAGATGGAGAGTGTAGCTGCAGCCCTGGATGGACGGGACTCTTCTGTACTCAGCGTAAGACAAACACACACACACACACACACCACACCCACACACACATCTCTACCTAAAAAGGGAAACACTCTCTGGCTGCTGTGGAGGCACATTGACGATGCACTCTCATTTCTTGCAGTGGAGTCACAGAGTGCCTTGAATGTCTCATACCTGCACCTCCATCTGGTGGCAGATTAAAAAACTACAATTCCTTCATCTCCTTAGATTCCTTCCTCCTTTCTTCCTCCTTACATACTAATTTGCTGCCATGCTACCATTTAAATACTCTTAAACAATGATTAAATAGCTTCTCAGTTTTCTTTGTGTCAGGAAACAAAATCACATCCTTTCTGTCATGATTTCGTTAATGCCCAGACCCCATAAAGCCAAAATGAGATTCCTTAGGTCGCTTTCTTACTTGTGATTAAAGGGTAACTACCGTTTTTTTTAACCTGGATCCTATTTTCCCATGGTTTGGTGTCTTAACAATTTTTGTCATTGATCCAGTATAAAACTTATAATACAGTGCAGAGATAAAAACAGTAAAAAATAATATAATAACAATAATAATAACAATAAAACCTTTGGCTATAAAAAGACTTTTAGAATAATGTATCAGTTGAGAGCAGTTAGTGTCCAGGTATGTATGTAAGTAGATTATTAATTACTTAATTGCACAGTGAGCGAGTGGCTACCACGCCTTCTCTTCCTTCCTGTTCTGTTCTGTCCTCTTTACCATTTCCTCCCTTCCCCAAGTGAGGAGTTCTAGAGTCTGATAGCATGAGGGACAAAGGAGTCCTTGAGTCTGTTGGTCCTACACTTGGGAAGGAGCAGCCTAACACTGAACAGGCTTCTCTGGGTGCTGATGACGGTGTGCAGGGGGGTCCAGCAGTTTGTCCAATGTTGTCCTCTCTGCCACCGTCACCAGAGAGGTGGCAGACTGGTAAAACATCCACAGCAGTTTGCTGCAGATGTTGAAAGACCGCAGTCTCCTCAAGAAGCCCAACCTGCTCTGTGCCTTCCTGTACAGGTGGCTGATGTGTGTTGTCCAGTCCAGTTTATTATCCATTGTATGATTGAACTGCCTCCACCTCAACTCCCTCCAGCAGGACTGGTCGTGGGCTTGGTCTGGACCTCCCAAAGTTAATGACCAGCTCCTTTGTCTTAGAGGTGTTGAGCTGTAGGCAGTTAGTGTGAAAAGCGTGAGTGTAAAGCGCTGGTAATTAAATCTGACGTGTGGCACAGCTTGTCACTCCCCGATGTGAGTCGAGTGCAGATTTGAGTCGCGCATGCGTCACTTTGCAACAAGTAGCCTACAAGATGCTAAAGAGAGACTTCTGTAATGACAGTACAGTAAAAATGGACCTACTTAACCAAGTTTGTTCACTGCTGGCTACAAGTTAGCATCAAACACAACAAAGATCTGAGCATGCGCAACTCAAATCTGCACTCGACTCACATCAGGGAGTGACAGCTAATGATTTGTATATTCCAGCTTTGTTACGCCTCTTTCATACGTCACGGGTGCTGAAGAGACTTCTGCAAGGAAACCACCTGTGCATCCTTGCTCATAGTTCTTCCGGCTTTTTACACCAAGAGCTGTAAACACAAAATCACATGTACTGACAGGTATTTAGAGATTGGACTGTTTTGGTGCTGTCATCCTTAATTGTCAGCATCACATGGAGCCCAGATGTGGTCTGTTATATTTGTAGCAAGCTCCAGCTTTGATGTAATGTTGTGCCACTTTCATATTTACGTACATGATTCTTTCCCTGAATGCAACTCCTTTTAAACCATAATATTCACTTTATTTCTTTCATATTCTGGGTCTGGGTCATAGTAATATTTTACTCTGTATATATTAGTTGCTGAAATTGGGATAAAGTGACATCACATAAACAGTCAAATAGTAACAGAAGCTTTAAGCAACCCCCCAGTTTATTATTAGCCATATTAGGTAAACCTCAACAAATCAACAGAATGTGAACATGCACAAGTGTTTGTCAGGAGCGACTGTTGCATTGTAAAAGATATTCTTATAAATATAAGTATAAAATGTCAAAGCTGACCCCAAAAGTAATCATATTTAATGGATGCTTATAATAGACAGTAAACATTTAAAGTTAGCATCGTTAGTATATTTTTGGGGTTGTTTACAACCTGTCTGAACATCGTTTTCCTTCACGTGTTGGAGACTGCTACCGTAATGCTGCTGCGTCCCCAGAAACAAGGAGGAGGGAAGATGAACAGCCACTCCAGAGTGTCTTCAGGAGTTTAAATCTGCCCAAAATTCAAACTGAGTTTGGTTTAATCTGCAGAGATGATCCATGTCTATTCCACTGGGACAGAACAGATAAGCCAATCATCATCATCTCCAGATTAGTGGATCATTGCTCTCCACTGATGAGAGGAGCAGCTGGTGTTGAAAAGAGGCACTTGTCCAACAACCTATTTTCTTTTTCGTGTTCTTTTGAATGTGCCCGGTTCAAAGGACTCAAACAGGCATTGGGTCCACCGATTTCTTTCTTTTCTCTTTCTCATTCAGATGTTGTAGTGTTTTATGTTTTTCTGTCTTTAGTCTTTAGTCAGATGGCTTACAAGTGTTCATATCAGAGAAGAAAAGGAAATGATATTTAAAAAATAGACGTGATTTCCAAGTCACTGTGCAGTTGCTACACACCAAAGAACAAAGACTGAATGACAGCTCAGCTCTTCTAAACCAGCTCATACAACTTCTGATCCACTAGATTATAGTGAGTCTAGTTTTACTCTCAAAACAGTTTTGCAGAATTCATCAAAATCTAAGTCAATATCGCAAGATAGATTTATTAGATAGATTTGTATTGTCCCAAAGGAAATTTGTCTTGGGCAAACAAACAGTATCTGCTTCCAAACATATTGCAATCATACATACATACATACTGTACATACATACATACATTGCGACTTTATGTACAGACTGTACATACATACATTCATACATACATACATACATACAGTACACAGTCACAGCCTGTTGCATCACTCTCCATCATGTTGCATGAAGTGATTGCCACTAGCCAAGAAAATTGCACACTGCCTGTTGTACAACAACAACATCTTATTTTAGTCATTGAAAACCCGTTTGTGGAGTTGTTTGTGACGTACAGAACCGTTGTTGTGTGTTTGTCTTCAGGCTGTCCTACAGGTTTCTACGGCTCTCAGTGTGCTGAAGTGTGCCGCTGTCAGAACGGGGCGGACTGCGACCACGTCAGCGGGCAGTGTTCCTGTAGGACGGGCTTCATAGGACAGAGCTGTGAGCTCAGTGAGTGTGTGCACGTCTCTACACAACACAACGCTTTTTTTTTTAAAAGAAGACTCTCGCGGTTGAGCGATGTCTTCAACATTATCATAAAATACTGATGACATGCTGTTTATCACGATACAATCCATTCACATATTTCAACAATAATGAAAAATATCTGATCGTACTTCATATTAAAATGCATTTTAAGGGAATCAACAGTAGTTATATCTTTTAACATTATTATGTGTGCATTAGGACAGGATAAACATTGATCCCACTAAGAGAAATGAAGTTTTACAGCAGCATAGTAAAGATAGGGGTGATATGACCAATTACAGAAATATGGAATATGTAATAGGATATAAAGTTTCTAATGTGTACATGCGTATATGATTTTTGCATTAATGCAAGAAAGTTCCTCGATATGTCCGGCATTTCATTTTTTGGATTAATCAAAAACAATGTACACATGATTGTTATATGGTGACTTTACCCATTTACTATTTCTCAATTGATTTTTTTTATTGATTTTTTTTCGAAAATGCGTGATATCACAATATACTGTACATTGATATTATGATATCAAAATACATGTACCGTAAAAGAAGATTTTATCCGTATCACCCACAAGTGTAGTTCAGAGAATTAACCTGATTAGACTAGACTTAGTATTTATACAGCATATTATGAGCATATGCTGTACTATACACTGCAAAAAGTTTTATTCATTCACACAAATATTAATGCAAAGTAAAAAATGTTTTCAATAAAATAAATAAATAAATACAGAAATAGTTAAGAAATGGAATTTGTCTAGTGGATAAAGTGTATTATGTGCAAAGATAGCATTAAAATGAAGTCATTGTGCTTTCTCAAGCAATACTTGAGTAAAAGTAGCAAGTATCTTAGCAGAAAATGACTTTGTTAGAAGTTAAAGTCACATTTTAGAATAATACTTGAGTTAAAGTCTTAAAGTTTCTGATACTGTACTTCACTATCAAAAGTAATTTTCTGATATTATATGTACTTAATTTTTTGAAATAAAAGTAAATAAAAAACTTTGATTATGAACTTTATTGTGGCTTCCTTATAACAAAGCATTAAGTCCAGGGTTTCTACACCTTCTTAAACATCAGACTCAAAGTCTGACATCAACAAAGAGAAAAACTGAAACAGAATTTACATTTTTTGGCGATTTTTTTCACTGCAACGCACAAAAACATTTCTTCCAAGTAAGGAGTAACGAAGACGCTGAGGGGAACGTTAACACTTTCTTTAGGACATGTAGCGGAATAAAAGTGAAAGTTTCCAGATATATCTAAATAACAAAGTAAAGTACAGATACATGACAATTCTACTTAAAGGTGTACTATGAGTACTGTCACTAACCCCCAGCCCCTCCCCCAACCATCTTGTCGGTGATTGGCTGGAGTGTTTTGTTGTATTTTGGTGCACAGCCTGTGCCTGTAGTGTTTGTTTGACGTTTACGACCCCCGTGTTGTCTCCCGAGACCGGGCTTTTTCACGGTGTATTCAGGGTGCGGGCAGCTAGCAGATCAAGGAGAGACGCCTACAAATTGAGACAAAAATGAAATTGCGCTGAAACCACGCAGGAACTCATAGTGCACCATTAAGTGCAATATGAGTGTTGTCATGTCACTTAAGCTGTTAGATGTGTGCATAAGATGTAAAGATGTGTTAACCCTCTGCGTCCAGAGTGTCCTGCGGGGACGTTTGGCTACGGCTGCCAGCAGCTGTGTGAGTGTATGAACAACGCCACCTGCGACTACGTGACGGAACCTGCTACTGCAGCATCGGCTTCAAAGGCATCCGCTGTGACCAGGGTGAGCGCTGATGTTGTCTGTATGCTGGGAGAAAGGGTGTTTGATGCTGCTTCTTTCTGTAGGCTTAGATACAACATTAAGAAAATAAGATGACAAGGGGAACACAAATATACAGACTGGATTACAGAAATCTGCACAAGAAAGAGTTTGAAGGTACGAAGAGTTCAGTTTAGTTATTATTCAATTTAGTTCAATTCAGTTTTATTTATATAGCGTCAAGTCACAACAGTTATCTCATTGCGCTTTTCATAAAAGAGCAGGTCTAGACCGTACTCTGTGAAGTATTGCCTATATGTACTTTGATTTATTTGTGCATTTAAAAAGGATTCTTCTGAGACCAGTTCAGTCAGCACGTGCATACAAAGACAAATGTTGCATCACTTAACAGAAAATCAGTAGTGTGTGGGGATGCTGAAAATGTGTTGAAAGCAACTCGTTTTCAAAAGAACTGGATTTCTACAAACAAAAACTTCGGCCATCACAGATTGAGTTTAGTTACATGCCAAGAATAAAAGTCCACAGCAGGGATACTTAACTTGCTTCCCACAAATCTACATTTAATTGTCATGCACCCTTGTCAGACCCATATAGTGTTTTCAGAGGTGATGTAGTTATATCAAAATCCTGCTCTGTTAACTGTTCATATTATTTTGTATACCCCATGCAGATTTATAAGACAAAATGCTAGAGTATTACTAGATAAACAGTACATTAAATAAAATGCAGTATTAGGTCAAATGTGAGGACTTTTATTTTGAAACTTAATTTGAAATATGAGGATGTTAGTTACAGGAGTTGAGGTGTGTTTACCTGCTCCGTGTCCCTGTTTTGCTCAGCGGCTCTGATGATGGAGGAACTGAACCCTTACACAAAGATCAGCCCGGCCCTGGCATCAGAGCGCCAATCAGCCGGAGCCGTGTTGGGCATCATCTTCCTGCTGCTGCTCATCATGGCCATGCTCGGCCTCGTGGTCTGGTTCCGCTATCGGCAGAGAGAGAAAGGCCACCACGTGCCGAGCGTCACCTACACGCCCGCCCTTCACATTAACTCCACCGACTACTCACTCTCAGGTAAGACGTCCGTATCTTTGGGTATTTTTCTTCCTTCCAGGTGCTTTTTTTATTCACAGCAACACAGACTGTACAACCTGTACTTCAACTGGAAGGGTTTATTAATACAGGCTGTATAAAGATGGACGACTCGTCTCCACTTCCTCCCACTGTACAAAAGTGAAGCCAAACTATCAAGAATACGGGCGGCGTTATCTTGTAATTTTGGAGCCACATCCACTCGACCAATCGTCACTTGCAGCTATCAATCATGATGTTAATGATGCATCAAATAACTAATAAAAACCAAACTGATCAGACAAATTAATACTGTGTGATCAGAACTACTTAAAATGACAAACCATCTTTTTTTCTTTTTAAAATGATTATTTATTTTGTCGCATGTCCCATCCACTAAGATGGGGGGGGCAGGGTTTATCACCTATACTGCAGCCACCAGTGGGCAATACAGATGTTTTGGCTTCACTTAGACAGTCTATGCATCTACTCCTAATTATTTGTCATTAAAGGAGAATTCCAGTCAATTTCAACATGTAGGTCTGTTGTTTGTAAATGTGGAGGTCTGTCAGTAGAGAGAAAAACTAACCAATCAGTGCTGCCTACACCGAGTTATCCTCCTGCTAGAGTTAGCACCCAACAGACTTAAACAGGGCAAGTATTACATGTGTTTTTAGCCTCTTAACATGTTCAAAATGTTATTCAATTTGCAGCTTTGGACTTTCAGAGCATCTTTAAATTGTTTTGTTTTTTTTGTCGACAAACAGGCTTAAGATATTGCATTTAGAATTACATAAAATGGTAAATGTTTGGCATTTTTGTCTGATAAATGACATAAACGATGAGTCCATTATTGAAAATCATTGTACTTTAATCAAGTAATTATTTCAGCACTGACCTACACTGTATGAGAAGATGAATGTGATGTCTGTGTAGCTCTTACCCTTCTATTATGTTAAAGGTGCTGTAGGTAGGATTGGGAAGATCCAGGACTTAGCCCAAAAAATTGAACATCAACAACTTCTCAGTCCCTCCCACCTTTCTGCTAAAGCCTAAACCCCTTCCCCCACAAGGGAGAGCTGTAGTTCCTCATCTTGGTTCCAGTTCCTTCATTTTAATCTGCAGCTTTGGGCTGTCGGTGCTTAGATAACATGTTATGTTATGTTGCTGATGTGAGAACCTGTGCTGATGCTGTGTGGTGACAGCAGGGCTGCAGTGCACAGGTCTGCTCTCCTCTCCAGAGACCTCTCCCAGTAACCGCTCTGCAGGCCACTGCTTCTCCAACCCCAGCTACCGCACCCCTAGGGCCCTGCACCTACACCGCGCACTACGCCAAGCCCGACAAGAGATTCTCTGCCAAGGTGGGTCCAGGGACTCTGGTACTTGTACTCAGCATGCTGAGAAATATTCTGCTGAATGCTGCAGATGGGATTCAGCTGCAGCATGGTTTATGTAGAGGCATTTCATATTTGAGAGTATGTAAGAGATATTCTGTATAAAATAAAACAAAATATTTGCCCTTGCCCAGAGGTTAAAAAAAATAGGCGCTTTATGTAGTTTATGTTTTTTATAATAATTATCATAATTAAAGTCAGTGTAAAATAAACTCTAACTGGATCATGTGTTACAATAGTAAGTGTAAAGAAAACTTTTGACTGTTCGATAAACCTCACCCCCGAACAGCAATTGTCCAGTCATAGCTTAGCAACCGTAACTAGGCACAGCAGGCCTGTCAAGCCGTCCGAGGGGCTGTAGTTAAGCCGATATGCAGCATTATAAGACTTCCCGGGGGTGGTGTCCAAGTACTTTATTTTGTGACTTTAATCCTGGAATCTCAGGGGGGTTTTTTTCTCGAAAAATGACATGTCTTCTGCATGTCTTCCCCCTCTTTCTCCTCAAATCCGGCGCTAAATGAACATTGGGATTAATAACACGTGTACCGAGGCAACCGTTCTCTGGGATACGTTTTCATGCTAATCAAATGTGACCGGTTTTAGCGCAAACCGCTAATTAGGTTATTACGCTAGTCGTCGGGTAAAGTAAAAAGAAATCGCTATTTCTATACCACTAACAAGGCTCAAACGACAAACGTCTTTTAAATGAACTGTCTGTACACTTAAAAAGCTTCGGTTTACATGTAGGGACCCTCATTATGCTACTGTGGAAGTGTGGTGCTATTTTGAGTCTAAAATCCATCAATCAACATTTATTTATATAGTACTTTACAACAACCAGCAGTGCTTCACATCAGAAACCAAGAGTAAAACAACATATCATACTGTCAAGTTCTCATGTATTTCTTGTGCAATTCCCCACTTGAAAAGGACTGTCCCTCCACATGAAGTTTTTAACTGGATTTCACTCAATAAACAGCCATGGGATCAGTTGTTTGTCTTTTATTAACCATTCCTTGGTGGGCAGTAAACAGGTGAAAAACCTCAAAAGAAAGATGACAAGTACAAGTTATTATCTGAGTTGACAGCCAAATTAAATAAACAAAATTCTTCACATTTAAATGAAAAGAATGAAACATAGAAAACAGTAAAATCAGAAAAACAGGAGGAGAAAATTGTCACACCACTACTACAAATAGGTTTTGAGTTTACACCTAAAAAGAGCTACGTCTGTAATAATGCAAATATCAGGGGGCAACTTGTTCCATTGTTCCAGAGTCTCGGGGCAGCAACTGCTAAAGCCTGACCTGAAGGGCATTTCTTCACCAGTGTTAGAAGTGTTTCTCATGTGTTCTCACTCTGTGTGTTTTCCAGAGGAAGTTAAAGAAGCGATACAGGAACAGTGCTCCAGAGTGGGGGGCCTACTGCAACCTCAGCGAGCTGGGTCAGTCCGAGTTAGTTGTTATCTGTTGTCTCTGCGTCCTCAGCCAGTTACACTTAACCCTAAATCCCACCAGGCGTGTCTGCGCTGTGTAGCAGCGGTGCCGCAGCCCCCGGCAACCGTCACGGCAAATTGGGACAATGATTAATGAAAGTGACTGGCCGCTTACACGGTCCATCCATTATAGGATTATTCTGACACATTTTAAATAAACACTTTCCTAGTGCTGACACAAAATATAAGAAAATATAATATATAAATTGTTTAAGTATCAAATTTGACAATTCAAAAGAAGAAGAGCTCTTCGCTCGAAGGAAGTGGAGCAGTTAGAGCATCCGGTCGATTATCTAAATAAAAACCACATCACACTATTTTAACAACTAAAGCACAGCCACAAATCTTTGATCTGTGTTGTTCATACCTAGACTAAATTGGGGAAACCATTCAAATTAGACTGCTGACCAGTACTCTGCTTCTGAGATGCTCCCAGTGTGGAATCAGGCGTGCCGGGCGACTGCTGCCAGTAACATTTAAGAGTATATTAATATATACTCTACTAGTTATTATATATATTATAATAACTAGTAGTCGCTCACCTTTTCTTTCTTTGTTTTGACCTTTGCTCTCTGGCTTCTGTGCAGGTGTGTACTGCTTCGACCGGCGCTACAGCTACCATGTGGAGCCGCGCTACAGAGGTACAGCCGGACTGCCAATCCTCTTGCTCCAACAGATCCCTCCGCCAACGACTGCCTCTACCTCAGCTTTTCTTCTTCCTCATTAATCAGCTTTTCTAAAAAAGAAATTCACCTGAAGTCATCCCTCCTGTAACTGCCCATTAGTAGGGTTGGGTACCAAAACCCGGTTCCACTATGGAACCGGTTCCTACGCAACCGGTAGGAATAGGACCGGATTAGAACGCAAATTCCGTTTCCTTATTTCTTTTTGTTTGTTGCTTTGAAACGGACGCATAAATATCCCTCTTTCTCTGTAGTCTACCGTTAGCTAGTTACCGTAATTGTAGGCTACTTTTAAAATGCCTTGTTTTCCCTCTGGGCTCTGGTTACCATACCAACTCAACATTTATTTTGTTGTTACTTCTTAATATTGTAACTGTTATTTATTATGAAATGATTGTAGTTGTGTGTTAGGTGGCTTAGGTTTACTTATTATATATTAATATGTTAATATAGTGTTAAATTTAAATAATTTTCAATTTAAAAAAAAAGAGTCTATAAAAGAGCCTTTCTTTGATGTCATTTTTCGGTTTAGGGATCAGAATCGTTATTAAAGTAAATCGTAAAAGTCCTAACAATACCCGACCCTAGTGGTGAGCAAGAGAAAAGGAGCAGCATGAAAACCCCCTCACATCCAAGCCTGAACCTCAATGTCCTCGAATGAACGATTGAAATGGATGTGATGGTGTTGATGTGAACCAACCAGTGCTGACAGGTGTGTTTGTGTCTCTGCAGGACGAATCGACTCCTCTCCTCTCCTCTGTGTGTTCCCCCTCTCTGCCGGGGCTCTTCCTCCTGCTTTGACCCCCCCATCACTCCCAAAACTCACCCGAGGGAGTCTCTCCCTCACAATAACTGACTTCTGTTTTCCTCTCACCTTGATGTTTTTCCTTCAGCTGCAGCTGTTTTGTTTTTAACCTAAACTGCTTTTGAATGTTGATGCTGGCCTTGCAATGTAACCTTTGTTGTCAAGCGACGCAACAATGTTTCTTACAGGTTAAGTCTGGTGATATTTTATGTTTTTTTTCACCACAAATCCCACGAAAAGGCCAAAAACCAGCAATAAATTCATCAGTAGCCATTGACGAATCTATCTTCTTCCTCTGTGCCATGAAATCACATCAGTGAGCCACACTGTTGCACCGGCTGACATATTCCTTCATCATTATGGACACACACACACTGTAGTTTAACCTGACTCAATCCCACCCACTCACCGTCCTGCTGCTACAAATACTCATAGAGCACCAAATATGGATTAATCCGCCATTGAAAATAGTCCCCAATAAATGCACTATATCTCTACAGTGAAATACAGACTTTACACCGTTTACTATTTAGCTGTCAGTGTGTGTTTAATCCATCTACTACCTGAGTAGGCTAATGTTACCCGATGCCAAGTGTAGTGTTTGTGTATACTTGCGTGACATGCAGCGATGCTTCTGTTGTTGCCTAAAACATCGGTTTTGGCGCATCAGAGAGCAGTGCAGACATGTAAGTGGCACCGGTATCTGCGTTAGATACCGCTCCTTAGGGCACCAGTGCCATATCAGCACCGGATTTTAAAGGTCCCATGACGTGGTTCTTTGGGTGCTTTAATATAGACCTTAGTGGTCCCCTAATACTGTATCTGAAGTCTCTTTTATATAGACCTTAGTGGTCCCCTAATACTGTATCTGAAGTCTCTTTTATATAGACCTTAGTGGTCCCTAATACTGTATCTGAAGTCTCTTTTATATAGACCTTAGTGGTCCCTAATACTGTATCTGAAGTCTCTTTTATATAGACCTTAGTGGTCCCCCAATACTGTATCTGAAGTCTTTTATATAGACCTTAGTTTATATATCTGAAGTCTCTTTTATATAGACCTTAGTGGTCCCCTAATACTGTATCTGAAGTCTCTTTTATATAGACCTTAGTGGTCCCTAATACTGTATCTGAAGTCTTTTTATATAGACCTTAGTGGTCCCCTAATACTGTATCTGAAGTCTCTTTTATATAGACCTTAGTGGTCCCCTAATACTGTATCTGAAGTCTCTTTATATAGACCTTAGTGGTCCCCTAATACTGTATCTGAAGTCTCTTTTATATAGACCTTAGTGGTCCCCTAATACTGGATCTGAAGTCTCTTTTATATAGACTTTAGTGGTCCCCTAATACTGTGAATCTTTTATATAGAAGTGGTCCCCCCTAATACTGTATCTTTCTTTTATATAGACCTTAGTGGTCCCCTAATACTGTATCTGAAGTCTCTTTTATATAGACCTTAGTGGTCCCCTAATACTGTATCTGAAGTCTCTTTTATATAGACCTTAGTGGTTCCCCTAATACTGTATCTGAAGTCTCTTTTATATAGACCTTAGTGGTCCCATAATACTGTATCTGAAGTCTCTTTTATATAGACCTTAGTGGTCCCCTAATACTGTATCTGAAGTCTCTTTTATATAGACCTTAGTGGTCCCTAATACTGTATCTGAAGTCTCTTTATATAGACCTTAGTGGTCCCCTAATACTGTATCTGAAGTCTCTTTTATATAGACCTTAGTGGTCCCCTAATACTGTATCTGAAGTCTCTTTTATATAGACCTTAGTGGTCCCTTATACTGTATCTGAAGTCTCTTTGCTATTTAAACAACGTGGGTGCTGGACGGTCTTAAAATAGTAAAGACACTTGCTTCTGGTTTATAATATGGCCTTAAAGCTTTAAAAAGTGGAAGTCAGAGGTTTTGAGAGACCGTCTGTAACAGTTTGCTGCAGAGCTTACTGTAGAAGTCACCAGCAAACCTCCAATGACAGTTGAAAGCAGCCTCTTGATTATTTTGGGTTCAACCTCCGATATGCTCTAATTTCCTGTGAATAGTTTACTCTCCCACACGAGTCGCAGAGTGTTTGTTCTCCACCCACAGGGTTAAACGATGGATGTGGTTTTAATCTTTCAGACTACATGAAGGGCTCCTTGTCCAGCACCTGCTCCATCAACAGCGAGAACCCGTACGCCACCATCAACGACGCGCCCGCCGTGTGCAAACACTCAGAGAGCAGCTACGTGGAGATGAAATCGCCGGCTCACCATGACCACATGACACACTGCTGTTCCGCCGCCATCATCACCACGACGACCACCACGTCCGCACCCACCAAGAACGTCTACGACATGGGTACGCTTACGGCCAGATACATGTTAGCATGTCCCTGCTTAGATCCTGACAAAAAAACACTGCTGCTTTTTAACTTCTATTGTTTTTTGCCCTAATGTGTAAATGACAGAACAAAGTATAAATAGAGCGTGCCAAGTTTACTCAAGTAGAAATCAAAGAAAACAATTGGAAAACCATGTAAAAAAAAAAACAAAACAATCTGATTCAATTTTATTTATCAAATCATTTTTCCCGTGTGGGAACTTGTGGTCACGCACATTCAAACACAACAATACATAGCCTAAAGTAATCATACCAGAGAATAAATAAATGCTAAATATTAAATTACTAAAAGAGACTTAATACCCCTGGGGGGTAGGGAGACTAGGTCTGATGGATGCTGGGACAAAGGTGGACGTCGTAGTGGAAGGGAACAGATAGTTGTAGTTCTGTTTTTATTTCCCTCCCCCCTTTATAGACTTGGACATCCAGGAAGCTAATACACTGCCTATCATGTTCTAGTGTAAATTTATCAGATTACTCGAGTAATTTAGGGAATAATCGGTAGAATACTTGATTACTTAAAGAACGGATAGCTGCAGCCCTAGTTCTGATGTTCCCAAGTTCTTACATCCCCGTATTTAGGACTACGTTCTCTACAGCGACGACTAACATCATTGTTTAAATTAATAAGGCCCAGAAAAGTTTCAAAATATACACATTGTTATTGAGCGTCCCCTAATGACAAATAGGAGTGTAGGCAAATGGGACAGCCCTGCTAATAGGATTATAACAACAATAATTTAATTTAATATGGCACCTTTTACAAAAACTGTTGAAATAAAAAACCCAAAAAGTAAAAAGAACAATCGGAAATGTATACAAAACAATGATTGGATAAAAAATACAAATCCTCACGTTTGAGAATGGTCTTTGAGGTCTTTACTTGATAAATAACTAAAAACTGAAGCAGTTTAAAATAAATGTTAAAAACTGAAACATAACCTAATAATTTCTACCTGAATCCCTCTCAGAACCAACCATCAGTATCGTGCAGGGAGGCGGGGGTGCGGCGGTTCTCAGTTACCCCCAGAACCCGTACGACCTGCCCAGGAACAGCCACATCCCCAGCCACTACGACCTGCTGCCTGTGCGCCCCAGCCCGTCCCACAGCCACAGCCCCCCGCTGCCCGGCAGCCCCACCAGCTCGCTGCTCTAGACCCCCCCCCCTCCCTCCTCCCTCAGACTGGACTCTGGACCAGAGCTCCCAGTTCATCCAGAACCAGGAATCTGAACTGGGACATAAGATGATGTGTGTTTAGGAAAAAGGGGGAAGACTCTCCTTCTCTTTCCTCCTGCAGTGCTCCAGCTGTTGCACAGCTATTTGATATTTTATCACTGTATTATATCCAAACTGTTTTGTGCCAATCAATACTACATATTTTTGTGTGTTTTTGAAATTCCCACTCATCAACAAAATGTCAACAGAGGGAATATACTCGTAGATATGCACACAAGTATACCTTTTTTTCTGGTACGCTGATCTCTTGAAACATCAGAAGATGGAAAGTCAAGGATGATCGGAAACACAAAGAGGTATCTGTTGTATCTGGCTGGACTGTTGTACTGAAAGGTGAATGTGTGTGCCAAAGACTGGACTGAGGCCCACGTCACACCTGGACTGGACTGGACTGGACTGACTACAGAACCTGTACAATGAAGAAGCATCATGCGGCCATTATTCCTCCCAGTGCTTACAAACCTGTACAGTATGGACATGTTTGGAGAAAAGGTGCTCATTACCTTTTATATTCTCCCAGACACATGAAGAAATGTACATAACCTGCAGTCTGGTCAGATCTACACTCCCTGTATAATTTTGGTATTTTTACACATTGTTTCTTATTTCCTGTTTACATATTTAAAGATCCCGTCGAGGATCCATATTTTCTCTCTGAAAAGTTATCTTTTTGTATGTACTGTAGACAGAGTGGTGTATTGGCTGTACACTTACTGTACACGAGTGATTATTATTGTGAGTTTATTTAGTTGTGTCAAGCTTAATACAGATGCATGCCAAAGATTATTCAAGATATAATATTTAGCCAGGAATACCCTTATAATGTCCTTTGGTGCAAACTGATTGTTATCTGACTGTCTCAACATGGGAATGACTGAAACTGCTGCAGGGTTGTTTTAATTACAGGTTCAAATTCCAATTACTTTTTCAATTAATCATTTGACGTGTGAAATGTTATTAAATTGTCATCAGCCCAAGATGACGTCTTCAAATGTCCAGAACCTAAATATATTCAGTTACTATGAGGGGAAGAAAAGCAGCATATTTTGACAAAAGTTTGCCTAAAAAAATTACTAAAATAACGCTTCATTGGTTATTGAAATAGTTGCAATTAATTGACTTACTTGACGGTTCTTATATCTTAAAAGTTAACCTACGAATGTCCAGCAACACGAGCGCTCAGGCAACAAAACTACTAGGTTAGGTCTAGAAAAGGCTCGTGGTTAGGTAGGTCATAGGTCATAGGTCATAGGTCTTTATGTCGCCTGACTTAAGATAAACCTTATTGATCCCTAAAGGGAAATGACTTTTTTTTTTATTCGGTTAGTTAATACACACAGGCCCAGGAACTATACATGCACTAAGAGAGAGGTTTCAGAGTGAGGCCATGACAAGTGCTCTGATCAGTTGGGGGTGACGGGGCACCTTTCCAGCTACCAGTCCACACTTGGTACTTGGTTCGCACGGGGACTTGAACCAGTTCCCAAACCAAGTCCCAGTAGCTCAGTACAGCGTGTGGATCGGTTGCTGGAGAGAATCCACTTCATCTCCTGGGCACTGCTAGGTGCCCTTGAGCAAGGCCCCCCCCCCCCCCGCTCAGGGTCCTGAGCATGTGTGTGTATTTCAGGCCTGTGTGTAGTGATTACTAATAAAACAGAGTGTAAATTGTAATTTCCCCACTGGGGATCAATAAACAGTATAAATTATTATTATTAAATTTAATTATTACTGACTGTGCCACACCAAACGTCTTTGTTAGAGGCAGCCCTGCACGTGCTGGCTCGTTACACTATGAGGGTAATATAGAGTTTTTTCTTTTTTTTCGTAGGTTTAAGTACAGTAAATGAGAACAGCCTGACTGGTTGCAGCGAGGTCAAAGTAGAAACTATAAAAAGGCTGTCAATGATTTCAAGTCATAACAGATTTGCTCAATTTTCATTTGCCAAACAATGAAAATCTGTTTCTAATCTTGTGGCTACTGTTCCTCACATTACTTATGAAATAGAGCTGTAATGTACAAACTCCTGCTTCATTTTCCAATGACACACGGGTCTCTTTATTAAACATGGTGGTAATTTTCCCTTGGTAAATAGCAATAACGGGACATGTTGACAATCAGATGTAAACAGCTTTGTTTTCCAATGAATTTATTTTCCTATTCTGTTTCATTTGCTCTAACTTTATCTTGCTTCTGTGTCTTTCCTTCAACTTTGATCCAAATAATAGTTTCAGTTGCTGTAGATGTATCGAGTGTTGCTTGTTGGTCTTTTTGTTTCAAGCCTAAACTCAATAAAGTTGTCTTAGCTCAGGGGAGTGGTGTCATATCTTGTTACGCAGCAGATGTTTAATAATCACAATAATATCTTACATATGCACATTTTAATTCAGAGAAGCAGCTCAAATAGCTTCTGGTATGAAGATCCTTTAAACTGTCGGAGAAATGGAGATATACAAGTGTGTGTTGTCTGCATAACGTTTTACATCATGTTTCTTATGTTGCCCAGAGAGAGTTTCTATAGTGTCTGTCGTACAAAATCACCTCGACCACAGGAAACGTTATCAGCCTGCATTTTAAGAGGCAGAGACCTATTCACAACAATTCATCACAACTTCAGCACACACACTTATTCATGTATGTGTTAGCAATATATGAAAAGTATATTTTAGAATAGCCATTTGTGCAAAATTATCAACAATGTGCCTGAAGACTTAAATGCATGAAAACTGCTGTGCAGATGTTTTTTGAGCCACATTAGCAGTCAGCCCTGAAACTAAAACCGTTCATGTTCCCCTCAGGATGAGTCGTGATGACTTTGATCCTCTGACTCTGCATCTATCGCCACAATCAGGCCAAAGATACTTTGGTTCATCAAATCAAATTCCAGCAAAACTAATGAATGACATTCAGTCAGCCTCAGCTGCACTTTGTGTTAACTGCTAACTAGCATGCTAAAATCTGCATATTTACTTTGTCATTGTCATTGTGGGTATGTTAGCATGAACGTGAGTTTTACCAAAGTACATAAACTAACACGGCTGCAGACTTGGGACGAACACGGGCTTATTTTTCTTACGTCACAGTATGTAAAATAGTAATTTGTTATGGTTTGGGTGTTTTGTCTTGTCTTAATGTGGTAGTCTTGTGTTCTGTGCCGTCTTGTTTAGCTTTACTTCCTGCCTTAGTTTTCCTTGTGATTGTCTGATGTTTTCCACCTGTTTCCCGCCCTTGTGTCCCCTGCCTCTAGTTGTTCCCCTTGTCCTGTGTCCGATCATGGTTCAGTTTGGAGTACCTATGTGGTCAGTCTTCCGGGCTTGTCTCTATGTTCCTGCTTCCACTGATTCCTGGATCTCTTTACCTGCTGTTTGTTGCTGGACACTTTTTGTTGTAAGGATTTTCTTTATTAAATATTCAAGCTGAATTTTGCCTATGGTCTCTGCACTTGTGTCCTACATCCTCTAAAGCTTGTGACAGGTGTTTTTATTTTATTATATCTGTATCATGCCAAACATTGGACCCATCCCATACAAGATTGCAAGACACCACTGTTTAACAGACATCTTCTGTGTTCAACATATACAAATCATGTGGATTAATACATGAAATGAAAACATGTTCAAAGAAACTAGAGTGTGTGTATACTGCCAGCACATACAGTTCAAACTAGCTATGCAACAGAGTCAAAGTTAAAAACAATACCGGAGACCTTTCCCGCAGTTTGACATTGTCGCAGTAAAGAGGGGTAAATAATAAAATGATTGAACTTAGTTCATACTGTCATAACTTACTGGGACACAACAGAACTGAGCCATCATTTATGATATTAGTAACACCTGTCCTTTTATCACTGAAAAATAAAGTATTGTGTCTGTTGACAGCATCTTACAGGCCCTGCACACCTGGGCTACACCCACACAGGTGTTTTCACTTATTAGACCTCTAGCTAGGGGCTGAATCACTTCTCTAATTTATTTCCAGTTATTCTTGCTGACTAGAGATCTGCTCAGGTTGAGGGGGTGCCTGAACTTTAATGGGAATGTATCAGATCACAAATATTCATCTAGCAATAACAATGACAAAGGTGTCATTTGTCCTTTTCTAACAGATGCAAGGTGAACAAGAGACTCAGGAAGATGTCGTTCAATCAAACTACATACACCCACACAGTTCTGGGAAGAGGTCTTATCAGCCAGATTAACTGGAAACTTCTACTGTATGTGGGTGTTCGGAGCTTTTATTCCTGCCCCGAGGAGCAAGGTTGACTCTCTAAGGAGCCATGAGTGAGGAAAGCCAGTGCTAACTACGCTCATACAGCTGAAGAATTCATGTGGCATTTCAGAGGAATTGACGTCTCAGCCCTCTAAAAAATGTCCTGTTTCTTCTCTCCTCCCATGCTTTGCATGCATCTCTCCCATTCTTCCTTGGTGGGACGGACTAAGATGTGAGGAAGGGAAGAAAGTGAAGGACTCGTGGATGCACTTTAAGGGAAGTGAGACCCAGCCAAAGTCATCTGGTGGCCTAATGTGTCCCCTCGTTACTCTGCTCTCCTTCAACCTGAGCAGAGGCCTCATCAGCCAAAAAAACTCAAAGCACCTGCAGATGTTCCTCAATCTGGCTGACTAATCACATTGGTCTGATTAATTAGCAGATTTTAGCAACGGGTCCTCTACTCTCTCAATGATTTCCTGGAAAAGACTTTGTAATTTGGTACTAATTAAAGAGAAAATGGAGATAATGTTCTCAGACACTACATATGGTAAGTACCCTCTAATTAATTTGAATTTGTGAGAAAGAAAAAGTCAACTATATAGAAGAAAACACAAAGTAGATAAGAGTTGGGGGGGAGTTCCAGGGGCATTTCATTCCATTAACTGCTGCTAGAATTTTAATTAGGGCTGCCGTTGATTGTAATTAATTCATCATATTGTTATTTTGATTTGTTTGCCCCTAAAATGTACAACAATGGTGACACAGTTTACTTAAACGTCTAAATTGCTTTTGTCCAAACATATGTTCAAAGATATAAAAAAAAGACACGCTGCAAATCCTCACATCTGAAGACTGAGAATATTTTGCTTTATTATTGGCTTAAATGATTAAGTGTCACCAATAGTTTCAGCTCTAAGCTTAATTCCTGTAAAAACTGAGATCCACTTAATGCAAGACACTACAGGTGAATAGGGGAAACTACAAAAATCAAACTAATACAGTAGATATCACCCATTAAACTTCATTAGTGGATTACTTACATTAAAGTGCTCATATTATGCTTTTTAGCTTCAATGGGAGTTACTCATGAACTGCTCCAAACTGCTTTTTTTTGTATTTTCGGGGCATTTTAGACCTTTATTTATATCGGACAGCTGAAGACATGAAGTGGGATAGAGAGGGGGGATGACATGCAGCAAACGGCCCCAGGGAATCGAACCTGCGACCGCTGCGTCGAAGTAATTATATAGCCAGGCGCTAGCCAGGCGCCCTCTCCACACAGCACTACTGCTGTCCAGCCTTTACTTCCGTGACGGGTGCGCGTCACTTTGTAACACACGTTATAAAGCTCACCTGGCTGATGATGCGGCACGCCCTTAAACCAAGCCGAGGTCGCAACACTCCTCGCAAAAGTCGCGATTAAGAAAGAATTTCCACATGTAAAAATGTCCCAGTTTTCCGTAATGTTTTGACCATGCGACGCTCCCAAGGCTTTGTAGAATGCGTTTTAGTGGATAAAGTACTCCATGTGATACTTCCAGTACTACAGAGAGCACAGCCTGCATCCAAACCACCACCTTAACCCTTGGTGGTGTCACACAGCCAATGTTCCACATTATCCGGCTTTTAAATCAATACAGACGTAAAAATACTCAACAGATGTTTACTCTAGCTCAATTACCAATGATATAGTAATATCTATCATCTATCTATCTCATTTATGGGTCATATTTGCCATTTGCCGTTGTGAGATAATTTATGATCGGATGATCATTTGTTTTTTTGTGAGAAAACAAGGAAATTCAATTATTAAAAAAAAAAATAGAAAAGATTTTTGATCATTATTGGTGCTTATTTCTCAGAACTTAAACCGGAACAGGTGAAAGTGCTAAAAATGTTGTACCTTCGTGTGGGAATTACAGTATATAGGTGCAGAAAGACACACACACACACACACACACACACACACAGAGCAGGCCCAGTTAGAACAGTTAAGTTAAGCACCTACAATTATTAAAAGATAAGTTATTTTTTATGTTCTTTACAGAAAATGAGCCAAGGCTCATAACTCAATGAGTTAGAAGAAATATTTAACAGCATCATTTTTTCTTTTAGCAAACATTGAAAATGGGTCGCAGAGAACTGAAGACGACACAAGGGTTAATTATGGCGCTAGATTTGTTTCTTTATTACATGTGAGAAAATAAATGACCTTAGGGAGAAAAAAAAAATTGAGAAAAGGTTATCACACTAATAGCAAAAAATGTTATGAGAGAAAAGAATTTAAGTTTTCATGCCAAAAGCAAAAAGTAATACAATTTGAGACCATCAAATTTTATAAATTTAAATTTTTTTAAATTTCTGGCTGCCCGTTAGCTATCGCTAGCTTCCGCGCTCAACTAAGGCAGCGCATCTGCGGCGGTGACAGACTCTATATAATAAGTTAATATTAACGGTCTATGGGCGGTGACAGTGGTGTAATGATTCAGATCGACTCCCAAGACAAGACGGTGCTCACCCGACTGGCCAATAGGAACGTGGCCCCGCCCGACTGGCCAATAGGAACGTGGCCCCGCCCGACTGGCCAATAGGAACGTGGCCCCGCCCGACTGGCCAATAGGAACGTGGCCCCGCCCATGACATTATTTTCACACTAATAGCAAAAAATATGAGTTTAAGTATTTTGAGATTTTTTTTTCTCAAATTTTAAAAATTTCAAATTTATATTTAAACTTTTTTGTCATTTTTTGCTATTGGTATGAAAACTTTTTTTTTTTCTCTCATAAAATGTTTTTTTGCTATCAGTGTGATAACTTCTTTCAAACATTTATTTTCTCGCATGTAATAAAGAAACAAATCTAGCTCCATAGTTAATGACCCTGATGAAGCCAATGTGACTCAATTAAATGTGTTTATAGTATCAAATCATGAGTCCAATCCACTACGGGTTTATTGGACTTAATTAACTTTTTGGGATAATAAATAAATAAATAGCTCTACAGCAGATTTGGCATTGCTCAAATTTAGCGAGAGCACCTCGGTCTCACAATCACTGAATAGTGTTTTTTCCCTATTTTTCTGGGCTGGAATAGTCATTCATTCATTGATTGATTGACATGGACCTTATGGACAAATATGGGCCAGCCCTGGCAGGAGCGTGAGGCTTGTGCACGTCCGCCTGTATTTATAACGAGAAGAGTCTGTAC
The DNA here is from genome assembly GCA_026937815.1 of Etheostoma perlongum. Lineage (NCBI taxonomy): Eukaryota > Metazoa > Chordata > Actinopteri > Perciformes > Percidae > Etheostoma > Etheostoma perlongum. The sequence goes on from CM049371.1 coordinate 36,782,263, forward strand.
AGGTGTGCGTTGCATGGTGTTAACCATAGTCCTCATAAATCCTCCGGAGGAAGGGGACGGACATCGGGACAAAATTTGGGACATCCAGCGCACTCGAACAATCCCGCATATGAAACTGAGTCGATATAGACTACCCTAGATATGAGAAGTAGCTCATACAACCACCCTTCAACATCTGAACCCTCCATTTTAACTAGATGACGTAAGACTATCACAAGTAAAATACAAGATCATAGAAAGGTTTATGACTGGTGCGCTTTATTAAGATGAACTGATAACTTAAGATATAGACACAATTGTACAATTTATCAATCTGTACAAAACATAAAACCATTCACTTTGACCCCCCCTCTCACATTCAACCTTTCAAATCAACATTTCACTCTTAAACACGTTGACACTGGAATTACAGTCAGTTATAGAATTCAATATAGTAAAAAAAAAAAGAGAATCAAATTACAATTATAAAAAAAAAAACACAGACATACTGAACAATGGAGGTACATGAAACAGGATTCAGAAATTGTATTTTCGGAAGAAAGAAATCACTTCCTCCACAGATTGCCAGCTAAGTGAGTCTGGTGAGGCCCGGCTGGCGGCGCCGTCTGTTCCCAAGAAACGCCATTGGCACTGCCAGCCAGGCTCACACACACACACACACACACACACACACACACACTCCAGAGCTACCCATCTACCCTCTGCCTCTAAACACACACACACACACCCCAAGTTCAGGCATTGTATGCGTCTAACACCACACGGCTATAACCTGGAGGTTCAACAGAACACACACTCGGGAGTTTTTAGTGAAGGGGGTTGTTTAGCGAGACATCTGTCCGTCCACACACTGGACACAGCAATTAGCTCGTTAGCATGTCGTCTTAGCTACCAAGCCTAACCCTCAGCATGCACAGTTAATAACAATGTTAGCTACATAAGGCGGTACGACACGGAGTTGCAGAAAGTCGTAACAGAAAGCCATGCATGTGTTAAAGTCAGAGGCAGCTCGGTGTACATAGGCTTAATGTGACGGGGACAACACAGCTGTCTGTCCCCTCGAGGGACAGACTGAGCAACGGTATTGGTTGAGGAGGTGTGAGGGTGTTATTAGCAGGTGAAGGAGACAGGTGAAGGAGGCACTGTGACCAGACGTTGGCAAGAATAAAGCTGAAATGAAGTGTTTTCCTTGATTCCTCGTCGCGTCCTTCAAACCTTTTCAATCTGTGAACAAGGATTCAAGGAAAGACTTTTGAGACTTTCGTTCCGCAGTGGCTGAACATGTTTTGGTATTTGAAAAGTGGCAGCGTCTTTTAAAAAAACGCGGTACAACCGACAAAAAGGTCCAGATTCTCCATGTGCAGTCAAAATCTAATCCTAGACAAGAAAATACGTTGCAGTGCAAGATTGGGGACAACTCCACGCTCATGAAGTCAACCTAGGGTGAAAGACATTTCCTACTTCCTCAAGTGCGTCCTAGCTACAGTTCCGTGGTTACATGCAAAGCATCATTTACCCAACGACAGCAGATTTTTTATTATATCGAGTATCATAAGAATACATCAGTTACTCCTACTACTGCAGTTATTTTTCTCTTCAATTCCTTCATTTGCTATAGAAGTGCACTAAGAAACAAAACCATCCAAACAGCCATGTGCTAGTTTCTGCATAGTTGTAGTCAAAATGAATGCATTCTGTTTTCCCTAACGGGAGGAAAGCCTGACGGACGAGTGTCTTTGATCAGAAAACCCTTCAGTGGAAGCAGGACCATCTCTAGGACAACATGAAAATCAGAATGTAATCAGAAGGAGTTGTTCAGCTTCCACGGCGACAGCCCGAATGTCCACACCCTCCAGGCAGAGATGGTGTTCCACACAGACAACTCCAGGTGGAGTCTTTCGCCTGATTTAAATCATGCCGCACAGCAGAGTGCACTCTTTTTAAAGACATGCGAAGCCGGCCCGGCCCCCGGCGCCCGCTGCTAACGCGGTGACGACAACGCGCTACGTGCAAGCTCCCGCTAGCTCCTCCCACCGCGCCGAAACAACGCTTTAAATAGCATCACATTCACAGCAATCAGATCAAATGGAATGACACTACCGCAGCACGCGTGTCTACAAGGCGCTCGATACATCCACATGGTTTTCCTAAAAAATAACAAATAAACAATACATTGCACTAAGGGGGAGGGGGGATGAGCTTGTATATGGGGATACACTTCAGAGCAACTTTGATGTGCTTTTAAATTTATTTATACCTAGTTATAGATATGATACAAGACAGAAAGATCATGAAAATGTGGCGAAATCAACAGAAGCACAAAAGTATGAAGTATGAAATAAATCACATTCATATATTAAGACATTTTTGTGACATGTCAGCGCATCTACAGTAATGAAATCTTAACGTGATATGAAATGCCTGCTGCCTGCTTGCCCTGCAGTCGCCTAGCGACAGAGGGGCTCTGCTTGGGGGGGTCTCCCCACGCGGTGACGTCTTACACTGGGGGATATTTACCTGGGGCGGGGTGGGGGAGAGGAGGAGGGGAGGGGGGAGGGGGCAGGTACAGATAGGTGCAGGGTTCGGGTCATAGCCTTGAAACTGTGGCTCGTCCCTCCCGCACCACACAGTACGCTGAGGCAGTCTATTTTCTGAGGGCGGGGCTTGGAGGAGTTGTGGAGCCAGAAGGGAGGGGGGGAGGGAGGGGAGGGGGAGGGCAGGCGAGGGTGCTGGGGAGGGGAGAGCAGCAGATCCGTGGCTGGGCTAGATGTTCTGACAGCACTGCATCTTTGGTTTGTTCTCAGTGGGCTGCACCTGGATGTTGACCACGTTGTTGCTGGGGGACATGTCGCTCTCCTGACGCTCCGACATCTGCTTCTGGGAGACGATACGGTAGATCTCTGGGGGGGGGGGGGACAGTAACTGTGTCATTTACAGTTGCAGCCTGTTTACAGGTCTGGTGTACAATCTGCACACACACACACACACACACACACACTCTGCTGTCATGCTGAATAAGGGCTGGGTAAAAAAGAAATTAAATGATCTGAAATTGATTAATAAAATCCCAAATATCAATCTTTTTAATGTCTTTTCACCATGGATGTGGTGAATTGACCCCCCCTTTATATTGAAGCAAAGTTAGTATTTAAACTGAAATGACCCTAACCTAATTGATATTAAATCAACTAATCAAATCCATTTGGGCAATCATCGGCCATACCCAGCCCTGTGCTGAATTATTGAAACACATTTCTCAAACAATTTTAAGCGTCTATATTCAGTATGAAATTAACTCCTGGTTTACAAATTAAAAAAAAAAAAATCATACTGACTTTAGTCGAGATTTCCTGGAGATTGTAAGGTGATAAAGAGTCAGTGAACATTTCTAATCTACCAATGACTTCATAATGCCCCTACATGTTTACACTGTACTGTTAAATCTGGCCAACACACTCGTTTTTACCATTTGGACCCCCTGTCTTAAAAATGGGACATGATTGGGAACATAAAATTGGATTATTATTTGAAATATAACATGTAAAGATGCTGCTGATTTAATGAAATAAGTATGGGTTAAGTTATTGGTAGAATGTGTAAATGTTGTCAACCAAATTCTATTCAAATCTTTTTATATTTGTATGTGATTGACCGGATATTCTGTGCACCTGTAATGTTGAAATGTGTCCCTTTGGTGGCACCGTAGTTAGTTTTTTGCATGAGAAGCTGAGCTTTTAAAGGCGGCTGGAGGGTGTGAACGCTACGCAGCCGTGTTTGGGCCTACAGGATTTTATCTGAGGTGTTTTATTTAGGAACTTTGAGACCTTGACGCCCGGTTCATGACTATCTTATATTGTTTTGCATTCCTTGGTGAGCGCAGCGAGGCACGGTGTGTTTTATTCATAGTAATTCAGAAATAGTTTGTATGTATGTATGGTCTAGTTTGCTGAACAATATAATATCACTTTGGCTTTGACCAGCAGACAGAATTTAATGTTACTTCTGTAGAGATGCAACTAACATTATTGTCAATCTGCCAATGATTTTCTAGAGTAATTGATAAGTTGTTGGGTCTATAAAATGTTAGAAAATGGTGATCAGTGTTTCCCAAAAAGCTCAAAATGACGTCCTCAGATGTCTTGTTTTTGTCCCCAACTCAAAGATATTCAGTTTACTGTCACAGAGGAGAAGAGAAGATATTCACATTTAACAAGCTGAAAGAGAAATTATTTGACCATAAAATGACTCAAATCGATTATCAAAATAGTTGGTGATTTATTTAATAGTTGACAACTAAGATTAATCTGCGCGGGTCTACCTTTTTTTATTTTATTTTTTTTAATGGGATTTAAAAACCGTAGTCTACCAGCAGTATCCTTTAAATGCCACTAAGCTGACTATTAGTTTTGATATCAATCGATATCCTTATTCATTGATCCAGTCGTTCATTCTGTTACACAATAAATAACAACCCCCCCCCCAATAACAGAATGATCTCTGCTGTCGGTCGTCTCACTCATGATAACAAAAGGTTCTCCACTCCTAAAGATAAGCCCTTCAGACGTCGTGTAATAAAGTAGATCCGGTGGAGCCGTGTGCTTCTGCTCGGTTTGTATCTCCGCCCAGCACTCTCTCTCTCTCTCTCTCTCTCTCTCTCAACAAGGACGCTGTGTGTCATTTCCTCATTACATGTAAAGTCTCTCGGCCATGTTTTTCAGTGTGTTAAAGTAAAGGAGGGGGGTATTTTTGGGTTTTGTCTGGATGAGTAACATGAGAGCGGGCTGAGGCAGGCACGTCCCAGATGCATACGACACAAAAGCCTCTTTCCAACCAAGTAGTTAGAGGAACAGTCCACTTATTAACAGTACAAACTACTCTCCCCAAAGCCAGTTTAGTCATTGGCACTGGCCAGAGGAACTGGTAGGAGGGGTAGGGGTCTTTATAGCGGCGTCACTTGGCGTTAGCGCCACTTACAACCCCCATTTGCGTTAGGTCACTGGAGATTGTCAGCGCCTGCACCTCTGCATCGGGCCACTTGTCAGAGTTCAGCATTCCGTCCATTCTCGTAGTAATTCACGTAGTCAAGTACAGTGGGTATAGAAAAGAATCACCCCCCCCCCTTTAAAATAATCACATTTGGTTGATTTGCAGCCTGAAATGAAAACGGACAAACTCTTTTTGTTTTATTCAGCTGTATTTACAACTTCTAACATCCAAGTGAAAGATATACCAACTTGTCAGGAAAAAAAATTACAATTTAAAAAAAAAAAAAAAAACTAAATCCCTGAGTTGGAAAAAGAGTCACCCCCTCCTAAAAATGACAAACCCAACCAGGTGTAGTTAATCACCTTCTCAATGGCACACAAAGCCAATTGACTTTCATGTGTGATCAGCTGTGGTCATTTTGATTAGCTGAGCATGAAACCAGCTTTTCCTGAAGCATGTCAGTCCTTGGTAATGCAACTGAAGAAAACAATCAACTATGGGTGGGCATTGTCAAAAGATCTCGGGGGTTAAAGTTGTAGACAGACACAAGTCAGGAGATGGATACAAAAAAATGTCAAAGGCCTAGAAGCACGGTGAAGTCTATTATTGAGAAGTGGAAGGAGTTTGGTACAACACAACCCCTCCCTGGGTCAGAGAGGCTACCAAGAGGCCTACAGCAACTGTGAAGCAGTTGCAGGAAATCATGACAGCAGTGGTCATTGTGTGCAACAATATCACAAATTCTCCACAAATGTGGCTTGTATGTGCGGGTTGCAAGAAAAAAGCCACCTTTAAGAAAGTCCACATGCAGTCACGACTGAGCTTTGCCAAAACGCACCTTACTAAAAATACTCAGGACCTTTGATAAACCAAACTATATTTTTGCATAATGTGTATACACAGCTATTTTATATATGTACATAGATGCCCTCAGGACTGTGCACCAGGTCTCCCTCTTTTTTTTTCTGCACTACCTATTTTTTATATTCCGTGTCACTGTAAAGGGGTTGCTTCAATCTCGTTGCACAGGTACTGCACTTGTGTATAATGACAGAGGCATTCTATTCTATAAGGTGTTATGGTCAGATGAGAGTAAAATTGAATTGTTTCGCCTCAACGCCAAACGATATGTCTGGCGAAAATCCAATACAGCTCACCATCCAAATAACACCATTCCTACAGTAAAGCATGGAAGTGGTAATATCATGTTATGGGGTTGGAACATGGTCCTCTGCAGCAGGGACTGGAGCAGAAAAATGGATGGGGCAAAATACTATCAAATTCTTGAGAATCTGCTGCTAAAAAAAAAATGAATGTCCTTGCATGTCCTAGTCAGAGCCCAGACTTAAACCCCATTGAAAATCTGTGGAATGACTTGAAGACAGCAGTCTACAAACGATCACCATCAAATTTAGTTGAACTTGAGCAGTTCAGTTAGTAGAGACATATCCCAACAGACTAAAGGCTGTTATTAAAGCAAAAATACTGAAACAATGGGGTGATCCTTTTTCCAACTCAGTGATTGTTTTTTTTCTGACATGTTGGTGTTATATCTTTTCACTTGGATGTTATAAGTTGCAGTAAATACAGCTGAATGAAACAAACTGTCCTCATTTCTGGCTGCAAAGCAACAAAATGTGATCATTTTAAAGGGGGGGGGTTATTCTTTTCTAACACAGACGGCATGGCTTTTACAGATGGCGCGCTGTGGTGGCGTGACTAGGTCATTATTTGGAAAAGGGAAAGGCCCTGCCCTGAAGTAGGAGCTGAAAGAGTTCCAGGAACTGCAGTCAGAGGATCTTAATAATCCCCAGATTGGTCCAGTCGAAACACGAGGGGAAAAGGGTTCTAGGAACGTGATGTTCTAGGAACTGCAAAAATCCCTCTGGTCGGAAAGCAGCTAAACGGAGTACCAACCTGTCAGAATGGTCTGGAAGGCCGTCTCAACGTTGGTGGAGTCCAGAGCCGACGTCTCCAGGAAAGATAAACCATTCTTCTCTGCAGGCCAAAGTAAAGCAGCGCGTTAACCACATGTCAAATACAGTGAGGAAAATAAGTATTTGAACACCGTGCTATTTTGCAAGTTCTCCCACTTAGAAATCATGGAGGGGTCTGCAATTGTCATCGTAGGTGCATGTCCACTGTGAGAGACATGATCTAAAAAAAAAATCCATAAATTACAATGTATGATTTTTAACTCATTATTTGTATGATATAGCTGCAAATAAGTATTTGAACACCTGAGAAAATCAATGTTAATATTTGCTACAGTAGCCTTTGTTTGCAGTTCCAGAGGTCAAACGTTTCCTGTAGTTCTTCACCAGGTTTGACACACACTGCAGAAGGGATTTTGGCCCACTCCTCCACACAGATCTTCTCTAGATCAGTCAGGTTTCTGGGCTGTCGCTGAGAAACACGGAGTTTGAGCTCCCTCCAAAGATTCTCTATTGGGTTTAGGTCTGGAGACTGGCTAGGCCACGCCAGAACCTTGATCTGCTTCTTACAGAGCCACTCCTTGGTTCTCCTGGCTGTGTGCTTTTAGATTGAAACCTTTTGCTTGTCTTGTATTTCTAGTTCAGATTTTGTGGCATTTTGTGTGTTTTGCCGTGCGTAGCTTGTCTTTAACTGTGCAAAAAATAATTTTTTATTTTGTCCCCGGGGGTTGACGGGAAGACATGTTTTAAAAAGGTGGTTTCATTGTCTAAATATAAGACAACAGACTTACCAGCAAAAGCCCGTGCTTCGTCGGTGGGAACAGCTCGGAGGTGACGCAGGTCACTCTTGTTTCCCACCAGCATGATGACGATGTTGCTGTCGGCGTGATCTCTCAGCTCCTTCAGCCAGCGCTCCACATTCTCATAAGTTAGATGCTTGGCAATGTCGTAGACCAGGAGAGCCCCCACCGCCCCGCGGTAGTACCTGCAGCACAGCCACATGCACAGAATGTCAAATCTCTAGAATATTGAGGGTGATTTGGAGCACTTTGGTTCCCTGATTTCAGCCTCTAACTGCCAGCGTGATGCATGAGTCCAGCTAGATACCTGAGCTGCCAGATTGTGCTTCAGCTGATTGGCTGTTATTTGTACAACAGCTCCATATTTCTGCGGACAGGTGGTGACAGGTTAAACGAGCCAGACCATCCCACCCCATGTTTGGTGGAATGTGTTAAGAAGCCTCCAGGAAGGCAGAAGGCTTCTTCAGAGAGAAACATTTTGGATTTCCTACCTTAACACAATGTCTCCAACCGGCTAAAATAATTTGATACAAAGACTTTTCTATAATGTCTTTCTTGTGATGTGTGTGTGTGTGTGTGTGTGTGTGTGTGGTCTAATATGACTAACAGTGTCAATGTGGGATAAGGTAGCAAATGTTATTTTGTAAGTTTTTTTTCCCCCAATTGTGTCAATTCTTTTGTCGGTGTGCATATTGTGTATACTATATTGTGTAACTTTTTCACTAATGGTTTTATGTGGCGACTATGGCAAAAGGCATGGGTAATTAGTTTCAAGGCATGGGTAATTAGTTTAAATGAGCTCAGCTGATGCATGATCAGCTGACCATGTATATGCCCTATGTACAGTTGTGTTCAAAATAATAGCAGTCCAACATCACTAGCCTCATAAATCCTATTTTTTGGTAACAGTGATATTTCTACATAGCAAATAATGTACTAGTAAGTGTTGTAGAGTCATAGAAAACAAACAGAGCCAACAGACATGACATGCATGCTGCTCATTCTGTGTAATTGAATCTGTAATTGAAAGGAGCATGTTCAAAATAATAGCAGTGTTGTGTTCAATTAGTGAGCTGATAGATTCTGTGAGGAAACGGGTGTCAATTATGGCCCATATTTAAGGAAGGAAGGACATGTTGTGCATGCAGGTTATAGGGCATTTCACACTGAAATACTCATCAAAATGGGTCGATCCAGACATGGCTCTGAGGAACAGTGGACGTTGATTAAAAGATTGATTGGGGAAAACAAAGTGCAGAAAATGATTTCAAATGCATTGAAATGGCATCCAAAGCCTGAACGATGTGGAAAAACGGTCAACTAGCATTCAAATGGATGGAAGAAGAGCCAAAATGGCAAAGGCTTGACCGATGATCAGCTCCAGGAAAATCAAAGAAGACTTAAAGTTACCTGTGAGTACTGTTAACAATCAGAAGAAGGCTATGTGAAGCAAAGCTATCAGGTAGAAGCCCCCCGCAAAGTCCCATTGCTGAAAAAAGACGTACTGAATAGGTTGAAATTTTCCAAAGGACACATTGACTGGCCAAAGGAGAAATGGAGTTATATTCTGAGGACTGACAAGAGCATCATTGTTCTTTTTGTGTCTAGGGGCCGACGACCCCCCAGTACACTGATGACATAAAAGCATGGTGGTGCAAAAATCCTGTTATGGGGATGTTTCTCATACTGTGGTGTTGTATGTAGTGTGCAGTGCTTCGCCTTCTGAGAATATAGGTCCCAGTATGTATACAGTTAGAAGATGGCTGTGTCTCATGTGACCTTGTTATTTGAACATGCTGTGACTATACAAATCACAACGTGTAAATAGGATCATGTTGGAGTTACTTTGTCACTTACTGGGAGCAGTAGGCTAGTTGGAGCCAGTTACCATACAGTATTTGATCTAAGCTAGGCAAGCAGTGGGTGCGTCAGACAGTTACGACACACACAGAGATGAGAAGGGTATGTATATGGACTTATCTAACTCTGGGGGATATGGTGAATAAGCTAAAGTCCCAATAAGTCGGCATGTTCCTTAACTAATGATCGGTATCTTCCCTGAAAAAAAAAAAGAAGTATCAGTCAACTCCAAGTTTGTATATTACATATATTAGGCCTGCAGACGTCCTCTTTTCTACTCACGCTGATGTGATGGCCCGGTAGCGCTCCTGGCCAGCTGTATCCCAGATCTGGGCCTTCACCGTCTTGCCGTCCACCTGGATGCTGCGCGTGGCAAACTCCACTCCAATGGTGCTCTTACTCTCCAGGTTGAACTCATTGCGGGTAAAACGGGACAGCAGGTTACTCTTCCCCACGCCCGAGTCACCAATAAGGACCACTGAGACACACGGAACACATGTTAATGCAACCTTTCTACTTCCTGTGTGAACATTGCTCCTGAATTTTTACTTACATTTAAATGGCCACTTTAAGAGATTTCATACAAATAATACCTGTATGCATTGATCTCACTTCATGAAACTGTTTAAAGTTTCCCTAACCCAGTAAGAGTGTGCGCCCAATCTAGGCTGAGTCCTTTGCAGCGGTCCGGGTTTGAATCCGACCTGCGGCCCTTTGCTGTGTGTCATCCCCTTTTTTCTCTCCTCCCTTCCTGTCTGTCTGTCACTATCAAATAACAAGTGAAAAGCCCCAAAAGATAATCTTTAAAATAGGAAATATAGGCTATATTTAGTAATATAGAACAGCGTACACAAAATGCAAAACTCATAAAAACAGTAAGCTGTAGAGAATTTGTAGAATTAATAGACTTTGTACCACAATTTAATTTGAAAACATGTTAATTCTTAATATCTTCATAATTGTTATTCCGCAAACCTAGAGCTGCAAAGATTAATTGATTAGTTGTCAACTTTAAAATTAATCGCCAACTATTTGGATAATCGATTAGTCGGTTTAAGTTATTTTTTTTTAAGACAAAAGTAAAAAATTCTTTGATTCCAGCTTGTTAAATGTGAATATTGTTCTAGTTTCTTCTCTCCTCTGTGACAGTTGAATAATATCTTTGAGTTGTGAACAAAACAAGACATTTGAGGATGTCATCTATGGCTATTTGGGAAACATCGATCCACATATTTCATAATTTTCTGACATTTTATAGACCAAACAACTAATCGATTGAGAAAATATTCAACAGATTAATCGACTATGGAAACCGTTAGTTGCAGCCCTATGCAAACCCAAACGTTACATCTAACACCAACCTACACCGGCATGTAGATAGATACCAGGTTGTTTACAAACTTTTGGCACACCTGCACAAAAACCATACAGCCTTCTTTTCTTTCTAAAAGTTTTATTGTACATATTTCTTATAGTGTCTTCCACATATTATGATTGCAGTATTTCTGTTCTTTATGTTCCTGACTGTTGCAGTACTTTGCCCCCTGGTCTATTCCCTTTTCATATGTTTATTGCATTTATCAAACACAGAGAGGCAAATTCCATGCAAGTGGAAACTTACTCTGGCAATAAATCTCATTCTGATTGACAAGCAGATATCAGATATAAGCATAATCACGTTATTTCGCAAACCCAAATGGTTGGACAGGCATTTACCTTGTGCCAAGCAATAACCCTGTAACATTACACACCCACCTTTTTAATTGTAAAATTATATGTTTAACACATCATTTAAACATGTACATATCAAACATACACTGTATAGATTATTAGGCCTGAACGATATTGGGACAAATCTGACATTGCGATCCCCCCGCGAGATATATATGAAAAAGAAAGTAGTTTTTAAAAGATGACAAATAGCTCTATTTGGAAGTAAATCATTCTCAACTATCGCGGTGATTTTGTAGGGGAGTGCCGATGCTAAAACAATACCGTTCAGCCCTATAGACTATCATATCCACCTACCTCAGATATAAGCAACCTGGTATATTAATATACCATACTAAGCATCTTATTGTTCACAAGCCTCCACTGAGCTCTTTCTTTACTATGTGAATGTAGCTATATACATGTACAAACTTTAATCTGTACGTAGTCCAGCTTTGTTGTCCTTGTTTTTAGCCGTATCTGTATTTCTGTGTATGTACTTTGAGAGTCTAGTCTCCTGTAACGTTGTGTTTTCACACTTACTTAGCCATTAAAGGTGATTCGGATTATTATTGTTTGTCAAATCACGCTTTAATACAGTTAATAAATACATGCTAACACTTAGCCGCACGGTGGTTTTCTCCTGTTAGCTCGGCTGGTTGGTATGGTGATAACGTGATAACGGTTAACGTTAGCTAGGTGTGTCAGACGTCAAGCTAACGTCTGCTAGCTGCTAACGTCCAAGACGCCTTGTCGTTTAACGACAGCTAACGTAACGTGACGAACCAATTGCTAATTATACTTCCACTGTTTGGCGAAGGGTCGTTTCGTGTCATGTAAACTCATTTAAAGTGCTGACATTTCTCCGAAAGCTCTGTGGAAAACAATCGGCAGCACAAAAGGTGTACGGTGGCTAGCGGTGGCTAATGGTGGCTAACGGTGGCTAGCGTTAGCATCAGCTGGCCTGTGCAGGATTGGAGGAGCTGCAACAATAACGACAAGAATAAAAACTGTTTTACCTTTGAACAAATAATCGTATTCGTCATCTCTAGTGCCCATCGTCTTATTGAGGAATGGTTAGTCCAAGATTTAATTTTATTTAATTGGGGGGAAAGGCGATCTACTGTATTTTACTCTTCCAACGGGAATCTGTTTGGAAGCCGTACTTCCGTAACTACTTCTTCTTCTCTTGCAGCGTAATGCCATCACATAGAGAACTCTGACACCGAGTGGTCAGGAGAGGGAACTGCTCAACACTTTAAGTACTTATATCATGCTTTTTGGCTTTTTCTCTTTCCTTTATTTGTGTTATATTTTTTTTCTACATGCTATAGGTTTAGAAAGTGAAAAAGCCCAAAGTCCCCCCAAAAGGACAGAACATGTGTTTTCCAACAGAAAACACATATTCATAAACTTCCCCAAACAGCTCTGTTGTAGTCCAGCCTTTACGTCTCTTAACACGTTATAATGCTCACATAGCGGCATGCCTTGCCCTCATACTCTGCTTCTGACTGGCTAGTAGTCCTAACCTAGGTACTGCGCATGTGCAACTCCCAACAAAGATGGAATAGAAGTAATTAGAAGTAATAAGGAATATAATACTTTTAGTATTGTCTGGTATATGTAAGTTACCCAGGAGCTCTGTTCACATAGGCTAGGCTAACGTTAGCTACAGCTTGATGAATTGAGTCATGAACACAGCACGAGAGGACACAACGTTAGCTAGCTAACGCTAACGCTAAAGCTCCCGTGGAAAATTATTAGCTAACGCTACCTCTAACGTTAGCCTAACAGCTTGATACTGTTTTTAGACATTTGCTAGATATTGTTATTAAAGTTAGCTGCTAGCAGAGATGGGAAGTAACGAAGAACAAATACTTCAAAGTACAAATACTTCGTTACTGTACTTAATTTTTCTGATATTTTTACTTTACTATTTTTTGTGGCAACTTTTTACTTTTACTCCTTACATTTTAACACAAATATGGTACTTTCTACTCTTTACATAAAAAAAAATTGGCTCGTTTATCTAAGTTTTGTACAAGAGGTCATATCGGAGAATAGCGCGGACACGCGCCTCAAACAGCGAGCGGGCGCGCGCTCCACACGGAGAAGAAAGTGAGAGAAAAGAAAGAGACAAGCTGTCCAGAGGATAATCAGCTGAGATTGTGTGAACTGTAAGTCGTATAACTTATGTTGTCATTTGTGGTGCCCTTACCTAATATACTGTAAATGGGGGCGGCTGTGGCTCAGTGGCACAGCGGTTGCATTGGAAGGTTATGCATACCTGGGGAGAACATACAAACACAGAAAGGCCCAGGATGACCTGGATTCGAACCCAGAACCTTCTTGCTGTGAGTGCTAACCATACTGTATGTGTTGTATACTACAAGGTTCTTCAGCAGGGGGTCCGGGACTCCTAGAAGGGTCCTCCGGGAGAAGGGTCCTCGAGTCAATGCAGGGGGCCTCCAAATTATTAATTTTTTGAATTGTTTTTCAAAAATTCAAAAGTTTTAACATGAATCCAACATATTATTCGCAAATATAAATCCCCCGTGGTGATAGGCTTACTGGCCTGCAAGTAAAGTAGTTATTAAGGCTACAGAGACAGTTCATCCTGAGGATTCACTGTGCCACATGTATGTTTAACATTAAAACATGATTCATAAAATCATGCCAACAATTATTAGACTATTTGAATAGTTGAGTATTCAATGCAAAAAATGTATAAAGGCTTTAGCTGCCCTACAAGTTATTGTAGACCCAGTTTAATATGCAATGAATGAATACTGAATGATGACTACTGACACAAACGGTTCTGTGAATATTGTACTGGTGTTTAGATTTGACCCGTTTTCAAAAGTTTTGTTATATCAGAAATATCGGTTTATTTTAACCAAATGGCCCAAAACACAGATACATGTATAGTATGTATAGTATGGAAGCCATGCAGCAGCATTCTTCACAGCAAAAAATACTGATTACTTTCATTCAGTTTTATAGCATTTGAAAAAAAGTAACTTTAATTTAATAAACCAGTCTGATCCATCAACATCCTCTGATTTTAACTATTAGTCAAAATGATTCATGACTTTTGATTTTTTTTCATCTTAAAAATGAGGTATAATGCCATATACATTTGTTTTTGTTTTTTTACTATGAATGAAAACAAAATGTCAAAAGCATCAAAAAAAGCAAAAAAAACTAAGGAAAAACAAAATTGCAATAATTTGCAATTTTGCCCTGGAAGGACAACAAGTTCATGATTTAGGGGAAGGCAACACAAGGGTTAAAATACAATGAATTAATCTACAGATGTTTGAAAAGGTGACAAAATGAACAAATGACAAAATACTGAACCACATTCTATAAATAATACTATTACTACTTCTACTGTGTCATTCCTGTTATGCAGCAAGTTCCTGTTCCCATGAATGACTTCGTCATGCATTTCCACACAATGTATCAAAAGTTTACAACAAATTAAATGAAGGTTGCATTCATCACATAAACACAGAATAATGCACTTTTTAAAACTTTTACTGGGCTTTTTTTTATAGGCCATGTTGAACTCTGATCTTCTGGAAAATATAATGAAGTCATTTTCTCCCAGTTAGTTCGTTTCTCACCTTCCAAAAAGTCTAAAATTCCATAAAGACCATTTTCTTGGAAGTGAATAATAATACAAATAATAGAAATAATGATCTTAAATTAGTTTATTACAAAGCATTTTAAATGCAATGGAAAACTACAGAATATACATATAATATATATATAATTATAACTGCTGCTGGATTTGTATATAAAATAGTAATTTTTTGCAGTGTTTCAACATCTGGATTCTACATGACTTTCTTTCTTAATAAAATGGTCTCATAAAAGGGAATTTATTTGTAATACTCATTTCACTCTGCCTCATTTTTACAAAATAACAACCAGTCGAGTCCTTTTCATTTCTTCTTGTAATCGGGGAGGAAATTCATCCATTTTATATTCTGCAAACAGAAAAACAGAACAGCAAGTAAGATGATATATTGTTTCTCTTGATGACATAATAATAATAATAATACATTTTATTTAATGGCGCCTTTCTCCGCACTCAAGGACGGCGTACTGGGTATACATACATAAGACATAAGACATTAAAAACAACACAAAAAATACTAGACAATAACCGCAGAAAAGGGGAAAAGGGCAGAGCAATAGACATTCAAGTGGAATAGGCAGTTTTATACAGATGTGTTTTGAGTTGTTTGAAGCATTCATTCATATAACTACGAAAAGTAAAGCACTGTAATTTGTATGTATTCCACGTATTTATAGCTGTATGCACCACATTGACTGCTGCTTTATAAGAGGACTGCAGACCCCGTTGGGAGGAGGTTGGGGTGGATGTTTGGGTCATGAAACACAGCGCTTTCAAGCCGGGGAGCGGAGTTTGCTACCCGCCCCGGACTAAAAACCTTCACCCAGGAAACGTGTTTGTTCCTCTGGAGTGTCAAATCTAAATCATGATTCCCCCCCCTGAACTTAACTAGTGGTATAGGGCATGGGACCTCATTTTTTTCTCTTTTGCGCAGGTCATGTTTTGAAAGACTCTGTCCTGAAGCTTACTAATGTAAATGAATACAAACATGGTTTAATGTACCTAAAAAAATTATCAATGATTACCAAATTTCTCTCTCATATTGCTCGTCATAACCACTAAAAACTGTCAAGAAATCTAACCCAAAGTCTTGTTTTTATGGACGTTATCTGACATTAAGCGTTTCTCCTTCACATTTTCAGCAGGGCAGTGGAGCGCCTCTGGCTTGACTCCCCACGGTTCTCATGGGCTTTATAAAGCATAACGTGAAAAAGCATAATGTGATCTAATGTACCTAAACAAAAATCATCACGAAATTTGTGGTTACATTTTTTGATTGTTTTCAGTGGTTATGAGGAGCAATATGATAGAGAAATTTGGTAATCATTGATTTAGGTAGGCCTACATTAAACCTGTTTAAAACCACTTGAAAATCCATGCTTTTCTCGCCTAAATTTTTACCCCAAAAAAAGTGATGCAGTTTCCACATACTTTGGCCCTCTGGGACGACCCGGAGGTCATTGGCAAGGTAACACTCTCAACTTTTTGTTTCCTGTGTCAGTGTGACACTAGGCCTTACTGACACAGAGCTAAAGAGGTTAGAATAGAGAATTTCTATTTCTGTCCAAGTAAATCATCTGTAAAATGATTAAAAAACACTACTGTAAGCATATTACATGGGCTACATACAAAAATAGTACCCTAGCCACATGTCTCAAACTTAAAAAAAATGACTTATAAAATGGATTTTATATGAATTTATTTCTACAGATATGTCTGTGCGTTTTTCTTATTTCCTTTCAGAAAAAAAGCCCAAAAAGTGCAAAATACAAAACTTCTCAAATTAAAAAACACATCTACATTACTACAGCTTGGAGCTCGGACAACGTGAATGCCCCGTGCATCAACAGCTGTGAAAGCTGTAATAACACACAGTTATTAGCACTTGTGTTATTTGTGTGTCAGTTGTACACACAGTCCTGTCCAACTTCCATTTGTGGACAAACTGTTTGCATGCACAATAACAGCATATTGCATTGTTAACTACTGTTATTGCTAAGAATGGCTAACCTGGCTAGAGCTTACCCACAATGAAAATCAGACTTGTATGGAACGCATTCAAAGACGTCATTCCCAGCTCCGGCTTCCGAGTTCCCGACGTAAATGGAACGCACTAGTGTGCATACATTTTCGTACTATATCGTACCCGTTCATGAGAACGCGTTTCATGTTCTGACTTACATTTTTCCCCCAGGTTGATTTGGATTTCTTGGTCTTCACATCCTCCAGCGACTCGTACATGTTGCCCTGGACGACCACGGCCTCCCCGGGGATCTGCTCATAGGTGTCATCAGGCAGCCCAGCAGGTGTCGCTCTCTGGGGAACCTCGGCATACATGCCGTCTTCCTGCTGAGCTGATCTCCCTCCAGGCACATCTGAGGTGTGGTACAGCGGGTTGGACTTTAACATTTCCACATCACCACCCTGCTGTTCTGACCTGGAGCTACTCGGCCGCGGACCGTCTCTGGGGTCGTGGAGGGAGTAGGTGTGACAGGTAACCTTCTTTGGAAGAATGGGTGAATAAGATGTTTTGAAAGCGGGACTGCCGACCTGGTTCGAGTACTCGTCATCCTCCTCTTCCTCCATGTTGCTGTTGTTGAGTCTTGGAAGAGATTTGCTTCTGCTCTCCACCTGTGTCAGCTCCGGGTATGTGATCCCCGGTGGACAAAGATTACCTGGATAACTCGTGTCAGCGGTGTTAAATCTCTGTGATCTGTTTGGGTCGGTCTGGGTTTCACTTGGATGTGATTTTGTTTCAGGCAAAGACCCACTCAGGGAGAAGCCCAGAGGAATACCTCTCTTTGGTACTGGAGGAACAACCTGAAAGACAGGATACCAGAAGAGTTAGAATATGGATGACAAAAACAATCTCTCCTCATGGTCCATTTGTAGCAATGGTATCCCATGATCTTCCTCAGCAGATGGATCCCTTTTTGCATTTTAAATGATGGTCTTATTGTAAACAACCCAAAACACCACTGCTCAATACTGTTTGACTTCGCTACACAGTCATCGTTCTCAGCTCCAAGCCCCCTGGTTCCTACTGGAAACTTAAATCTTTGAGTTCAATGAGAATATTTGTGTGAACTTGGAAAGGAACATCTGTTAGTTAATTTGTGTTATTGTGTGACTTTGGTGAATCCTAACCATTTGAAACACAAAAGCCGCACAAATCACAAACTAACGAACCTGCGACCAGCAACTCCAGTGTTAAAATGTGAGGTAAAATGAGTAGAGAGAACGGCTTCAGTTCCCTTTTGTAAAGGACTGTCTGACAGCAAGGTAAAGATCTGAAAATATTCTAAATATAGCGTTCAATTACTTATGCATGCTAAAATATGTTTTTAGGTGTCTAAATGATTTTAGCTGCTGCTCTCGGCCACAGCAGGACATAGCTTAACTTCCGTGTTGTATGCTGCCTGCTTCTCCAAACTGAGGCGTGCCGACCACCATCTACTGTAGCTAACACACTAGTCTATATATCCATGACCTTCCACCTCCGATATTGCTCCGGTGCCACCGGGAAATCCTGCAGGTGTCTCTCTTTTCAGCTGGATGTCCGTTATATTCCACTTCCTTTTGTATTGGTATTTTAAACTCCAGTGGGTTTATGAGGACTATGGTTACCTGGTCTTCAGGTCTCTACTGGGTAAATTCAGACAGCTAGCTAGCCTATCTGTTCAATCTGAGTTTTTTGTTGCACAACTAAAACAAGTTTTTATGGTGTCTCTTTCTGACACCTAGCACCACCCAAGATTGGTTTAAAGAAATTAACCAGAGTACATTTTATTCCCATCCTGGAATGTTTCATGTACTAGCCAGACCCTCCTTTGCAGCGCTGTGGAGGAAGGTTTGGCAATGCAAGACTAATAACACTTACTATGGAGAAGTAGCTCATACAACCACACTTCAAAACAACTGAACTCTCCCTTTAACACACTAGTTTGTGTATGACTGCTCTACTCAGAGTATTTATGTTACTATTTTATTTGACTTATGCATGACTTAAAGTCATACTAAAATTAAATCAGGTTGATTTGTTTTAGTAGACGTCAGACTGGCAGGACACAGTGTTTCCTGTTTTTAACGCAAATGACTGCCCGGCAAATATATACAATCTCCCATATGACGCAAGCTGACTACTGAACACTCAGATAAATCACCCTCTGTAACATTTTTATTGACCTATTTATTCAGCTGGGTCTCGTGTGTGTGATTTGGATGTGACTCTTTGTATCTGTGTGATGTCATTGAAACAAAGATTTTCATAAACACTAAAATCAAATCTGCAAGTGTTGTTTTGACTTTGAGGGAAGACTATTAAGTAAGTAAAAAGTAAAAGGCAGAACATTTATTTGTATGAGAGTAGATTCTACACTGTTGTATTACTACGGTTGCTCTAGTACTCAAGATCGGTCTTGGTCTCAAGACCACTTTTTAAAGGTCTCGGTTTTGTCTCGGATTTGCATTTTAACTCATGTCTTGTGTGTTTTTTTTAATGCAAATGTGGATCTTTTACGTCAATTTGAGGATTGCCTATGGTTAGCATTTTCCACATTTTATCGTGTCATGCAGTTTGGGACTCGGTCTTGTCTCTTTCTCGATACTCCCTGGTCTTGGTGATGACTTGGTCTCGGTTTATATCAAGGACATTTAATTTCCGGGATTGTTCAGGAGCCGCCCCAAGATTCTGGCGGATGTCCGTCACTTTCCTTTTTCTTTGGATTGATGAGGACTATGGTTACCTGGTCCTCAGATCGCTACAGGGTCAATCCAGACAGCTTGCTAGACTATCTGTCCAATCTGAGTTTTCTGTTGCACAACTGGAGCAACTTTTGAACATACACATGTTCCACCAAACAACTTCCCTCCTCAGGCTAGTTTGCAGTGGCACTGTTGCTGGGTCCGGCACTTGGCGCCACCCAAGACGATTGTGATTGGTTTAAAGAAATGTCAATTAACCAGAGCACGTTTTATACCATCTCGGGATGCTGTGTGGACTAGCCAGACTCCCTGGTTACTACTTTTGCTTAATTAAGTAAAATATCAGAGTACTTCTTCCACCTCTGCAAAGGTGTCAGGCATTCATACACCTTAGACTAAATACAACCTTTTGATGAAGAACAGAATTATAAAAGTCTCTCCGTGTGAAGCAGGATACTCCAACAAACATACATGCATAATTGATTAGTTCTCATTTCCGTCATACCTGTGAGAGGGACATTGTGTCTACAGACACTGCTCCCGTCAGCTTTCTGTTTTGGGATTTAGCTGGCAGCGCAGGTGGCTGAGCTGCAGGAGTGTCATTTTGCTGCTGAATCCTTTGATTGTTGCCAGGGTCGCTTTGATGATCATGTTTTTGGTCCCAGAGAGTCCGCAGAGCTTGGACACTCACCCCAGGCTTCTGTTTGGCGTTGAAATTTACCACATCATACAGCTCACCTGTCTTTACCTGAAAAGAACCACCGGAGTTATTGTCTCTTTACACAAGGGAGACATGAAAAAGGCTGCAGGCACCAGTCAAATTAAACAGTGGTGCAGCAATATGGCTCTCAGATTCAGAAGCTAAGAGTGAAGAAATGTTTTATGTCTGATTTAACCTGTTGATTAAACTTACTGTCATTAAAATGACAGAAATGTGTTACATTAGAGCACATATGTCCGCGGGCAGAACCCGGTCCCTTGCAGATTTTGATCTGGCCCGCATATTTTAGGTTCACAATACATTTTGGTTTGGGTGCCAGATCAAAAAGATGGGAAAGTGTTTTTCTTGATTTGCTAAAAATCATTGATGGCTAAGGAACTTTTTTGCTGGATGAACAGGATGAAGAATGATGAAGAAAGCGCAAAAAATGACAAATTAAACAAACGACAAAAATGTCAAAGTTACTAAAAAGACAGAACAAGCAACAAAAATGTTGAAAAAAAAAACTACAAAAATGACAATGTGCCTTACAGTAAGATGATATTTTACTTTTTCAATTAAATTAAAGCATGTCAATAAACTCTACAAGTCTGGCCTTTGATGCTATTCTCATTTCCTAGTGTGACACTTCTGCATTAGAGTAACAAGACCTCCAACCCATACGACCATATAGGTAGTTTATTTCTACCCTCAAAGTCCTACCACCCACAGGGCAATATAAATTAGCACCCCTAGCGGTAAACCAGAGAGTAACGGTTGCTGTGTTAAACACCGAAAAGGTCACAGTTTGGTTTAGGCACAAAAACTAATTAGTTTAGAAAAAGGTTGTGATTTGTGCACAGCACTCGAGTTTCTAGACGCCATAATCTTTAAAACATAGCCATACTGAAAGATACAGAGATACTTGTGTGATGCTGATAGTCTTAATTAGCTCTATAGCAACTCATTTGAATGTAATGGACATTCATCAGTATCAAAAGGTTACGCACTGTAGCTTTAAAGGACAATTCCAATGTAAAATGAAGATTGGGGTTAATAACACGTGTACCTAGTCAACCATTATCTGGGATATGTTTTCATGCTAATCGAATGTGGCGGTTTTAGCGCTAACCGCTAATTAGCTTATAACGCTAGTCGTTGGGGTACGGGTAAAGTAAAAAGAAATCACGGTTTCTACACCACTGACAAGACTCAAAATAGCACCACACTTCCACGGTACCATCATGAGGGTGACTACATGTAAACCAAAGCATTGAGAACTTTTAAGTGCACAGACAGTTTATTAAAAAGATAGAAGTTTATAAAGACAGCAGGCTACAGTTTACAATACAGGCAGGCGCCATCTTGGGAAAACAGTCACGACCAATCGAACGACAAATGCCATGTAACCAGTAACATAGCTCAAACCGGCGTTCGACTGCTAATTAAGGGTTTGCGATAAAACTGGTCACATTCGATTAGTATTAAAACATATTCCAGATAACGGTTGACTCTTTACCAATGTGTTATTAACCCCTAGGTTCATTTTGCGCTGGAATTGTCCTTTAACACTTGCAACAAACAGGCCCCTCCTCACCTCAAAACAACTGGAGGTCAGGTATTCTCCAAAGGGCTGGATGGGGCTGACTTTGTAATGCTCTATCAGCTCTGTGAGACTGCCGTATGTCTGACAGTCTCCTGCTATGACGAACTGTCCATCTGGATTCTGGGTGATGACAAAATGGCGACACCTGTCGAGGCCCCTTTAGAGGAGAAAAAGCACGACCAGTGAGATGATTTACAAAAGGCAGTAAAGAGGCAACTGGACAATGTTTATCAGATTTGATTTGCCTCACTTGTAGGACAGGATGTAGCCGATGACTTTGTCACTGAGGCGAATGAGAAAACAGCCCAGATCTTTATCTCTCAGTAGATCTTCCGTGTCCCTGAAGCCGAGACCGAGACAGGAGCAATCAAACAGACCTTTATAGGCAAATTAGATTCAAAAATAATGCTGCTGCCATGTCATAAAACCTTTTTGTTTTCTCTGACTGATGGACTGGACAAAGATCTACGGACAATACATTCATTTCTGTTATACCCATGGTCATCAATGCTGTCAAATACATTGATTTTTCCCTCTGCAAACAGCCTTTATATCTGTTTCCTTAAAGCAAGACTGTCACTTTTGTAAAAAATAATATGCCCTGAAACATTAACTCAATCAAAAGTTGAATTGTTTTGATTTAATGCGATTCTAATGTTATACATAAGTTATAAAAACCTTTTTTGAAAATAAAGATATGATATAATAGGATAAGTTAAACCTTTCTTGTCATTGCACAGAGACCTTTACAATGAAACTAACTAAAATGAGTCAGTCTTCCCAACACCCCCTCCATGTTTCAAGTTCTTTACATCATTTGTTGTATTACAGAAATCAGTGAGATGAGCACGGCCGTTCAACTCGAAATCCGTGGCAGTTTCACGGAATTGCCTAAACTTCCGTGATGGGCCCGTGAAAATGAACACAAACTTTAAGTTAAAGAAAAGGTCGTGGGTGGGCGGGACAACAATAGGTTATAGTTTAGGAACAGAAGAACCAGATGGCCTTTTACAGGGATGGGTTGGGTTTAGGAAAAATAGAACCGGATGGCCTTTTACAGTGGATGGGTTGGGTTTAGGAAAAGTAGAACCGGATGGCCTTTTACAGTGGATGGGTTGGGTTTAGGAAAAGTAGAACCGGATGGCCTTTTACAGGGATGGGTTGGGTTTAGGAAAAGTAGAACCGGATGGCCTTTTACAGCGGATGGGTTGGGTTTAGGAAAAGTAGAACCGGATGGCCTTTTACAGTGGATGGGTTGGGTTTAGGAAAAGTAGAACCGGATGGCCTTTTACAGCGGATGGGTTGGGTTTAGGAAAAGTAGAACCAGATGGCCTTTTACAGTGGATGGGTTGGGTTTAGGAAAAGTAGAACCGGATGGCCTTTTACAGTGGATTGGTTGGGTTTAGGAAAAGTAGAACCGGATGGCCTTTTACAGGGATGGGTTGGGTTTAGGAAAAGTAGAACCGAATGGCCTTTTACAGTGGATGGGTTGGGTTTAGGAAAAGTAGAACCGGATGGCCTTTTACAGTGGATGGGTTGGGTTTAGGAAAAGTAGAACCGGATGGCCTTTTACAGCGGATGGGTTGGGTTTAGGAAAAGTAGAACCAGATGGCCTTTTACAGTGGATGGGTTGGGTTTAGGAAAAGTAGAACCGGATGGCCTTTTACAGTGGATTGGTTGGGTTTAGGAAAAGTAGAACCGGATGGCCTTTTACAGGGATGGGTTGGGTTTAGGAAAAGTAGAACCGGATGGCCTTTTACAGCGAATGGGTTGGGTTTTAGATGAAAAGTAGAACCGGATGGCCTTTTACAGTGGATGGGTTGGGTTTAGGAAAAGTAGAACCGGATGGCCTTTTACAGCGGATGGGTTGGGTTTAGGAAAAGTAGAACCAGATGGCCTTTTACAGTGGATGGGTTGGGTTTAGGAAAAGTAGAACCGGATGGCCTTTTACAGTGGTTTGGTTGGGTTTAGGAAAAGTAGAACCGGATGGCCTTTTACAGTGGATTGGTTGGGTTTAGGAAAAGTAGAACCGGATGGCCTTTTACAGTGGATTGGTTGGGTTTAGGAAAAGTAGAACCGGATGGCCTTTTACAGCGGATGGGTTGGGTTTAGGAAAAGTAGAACCGGATGGCCTTTTACAGCGGATGGGTTGGGTTTAGGAAAAGTAGAACCGGATGGCCTTTTACAGCGGATGGGTTGGGTTTAGGAAAAGTAGAACCGGATGGCCTTTTACAGGGATGGGTTGGGTTTAGGAAAAGTAGAACCGGATGGATGGGTTTTACAGTAGGATGGGTTGGGTTTAGGAAAAGTAGAACCGGATGGCCTTTTACAGCGGATGGGTTGGGTTTAGGAAAAGTGATGGCCTTTTACAGTGGATGGGTTGGGTTTAGGAAAAGTAGAACCGGATGGCCTTTTACAGTGGATGGGTTGGGTTTAGGAAAAGTAGAACCGGATGGCCTTTTACAGTGGATGGGTTGGGTTTAGGAAAAGTAGAACCGGATGGCCTTTTACAGTGGATGGGTTGGGTTTAGGAAAAGTAGAACAGATGGCCTTTTACAGTGGATGGGTTGGGTTTAGGAAAAGTAGAACCGGATGGCCTTTTACAGCGGATGGGTTGGTTTTAGAACCGGATGGCCTTTTACAGTGGATGGGTTGGGTTTAGGAAAAGTAGAACCGGATGGCCTTTTACAGCGGATGGGTTGGGTTTAGGAAAAGTAGAACCGGATGGCCTTTTACAGCGGATGGGTTGGGTTTAGGAAAATGGCCTTTTAGAACCGGATGGCCTTTTACAGTGGATGGGTTGGGTTTAGGAAAAGTAGAACCGGATGGCCTTTTACAGTGGATGGGTTGGGTTTAGGAAAAGTAGAACCGGATGGCCTTTTACAGTGGATGGGTTGGGTTTTGATGGCCTTTTTTGGATGGGTTGGGAAAAGTAGAACCGGATGGCCTTTTACAGTGGATGGGTTGGGTTTAGGAAAAGTAGAACCGGATGGCCTTTTACAGCGGATGGGTTGGGTTTAGGAACAGTAGAACCGGATGGCCTTTTACAGCGGATGGGTTGGGTTTAGGAACAGTAGAACCGGATGGCCTTTTACAGCGGATGGGTTGGGTTTAGGAACAGTAGAACCGGATGGCCTTTTACAGCGGATGGGTTGGGTTTAGGAAAAGTAGAACCGGATGGCCTTTTACAGCGGATGGGTTGGGTTTAGGAACAGTAGAACCGGATGGCCTTTCACAGCGGATGGGTTGGGTTGAAAAGAACAACGGGACGGTTGTAAAGAGCGGACAGTTGGCTTTAGGAATCATGACACGTGGGACACAACCTCCGGTCCCCTGGGTGAAAGTCCTGTGTTGTTTGACACCCGCCCCCCCCACACACCAACCTCCTAACACAGATTTTCAGGCTTTCATACTACTCTTAATGCTACGTCATCTTCTCATTCACTTTAGTTTGACATTGTTTTTTGTGGTGGCCACACGAAATACACACACACACACACACACACACACACATAGTCATATGTGTAGATATATTAAAGATGTATATTAAAAAAGACTGCAATCAGTATTTGAAATGGCCACCATGTGTATAGTTAATTGCAGGATATTCCCCTTACTCCTGGTTCTTAAAACTTCTAAATTACCATCAAAATACTGAGCGCATAATCACAGCGGTGGAAAAAGTATTCAGATCCTTTCCTTAAGAAAGTAATTGAAAGTACTTTTGTATTATTAGCAACAATCAGCAAATTGTCGTTAAAATATTAAAGTAAAAGTAGCCATCAGGCCTGGAGTCTTAAAATTATACATCATATTATTGGAGGATTACTCCATGATGCATATATTCAGCGTTGTAATGTAAGTACTTTATACTCCGCTGTTATACTCAAGTAGAATTTTCACATATCTGTACTTTACTTGAGTTAGATTTCCAAAAATTTTAACTTCACTACATTTCCCCTCAGCATCTTAGTTACTCGTTACTGTAAAATCATATAAAAACAAATTTGGGTTACACTTTACTTGAAGGTATCTACATAAGAGTGACATGACACTGTCATGAACGTGTAATAAACATAAAAAACAGTCATAAACGTTGATGACGTAATGCTTCTTTTAGTAAGTGTCATTCGGTTTTGTCATGATAAATTAGGGTTGGGGTTAGGATTGGGATTAGGGTTCATGTCTCATGACACACACACACACACACACAACAGTGGTAAACAAAAATAACGTTACACACCTTTTGGCCCTGAAGTTCATAATCAAAGTTTTTTTTACTTTAACTTTTAGTTCTAATACTTAAGTACATTTAATATCTGAAAATGACTTTTAATACTTCAGTACAGTAAGTATCAGATACTTTAAGACTTTTACTCTACTACTACTTTTTTAGTAATATTTTTAAAGATGACTTAAACTTCTACCAAAGTCATTTTCTGGTAAGATACTTATACTTTTACTCAATCATTGCTTTTAAGTACTTTACACAAGACTGCAATTATGTGTGTGTTCAAGTAGCATTTTACTGTTGCAGCTTGTCGGGGTGGATCTACTTTATATACTGTTGGGTAGTTTAATCCATAGCAGTACATCATACACTGTAGTTTAACTATTAACTAAAGCTCATAAATGAAAAAACACAATGGGCCTATATTTCTTTAAATTATAATGGAGTAGAAGTAGAAAGTTGCATGAAATAGAAATACTTGATTAAAGAACCTCATATTTGTACTTAAGTACAGTACTAAAATAAATGTGCAGCTATTAGCAATACAGACCTGCAACTAACAGATAAACAAACATGGGAAAACATAATCTGCAATGTCCTGCAGAACTCTATTCAAATAAATGTAAATGAAATGCCCCAACCTGGCTGTCAGAGCCTACACAGATAAAACAAGTGCAACTTCTATTTTAAAGTCTTAAAGTTCCACAAGAAAACTTCTCTCTGTCACCACATATTCTATAGTTGGATTCTTTGCTTACTTTCGTGCAGCAAAGCCTTGAAACCAGTCAGGGAAGTTTCCGTTAGGGTTCAGGATGAGCAGTGCCTGAGTCTCAGCAAACCACTTGAGCACCAGCTCCTTCAGGCCTCCCTCCGAACTCCCCATGTGCAGGTCAACAGCCGACATCTTCTCCATCGTCACAGATTTGTCAGGAGCTGACAGAGCCGGAGATGCACACGCTATCCGCTCACTTAACTCTCTAAAGGAAGCCGAGGTGCCTCATTTGACTATTTCCGTTGGCCTTCCCTCTCATCTGAATAGTGGTACTGTTTCTGTTTATCTACCAAACACTGCTTTCATTGGGCCGCCAATTTCATTTTACTATCTGTGTTCCTTGTCCCAGATCCCAGAACTTTAACAGCTTGATCACATAGTAATTCATATTTTAGTTTGTTTTCATTTTATTTGACAAACTGTATGGGGGCGGGTTGCAAGTGTGTTTGTGTGTGTGTGCTTGGGCATGTGTGTGAGCGCCTCTGGCACATCACAACTAAACAATTCAAATTCAAGGTTAGGATGTGGGTAGCCATTCAGACATCTGGAACCACATTAATTTTGCATTGTGCTAAATATTTTTGTCCTAGGGACTTGAAACATTGCGTTCTGACTATTATAATTGCAAGTTGCAGTTTGATATTAGTTTAGTTATTATAAAAACTTGGTAATTAGTTATAAAGACCTAGCATAGTTGTTAGGAAAGCATAATATTAGTTGTTATACAAACTTGGGAATTTATTGGAGGGACAAATTATTTTTGTACCCTCAACTATTATCGTTGTGTTGGCAGCACAATCCAGAAAGAGTTGTTCAAACTAAAAATAAGTCATGCAACTAGTTCACTCGTTATTTTAAGTTGATACAACAAAGTACTTTTTTACAGTGTAGTTGTCAAGATATTTCCCTCAAAATAGATCAATAAAATCAGCAGGATGTCTGCAGCAGATTTAATGACAATTCATTCAATAGTTGGTGAGATATTTCAGTCTGGACCAACCAACCAGTTAACAACTAGTTATATTATTTTAATAGTGAATTTGTTCTTGATTAGGACATAAATTGACATTGACCTTAGAAAGTGTAGAAAATGGTGAAGGAGGCGTGTGAAAAATAACCAAATCTCTATTGATCAGAATTTGCATTTAGCTTTCTGGTTCCCCATAAAAAGAGGGACCACCAGGCAGTCCAATAAATAACTTTTTATTTGGCTTCCTGATGGTGTCTATTTGCAATTGATTTTCAGAGTTGACAGTGTACTAGAGCGCGCGAAACAGGTGTGTGACGACAGATGGTCGAGCCAAGTGGCAGAGCGCGCGCACAGACAGAGTCACGCCAAAGCTCATTTGTATTATTGCAAAGTAAAAGTTTAATTGAATGTCTGCAGAGTTACATAGATGATTTAACTCTTTTGGATTTATCGTTCGAGTAAGTACGTTTCCGTTTTCAATTCGGCTTGAAAATAATACACCTAGAGCTTCTTTTGAAAATACGTTTTCACAGTATTGCATCGGTTAAAGATGTAAAAAGCAGTGTGAAAAAACAAAAAACAAACGTTAAAATTGAATTAAAATGTACTGCTTGGCTCGGCTCACAGTTGTTATTCATCCGTGCACTACATTACAGTGATATGTTACGTTTCATCCACCAATATCGTGCACAACGTTATGAGCAAAGCCACGTTAAATCTGTAGTTTTCTGAATGAAGTTTGGTATGACGCTGTCCCCGTTGCTAATGAGCGGAACGTGTTGTTGGGAATTGAAGTCCTCCTTGAACACAACGAGACGCACGTAGGACAGGAGCATGGTGTTCATGATTAAGACTTGACGTGTTTACACGGTAAGACGTTTTATAGTCACTGAATGTTATTAGGTCTATGTGTTATATTATTTATGACTTATGACAATTACAATACTAGTCTCTTAATTCAGTGTCCAGTAATTGGAACCGTCGGTGGACGACTGCTTCAACTTTAAACGGAATTGCATTTTCGATGTCAGGACAGCCATGGATGTTTGAAAACGTTTTGTATCTTTTAGATACATGTAAAGAGTTATAGAAACATGTTTCCAGGTGATGATAATAACAACAACGGTGTAACGTTTGTTATTTCAGGTAAAGTGAGATGAAGTATTATCCTAATTGAAGAATATCAGTGAAGACTGCATCCATGGACTTATTCAAACAACAGAAAGTGGAGGACTTCTATGAGATTGGTGAAGAGTTGGGAAGGTAAAGACGTGCATGCATGCAGTATTTATTCCCATTTACTTCTTAATGGTAAAATATTAGCATCAGATTTTATTTATTTTTTATTGAATGAATAATGGTGGGATGTTTAATGTAAATCAGAATCCAAATAACTGATGGTGTGAATGCAGACACTTTAATGCATGCCAGGATAATGCTATCTTAAGTCTAATAATGTATGTATGGATGGATGAATGAATAGATGTATAGATGGATGGATAGTTGGATGGATAGATAGATGGATTGATGGACAGATGGATGGATATGGATGGACAGATGGATGGATATGGATGGATGGACGGACGGATGGATGGATGGACAGATGGATGGATTTGGATGGATGGATGGATATGGATGGACATATGGACGGATGGATGGACAGATGGATGGATATGGATGGATGAAAAGATAAATGGATACTACCTAAACTAGCACTACTACTACTCTATATACTGTACATTTTATTAATCTAGGGCTGGGTTAAAATAATTGATTCTCCAATTAAAATCAGTCTTTCTTTCAGTGATCTGATATTATTAATAAAATCAAAAAATCTCTTTTATGTCTTTTCACCGTGGAAAAATTCTTTAAACAAACTTTTTGGAGTCACTTCTTAATGTAAACATTGTAAATTATAAAAAACACATGTTAGTGTTGCTTCTTTCTTGTATAATTTCTCATTTATTTCCAAGCAAAGTGGGCATTGTAACTGAAATGTCCTTAAACTAATTTATATCGACTCGGAAATGTAATCGAATTGAAACCATGTGAATTTGAATTGAATCAATTCAGGGAAATAATTGGCGATACCCCACTCTATTATTTATGTTTTATAATATTTATCCAATTATTTCAGTGAGAGCCGCAGGAAAACCTCTGTTTCTTTTAAATTTAATGTTTTGTCTATCAAGAAATAATTCATGAGGAATGCGGTCATGATAAGTTATGATTTAGAGGAACTTATCTTACTTTATTGTTTTGTGTGAGGACCATAGATATATATATATATATATATATATATATATATATATATATATATATATATATATATATATATATATATATATATATATACACACAGTCTATGATGAGGACATACAGCACAAAATTTGTTGAAACTTAGGGCTGGGCAATATATTGATATTTTATCATTATCAAGCTGTTCTATTTGCCTTTACCCACTTAGAGATTATATCCACATTATTAATGATTATTTATCTAAAATGTAATTGTGAAAATACTTTGTGAAAGCACCCATTTTCAACCCTACAATATCGTTGCAATATGTAGATATTGATGTATCGAAGAATATCGTGATCTTTGGTTTTCTCCACATCGCACCGCCCTAACTTCTTTACATAGTCTTTTAAATATCAGGAACAGTGAGTCGGGCATCAGTAATATTATTTTAGTGCTGGTGTAGAGTTTGTGAGAGGTATTTGTAATAACAACATCTATATAGATTTCATAATAAGGCACCATTCAGACTGGAAAACTTGCTCCAGAGCACCAACAAGCATGTAGGTCACTGCACCGAGCTGTTATTGTTGGTCTATAACAATATGGAAATGACTCTGAGTCATTAACTGCATGCTGCAAATACTTCCTGCACCTCCTCGACGGCTTTCACAGGAGTCGAACGTGTGAGCCAAAGCTTCCTCTTTGATACATGATTGCTTTCACACATTAAAGTGTTTCTATACACATCCGAACACACTGAATTAATACTGGTAGAAGACAGGGGAAAGAAACATAAACTAGCATGTGTTTTAGGCCTTTTAGGCTTGTTGCTGTGCGCCGTCAGGTGGAGACAACTGCTACGCATGTCAGGCTGCTTTCTAAAGGACTGGTCTATCTTTAGCTGTGGCTATATCTACCCCCAGACTGGCTGCACAGGAGGAAGTGGAGTGTTAGATTACAAACCTCTCAAGTGAACCAGAAATATAGAGATACAGTTGTTCAGTCAAATAACCTTTCAATTTGAAATACATATCTTTATCAAACAATGTATTTTAAATGACATGTTTGCTTGTGTTGGGATGCGTGAGTATCTAAGAGAGCCAAGTTTATAATTATTACTTTGTGGCAGAATTTGTGTGACGCTATAAATAGACTGAAGTGGTGGGTAAATATGAGTGAGTCACAAAATATAATCCCACCTGTAGTCTGAGTCCTGTAGCATGTGTTATTGTGGGGTGCACACTATTTAGTAAGCATTTAGCAACACACAAATAATAAAACAAAACATAATAGGGTAATTGTGACATCAAGATAATGATGATAATGAGTGTTGCAATGAAGAGATGTTGATCATGTAATTGAACATGTCTGCTCACGTTACACTTTATTGTGGCTATTTGTGGCTATGTCTTCATTCTGCCGCTTTTTTTAGGTGTTATTGATGCTTTGTTTTGTACATTTGGAAATGTCAAAGTCAGTCATCAGACTGTTGTTTTTGCAATTTAAAGTTTTATTTGCAGCTCATACAGCTTACAGGAGACCAATAAGACGAGAAGGTCAGATAGTGAAATAACATGTCAGTCAAAGCATAAGTTATCCTGGACAATGTACAATGTACAGGCTCAGCAGACAAAAAGTACAGTAGCATTAATTAAATAAAACAATCAGACAAAATATCCAAATATTAAATAAATATGGCATAAAAAAATCCGGTTGCAATCTCATAATCAAGCTACTACTGTAGATTGAAGTCAGATGCACCATAAAGTAATCCCAAATACCCAGTGTCCCATGCTCTTTGCCCCTCATTTTAGCCAGCATAACCTCATATGATGCTGTCTCACTCCTTTATGGGTGATTTCCAGCCTCTCAATATAATTCTGGCAGCCAAGGCTATCCCAACCATCACGACTGAATATGCGCTTTTCATCAGGGTTGGCGTTTCAGTTTTATCAGAAAAAAAATCTCCTTTATTTGAAGCGCCCCCATCAGGCCAATGTGAGTACTCTTTTTAAATATCTTTTAGACGTCTCTGTATGAAGTTACAAGACGCATGTTGTCTGGTGAGATGAACCTGTTTTAAATAAAAGAAAAACGCACCTTTTACACGAAGGGTTTAAAATCTACTTATTACTTGAGCCATCAAACAAAACTAGGCTGTATTCAGTAAAGAGAGAACCATTGGAAAGAGCTAGGAAAACTGTAACAATTAGTCAATTCATCAGTTAGTCAATCTTATTTTAGCTTTTTGGATGTTAATGTTTTTTTTTTAATTCATTTTTCACAGTGTTCTGATGTTATACATGTATTAGGCCAAACAATTAACTTATTAAGCAAGAAAATACTTGGCAGATTAGTCGATTTTGAAAATAATCAATAGTTACAGGCCTAATAACAATATGTGGATATTTGAATTTTGAGCCCAAAACTCACATTTCAAATAAAAAAATACAGTATAGTATATATGTGTGTGTGTGTGTGTGTATATATATATATATATATATATATATATATATATATATATATATATATATATACACAGTACATACTGTACATTAGTTTACAAACTAAGACATTTTTTAAACAAACAAAAGCTTTTCTCCTACTTCTTCAGATCCAACGCTGTGTGATTCCTCCTCTGTGTTTCAGCGGGCAGTTTGCCATCGTGAAGCAATGCAGAGAGAAAAGCACGGGTCTGGAGTTTGCTGCCAAGTTCATCAAGAAGCGTCAGAGCATGGCCAGCTCTCGAGGCGTGCGGCGCGATGACATAGAGAGGGAGGTGGACATCCTGCAGCAGATTCAACACCCCAACATTGTCACGCTGCACGACGTCTACGAGAATCGCACCGACGTGGTGCTCATCCTGGAGCTGTGAGTGACACACCATCAGTCAAGGGATCGTAACACAGTGATAAGAGCATCTCGTCTTAATCATATCATATTAAGCCTTTTAGGCTTAATATTACAGGGACCCAGGTTCCATTCAGCCCAGGAGTATTTGTTCTGGTAGATGGGTCAGCCCTAAGCCAGATGGATAAGCACATAAGAAGCTGGGTCCATTGCCAGACCTTGTTTCACAGCGCTGCGGAGGAGGGTCTGGCTAGTCCACACAGCATTCTGGGATGGGAGAAAAAAGTGCTTTGGTTTGTCTTAGCATTTCTTTAAAGCTTTATTTTATTTATAGTGTGTAGTTTCTGTCTCCCCCATGAGGAATTCTAAGTAATGACAACAAAACTATCGGCGTGTCCACATGATACACCGCCCATACCCCTCCTCCCCACAGTTGCTAGTAGCCAAGGAGGATTAAAAAAACAGATACAGTATTAGGGGACCACTAAGGTCTATATAAAGAGACTTCAGATACAGTATTAGGGGACCACTAAGGTCTATATAAAAGAGACTTCAGATACAGTATTAGGGACCACTAAGGTCTATATAAAAGAGACTTCAGATACAGTATTAGGGGACCACTAAGGTCTATATAAAAGAGACTTCAGATACAGTATTAGGGACCACTAAGGTCTATATAAAGAGACTTCAGATACAGTATTAGGGGACCACTAAGGTCTATATAAAAGAGACTTCAGATACAGTATTAGGGGACCACTAAGGTCTATATAAACAAGCACCATTCAGATGGGACAGTTTAAGAGTGGGACCACTAAAGACGCATCTTTTTAGTCAGGTGTTTTAACCACATTGTTGACTGTATTTCTATGTATTTTATGCTTTTGTGTTTTATGATTTACTGTGATTTATTGTGCTTTTTATGATTATCGATTGGTTATAATGTACAGCAACTATTTATTTGGCATGTGAAACACTTTATGAATCTGTGATAAGTGCCATACAAATAAACTTTACTTAATTACAATGTATATGATAGAATCAGTGAGAAATACAAGGGAACAAATGTGGGTATGTTTTGGTATAAGCTGTGTGACATAATGATATTAAACATATATAAAATGATGTGTCCATGGCAGTTTTCATATCCTATCAGTTTGTTTTTTGCTGAATTAGAGAATGTAAAACAGATTTGGTGACAGCAGGCAGTGTGATGATGCGTGTCTGCGTTGCAGGGTATCTGGAGGTGAGCTGTTTGACTTCCTGGCACAGAAGGAGTCTCTGAGCGAGGAAGAGGCCACTCAGTTCATCAAGCAAATCCTCAAGGGGGTCAACTACCTCCACGCCAGGAAAATAGCCCACTTTGATCTCAAGGTTTGTCCAGTGAAGACACACTACATTCAGCTGTAACTACATTGTCTTTGTACTTGTACTATGCACAATAACAATAAAAGAAATTCAATGTAATCTAATGTGCTCTGGAGGAAACAACTCATATTTCAGAGTCATATATTTACACTGAAGTGCAACTTTCTACTTGACCGTGACATTTTGTCAAAGTGACAGAAGCTTGTTGTTAGATGTTAAAATAGAAATACAGTAATCATACGACAATGTCGTCTGTATTTGTTTATTAGGTTCCTCAAACATATTGAACTTCTCTCTCTCTCATCTGTAGCCGGAAAACATTATGCTGCTGGACAAGAATGTGCCGCTGCCAAGAATAAAACTCATTGATTTCGGTCTTGCCCACAAGATTGAAGCCGGGGTTGAGTTCAAAAACATCTTTGGAACACCTGAGTTTGTAGGTAAGAGAAAGTATGAACACGTACACAACCAAGAAAACAACGAATCGTAAGTCCGAATCCTCCACCCATCACACCTGCTGACATACAGTCAGATAACACCAAAGAGGTTCCCAGAGTAAATAGTAGTAAATAGATGATCACGCATGCAAGATGCAGATTAGTCAGAAAATGGAAAATTTAGAAAATGGAAGTTAGATTGACAATTAGCCGTGCTCAGATAACATCTCGCACTGTGTAAATCAACATGAAACTACAAAGTTGCCATTGAGTTTTACCTTTACCTTCCTGATATAATCAGGTTTTCCACCCAAATCTACATCCAGCATGTCATCAGTATTTCCCATATAAACATACACGTGTATATACACACACACACACACACACACAAAAGACAAAACGTTACAGGAAGGTAAACACAAAAAAAACCTTTACACATGGAAAAAACACTGAGAAGAAGAAGAGAGTGATAAAGAAATGAAAAGAAAAGGTGAACACTATATGAATATATGATTATAGATGATCATTATTCATTGATTGCTGATTCATCATTACATTTGCAAGATGCTGTAGAAAAAAGGGGAGTGGGTGGTATTTGCTCCTGCTAATGGGCGCCATTAATAAATTCTTACCACTTTTGCCATTTAGCATAATTAATAATTATGACTTATTATTTTTTTTATCAAATGCTGCTCCCAGCAAAAAAAAAATAATTTCTTTTCTTGTTCTATGCACTAAAAATGTATGCATTAAGGCCTTATGCTGCCATACATGTTATTGTAGGCCCAGTTTAATATGCAATGTAATTGACAGAAAAATCCTATTAAGTTTAGTCTTTTAGAAATGAAGATGGTGCATGCTAGCCCGGTCCTACCAGACTCTGGTCCATTAGCCTGGTCCTACCAGACTCTGGTCCACGTTAGCCTGGTCCTACCAGACTCTGGTACATTAGCCTGGTCCTACCAGACTCTGGTACGTTAGCCTGGTCCTACCAGACTCTGGTACGTTAGCCTGGTCCTACCAGACTCTGGTACGTTAGCCTGGTCCTACCAGACTCTGGTACGTTAGCCTGGTCCTACCAGACTCTGGTCCTACCAGACTCTGGTACGTTAGCCTGGTCCTACCAGACTCTGGTACATTAGCCTGGTCCTACCAGACTCTGGTACATTAGCCTGGTCCTACCAGACTCTGGTCCATTAGCCTGGTCCTACCAGACTCTGGTCCATTAGCCTGGTCCTACCAGACTCTGGTCCATTAGCCTGGTCCTACCAGACTCTGGTCCACCAGATTCCCGTTAGCCTGGTCCTACCAGACTCTGGTACGTTAGCCTGGTCCTACCAGACTCTGGTACGTTAGCCTGGTCCTACCAGATTCTGGTACATTAGCCTGGTCCTACCAGATTCTGGTACATTAGCCTGGTCCTACCAGACTCTGGTACATTAGCCTGGTCCTACCAGACTCTGGTACGTTAGCCTGGTCCTACCAGACTGGTCCATTAGCTTGGTCCTACCAGACTCTGGTTCATTAGCCCGGTCCTACCAGACTCTGGTCCATTAGCCCGGTCCTACCAGACTCTGGTCCATTAGCCCGGTCCTACCAGACTCTGGTCCATTAGCCCGGTCCTACCAGACTCTGGTGCATTAACCCGGTCCTACCAGACTCTGGTCCATTAGCCCGGTCCTACCAGACTCTGGTGCATTAACCCGGTCCTACCAGACTCTGGTCCATTAGCCCGGTCCTACCAGACTCTGGTCCATTAACCTGGACCTACCAGACTCCGGTACATTTCATGTGTACAGAGAGTCTGGCCACTCTCCATTGACAAGTGTTAACTTCCTTGAAGGTGGGTACTCTGTTGAAGTTTAAAATGATTGGATCTGGCCAGAGCCCCCACTGCCATAACCAATCACTAACAAATATACCGAATATAAGAATGTACTGAAAACCCAGATCTCAAAGCTCATTAGATATCTCAAAACCAACGTCTTCACACCAGGCCTTGTTTAGATGACTGGAAGGTTCAGAACCTGTTATATTAGATGCTAAGAGAAAGGTTGGCTGGACTGGTAATGCGTCACACTGAACAGGACTCTGCTTATTTTTCAACCACTTTAACAGAGATATTTTCTGCCTGTCATCTGTTTGCCTATAAGCACCGGAGATTGTCAACTATGAGCCACTGGGATTAGAAGCAGACATGTGGAGCGTTGGGGTCATCACCTACATCCTGCAAGTGAACCACGAATACCAAAATGTCACTTAGAGTATAGTGCACATTGCATTGCAGCTCCTGTCGAACAGGGGGATGAACTGCTCTTTCTTTTTTATGTTTGGTTCCAGGCTGAGTGGGGCTTCACCTTTCCTGGGGGAGACCAAACAGGACACGTTGGAAAACATTTCAGCCATAAATTATGAATTTGACGAGGAGTTCTTCTGTCACACCAGTGAGCTGGCCAAGAAATTCATCAGCCAGTTGTTGGAGAAGGATAAGAAGTAAGAGCTCAAGCATAATGTAGTAAATGGCATTTGTTTCAAAGCAAAACAAAGTTAATCTCCGTATTTTAGTTTCGTAAAGTTCTCCAGAACCACAACTCTGTTTATGGTAGTTTAAAAACATTATTTTTACTTTTTCTTTTCTACTACAGGAAGAGATTAACCATTCAAGATGCTCTAAATCACCCATGGATCAAGGTAAAGTGTAAACTTAACTTTAGATATATACTGTAATTAGGGTGACCAAAGTCCCGAATCCCGAATCCTGCCCTAATCAACCTGAAAATTAGACCAACTTCTCAAGAGCAGACTCTCAAGCAGTTATAGTCTGATAGAACTATACTGTTCATGGTGATTGAGTCGTCAGTCAGCTGCTACATAGGCACGAATTTGGATAAATACACATTTGTTTCATTCATTCATTGTTGAAATGGAGGCTCAGGCTGGTGTCCCGGGACCCGATGAACATGCAGCTAAAGCAAAAACGTCTCTGCAAGTACCGGGAGGACTGGGTAGGGAAATACCCCTGCATTACTGCAGTTTAATGTGATTCAAAAGGAAGTGTTTTGCAATGTATGTAGGAAGGAGTTTCACAGGGGAGAGTAGCCAAGTCTATAACTAACAGCACAACTGTACAGACCAACACTTTGGACTGTACACCTTTCTTTAAGCGGGAGGATGACTCAGGTATAATAAAATAGCTGCTGCTCAGCTGATTTCAGGTTGACATAACAGTTGAATACCTGAATAAAAATAATAAATCATTTTCTTACAGAGTTTAGAAATACATGTTGGATGATTTAGACATAGGTTGCATCAGAAATTCCATACTAATGCTATTAGGCTAAAACAGTACGTGAGATACGTCCGAAATCTTAGTATAAAAAATAGTATGTCAGTTGCATACTATATCCGGTTAAATATTATAAAATGCAAACACTGGACACTGCTTATGTATCCCACAATGCAATG
Organism: Etheostoma perlongum; assembly: GCA_026937815.1. Lineage (NCBI taxonomy): Eukaryota > Metazoa > Chordata > Actinopteri > Perciformes > Percidae > Etheostoma > Etheostoma perlongum. The sequence goes on from CM049371.1 coordinate 36,820,540, forward strand.
CGGTAGTAACCACAAACTTCATAACAGACAAACGGACAGCAGCTAAGGCAGCTCTGTAACATCAATATCGCTTTTATTTACATTTCTACATATTTAAAGTCTGTGATTTTGTCACCTGCAACTGTTGGTCTAGTTAATTACCTTTGTCAGTGGTTCAAGCATTATCTGGCATTGCTGCAAGAGCGGAGGTCAGCAGGGGTTACCACGGTAACTTGTCTCCAACCGGCAACGAGGCTCTCGGGAAATGACATTGAAAAATACAGCTTAGTGCGTCCAAAAAAGATGCACACTAATGTTTTACACAAAAGTACGTTGAACGATAGTATAGATATTGAGTATGTAGTCAATACAGACTCAGCCATAGTATAGACCTTAACAGTGTGGTTCGGGGAGCAAAAATGCCATTAATTTAGATTATCAGCCATAAATATGCTGTACTTATATAGCGCTTTTCTAGTCTTAACAACTACTCAAAGCGCTTTTACATAGTACAGGAACCATTCACACACATTCATACACTGTGGCCGAGGCTGCCGTACAAGGTGCCACCTGCTCATCAGATACACACTCACACACATTCACACTCCGATGGGGCAGCATGAGGGGCAATTCAGGGTTCAGTGTCTTGCCCAAGGACACTTCGACATGGGATTGCAGGGCCAGGCATCGAACCACCAACTTTCCAATTGGCAGGCAACCGCTCTACCACTGACCCACAGCCGCCCGCCGAAGTCTAAAGCAGCCGAGGTCGAATGACCATGAGCTACGTGCTTGTGAAACGAACGTTTCTGCTCCTGTTAAAGCTAGAAGTCTGTGTGAAATCAACCTTATTTTAGGAAAAACATGTTTTATCCATGATCTTATGGACAAAAACTACAGTACCCTCAATCCTAAGCATAACACCAACGTCTCTGATTGGTCCAACTCGCTGTTACCATAGAAACATTTACCTACCTTCAAAACTTCAAACGGCTAGAGCGAGCTTCTGCCATTGAAGTCTATGTTGTAGTTTCTGTACACGGTCTTGTACCTTTTGCCTTTTTTGCCTTTTTTGCCGTTTTCAAAATGTTTTTTTGTGCATGTTTTATGCTCACAATTCCTCTCGCAGCTGGTGGACTCGTTTCCAGACTTAACCCTTGTGTTGTCTCCCCGTCAACCGTGTAACTGTGTTTGTCTGGGTTGAAATTTCAACATTTTGTTGTTCTTTCTACACGTTTCTCAACATTTTTGTCAATTTTATTCTAATTTTTTTATCATTTTTTTTTACATTTTTTTAAAATTATGTTTTTGTCAATTTAACAATTTCTTTGTCACTTTTTCCAATGTTTTTTATGTTTTTTTGTCACTTTTTCAGCATTTAAAAGCATTTTTTTCCTGCTTTTTTGTAGTTTTTTTCAACATTTGTCACTTTTTTCAATGTTTTCTTTTCATATTTTTGATATAGGAAGTTTTTGTAAACGGGTCAAATTTAACCTGAGGACAACAAGAGGGTTATAACTCTTTATATAAGCAATTTCCAAAATGTCAATCAAACAATTGAATGGGTAAACACTTCGGAAACCAGAGCCGTTTAAAAAGTTGGCGGTCACTATTGAGCTCTACAGACCTTTTCAATGGAATTTCATTGCTAGGCAACAACCTGCAAGGCTGCACCCCTTGTTAACTTTGGGCCATTTAAAATGTTTATTTTTATAACTGTGAAATGATCTATATACTAGCATGAGCTGTCTGTATCTGTGCCTGCTCCTTCCTCATTTGGACGACACTAATACTGCCTTTTAATCCCTGAAGTCCAACGAGCACAAGGAGGAAAATAAAGCTAAGGAGCCGAGGAAACGGGAGCGTCGCCAGCTGAAGACCAAGCGCCTGAGAGAGTACACTATCAAGTCCCACTCAAGCATGCCACCCAACAACACCTATGTAAACTTTGAACGCTTTGCCCAGGTGGTAGAGGACATTGACCAGATGGAGAGCTCGTTTGTTAGCCTGGCAGCAGCCCACGACTCTCTGCAGGAAGACATCGATGCCATGGTCTCCATATACAACGAGAAGGAGGCCTGGTACAAGGAGGAGAGTGAAGATGTGCGACACGAGCTGTCGCAAATCCGCTACGAATTCCGTAAGGTGGAGGCCTTTAAGAGGAGCCTGCAGGACGACATGCAGGCTTTCAGCTCCAGCCTCGGGGCCGTCAGCAGCCGCTACCAGGAGCGACAGAGCCACTTTGACGCGCTGCGTCTGGAGCTTAGCAACGAGCTGAAATGGGTGCAGGAGGTGATGGGTTCATTTCCCACGGATGGCGGTGGCAGAGGATACCCCAACTGCAGCTTCTCCACCGTCTTCAACAACGACGTGAATGAAGCCCTGAAGGAGTTGCTGAACCGCTCCTGTGGAGGGGAGCTGCTGTCCGGGATCAACCTGGACTTTGAAACCGGACAGCAACGATAAATGCTTCACAGTTACTAGAAAATCATTTAAAATCCCAACGCTGACACGTACAGATTCAATGTGACTATAGGGAGGACTATGTCAGGTTGTAAAGGATGACATCTGTCTCTACACATAAATACTTAGCAGAGATATAGTTTCACACTAGAGAAGTATTATCCTATTTTTGCAGACAAACTGCATATTTTCGTGCTGGACATAGAGCTTTGCTTAACTAAAGATATTCTTATTTATCCCGGTTTTCATTTTTTGGGCAACAATACAGATTATCGCCGCCTGCTGTTATGGAGATGTATTACACCTCGCGCACACGCAGAACGTACGCTCTAGTCGACATCACTTCGGTGTGTTCAGGTACTTTTTTTGACCAACTCGGGGAAGCAGTCAGTCCAACTGCCTTTTCTGCCAAACGTCGGCCGACGGGTTGGTGTGGCAGAGCCTAAAGACCAATTACTTGACTAACAGGGGCCAGCCCTGGGAAAAAACTAATTTCAACAATAAAGTACATCCTCACATGTTCAGCAGAAGCATTTCAGTATCATTTTTATTTCAGTAATGTCAGTCTGTTATGCTGTGTGTTGGAACTTTAGGTGTAGACACAATGGCTTTCTCATTTGTGTATTTTAAACATTTGTATTGTTACTATATTATGTGTGTATTATTAAATTATATGTGCAAATGTCCCATCAAAGGTTTTTAAATGAAATTACATTCACACGTTGAGGTTGAGGTAACTCATGGGTCCAGATTGAACAATACTGTGACAGCCACCGGATGTTTACACAGGTACGCTTACACAATATTGTTGACTTTGTAAAGTAGCACTGGACCGTAGCACCCACAACATTTGTTACTCCAGGAGTCTTGTGAGTGTACATGTGTACATCAGCACGTACAGAAGATCAGCACAGTGTTCACTTGAGTCCAGTGAACCAATTTCTTGTGGACTTCCACATTACTGAATCAAGAGAATTATTTCTATAAGGCAACTGAATCAAAAGCAGAACTGGTAACATTTTGGGCATTTAAAGGTCCCACATTATACTCATTTAGAAGTTTATATGTATTTCTATTTTGGGTTTGTACTTAAACTTGTTTACATGCTTTAATGTAACTCTTTATTTTTCTCTGTTTGTCTGAATATACTGTACCTTTATTCACTCTCTGTCTGAAACACTCTGTTTAAGCACCTGTCTCTTTAATCCCGCCTCCTGAAAAAGCCCAGTCTTCTCTCATTGGTCAGCATTTCCTGTTTTTTTGCATCTGTGCTCCTGGAGTCTCTGCACCATAATTGTACGGAAGGCACAGTATCTTGATTAGGTTTTTATACATTCACATTATTTATATAGCACCTTGACCTGCATTATACTAAAAAAAGACATGGAAATCTCACTGTTTACAATAGGGAATCTTCAAGGTGCTTGCAGGTTATGAAAAGCAATAAAAAGCCAGCCGATCTGCTGGTGATTTGATTTCGCCCTGTAGCTCAGGCTGGAAACCTGTAAATGTATCTGTTCTGTTTCCGTTACAAATCTGCAGGGACCCAATGACAATAGAGAAGCGACTGCAAGCAGCTTTTTGTTTACATTCAACATGGTAACCACCGAAGCGCAGCAACCCGTTGATAAAGTAACCCCTATTGTTGGTCTGATTGGTTGAAGGACTATCCAATTGCGTACAGATGCCCGTTGGTCCCGCCTCTTGTGCAGTAGAAAATACAGAGCAACCAATGTTCAATCTTAAAAGATTAAGCTTGGTCTGGTGAAAGCCAGACTAGTTAAATGCAGAATTTAAGAAGAACCGTGTTGGTTGAAACTGGATTTTCTTATTAGTAGACATTACACCATGACTCTGAAATGACAGAGGATGGGCAAAAACATGTGGATGGTGAAAGTTGTAATTTCATCACACAGCTGATTAATAACTTCTGGAAGCTCCATGCCCTAAAACCAAAGAACGCCTTGCAGAATTAAGTTACACGACAGTTGTATTCATTTTCAGTTTTTGTTTTGCTGGTGAAAATGGTCTGATGATTCATATGAAATGCCATTTAAACTGAAATTTGCAGACCCCCTGGGCCAGCTGCTGAATCATGGAGCTGACGAGTGTGTCAGCTGGGGGTGTTAGTCATGTCGGCAGCGATGCGATAAACTGGAACAGATCAGAGAGAACGACCAGCTGGGACACAAACGAGACTTTATTTCAAGCTGCACCTGAAATAAAAGGTGAGAGTCTGTATAATGAGTACTTTTACTTTTTATACTTTTAAGTATATTTTGTTGATGCTACTTCTGTAATGTATTTAAGTAACCATCATCGATTCCAAGTATTCCTATTGGCTTGAAAATTCACATTTGCATTTGCATGAACTGTAGTAGACGCCAGGGCCCGTCTACGGAGAGCCTGTTCACTCCCTATCTCACTCCCTATTAAGTTTCCTGAGAGTGGATGTTCTTCCCTTATTAGACATTCTCTGTAGATGCTCCATATTCAGGCACTATTTAGAAATACATTGGCTGGTAAGGGACATTCCAGGATAATATATATATATATATCCCCATAAACACTATAGACAGCAGAGTTATTTCCCGCCCACTTCCTGCTTCTAATTGGCTCTGACCTAGATGGCAACGAGTACCAGCCAATCAGAGGCAGAGCAGGGCAGTATGTTGTTTTCTGAGGAATAAATGCCCGGGATAAAGTGGGCGAAATACGGGAAGAAATATAACAAAAACTGGGAGAAAGAGAAAGGAGGAAAAGAATGGATTCAACCCGTCGTGGGGAAAAACTCAAAATCACTGTGAAAACGTGTATATTTGATATCCCAACAGTTTTCTAATGTTAAATAATGTTAAAAGGTGGTTTATCTCCCTCCTGTGGTCATTGTCCTGAAGCTCAGGGGGAGAAAATAAATAAACTAGCCTACCGTGTGTACAGTTTACCAATCTGTCCACATGGATTGTAAAACCGTGCACACAGTTTTATTTATTTTTCTCTTCCAGGATCTTAGGGGGCCTCGCTTGTTTTGGGCTTGTTTTCACAGGCCTGGTTGCGTATTTGTCTCGCGAGATCTGGCAACACTGGTGCAGACCAAGGGGGTGAGCCTCTCCTCTCTAAGCGTAGCTCCCATGGCGCCGATTTAATGCTACGAAGCCATCACCTGCAGTTAGCATCCCATTGACTCCCATTCATTTTGGCGTCACTTTGACAGTGAATAACTTTACATTTAAAGCGTTTCAAGACTCTATTTGTCCATTGTTGATTTCTAAAGAAACAACAATGTATAAAAGGCTCCGTTACCTTGTACCTCACATGGGGCTGGGGCTGGGGCTGGGTGAGGGGTTGGGGTCTGGGTCTGGGGCTGGGGCTGGGGCTGGGGCTGGGTGAGGGGTTGGGGTTGGGTCTGAGTGAGGGGTTGGGTCTGGGGCTGGGGCTGGGTGAGGGGTTGGGTCTGAGTGAGGGGTTGGGTCTGAGCAGACTGCTCCCCCTAGTTACAGTGGAAGGTACGGGAGAGGCGGTCGGAGGCATGGAAACCCATACATGGCTCTGTCTCCTTTCACATTAACATTATCAAAGCTTAGCTACATATGTTGACTGTTAATGCAATGAAGCAAAGGCAGGTTGTTGAGTAGGTAACACAGAAGAGGGAGGAGGCCTTTGACAGTTTACTGGTAAGCGAGCTTTTTACTCCAGCTAACGTTAGGAAGTTTAGCTAGCAAGCTAACCTGCTATGATACAGCAGATAGCTAGCTAAGCCAATCCAACACTGGCTCAAATAGCTCCCGCAATATGGAATTGGACTTTTTGGACAGGTATGCGTGCTAATATGACTAACATTACGTAAGTTATTCATTAGCTTCCTGTCATTTCTGCACATTAGGGTGTCACGTCTGTGCTTTAGGTGTTTTATGCTTTCTTTGCTAGCTGAGTGACGTGACGAATGTTAGCTGAGGGTAGCTAACGTAAACAGTGTTGTCAGTTGGCAGTCGCATAACAAACTGCCTTTCTAGCTAATCTGACACAATAAGCAGGTTAGAAACCTTCTGTTTACCAGCCTGCTGCAAGTGTCGTGGTACTAGCTGTTTTTCTGTTATCTGCCGGTTGTTATGTGCTAAGAACCTCAGCTAAAAACAGTTAAATTAATGTTAGCATGGGCCGTTGATGCATGGGACTTGTCCCTTTAGCTAGCTAGATGCTAACAGTCTATAATCACACAATTCTAAACAACTGCAGTGTTTACTGTAACCTTATCAGTGTGAATGTCAACCAGCTGTCAACACGAAGGAGTGTCTGATGAAAGTCACTCAACTTCGCTAGCTATATGAGCAAAACCAGGCACAAAAAATGGAGGCAAGCACAAAATGTTTAATAATAATAAACATGATGCGTGTATACAACAGGATGATGATTTTACAGTAGCTCAAGCAAGCTGTAGTCAGAGGTGGAAGACTACTCTGATCTTAAAAGTAGCAATACCACATTGTAGAACTACTCCTGTAACAATTAAAGTCCTACAATAAATATGTTACTGTATATGTTAAAGTACAAAAGTATTAGCATCAAAATATACTACTAGAACCAAAAGTAAATGTAAGTTACTCTTCATGCAGAATGGCAAATATCAGAAATATATATATAATTATTGATGCATTAGGTTTAATGTTGCAGCTGTAAAATTTGGAGCTATTTTATTTTTTTGTAATGATAGATGATAACTGCCTATAATCACATTGTAGTCTTACCTAAACAGCGGCAGTGTTGCCTGTAACCTTAGTGTGACTGTCAACACGAAGGAGTGTATGAATAAAGACACTTACCTTCACTATAACCTGAAGCAAAACAGGCACCAAGAATTGAAGTACAAAATGTAAATTATACTGCATATTGCAGAATGGCATTTATTTTAAATATATATATTTAGCTATATGTATATTTCTATAAATGTAACTTGTGAATTTACCACCAGGATTAATAAATCAGCATTATAATTTATTTTCTAATTCAATTTTGTTTTATTATAGTTCTTATTATGATTTGTTGAAGTTACTAAATGTATCAAACAAATGTAGTGAAGTTAAAAGTGCAACATTTGCCCCTGAAATGTAGTGGTGTAGCAGAAAATAGAAATACTCAAGCATAAGTACCTTAAAATTGTACTTAGGTAGGGCTGGGTTAAAAATAAATCCTCTGAGAATCTCTTTTATATCCAAGCAAAGTTGGTTTTGTAACTGAAATGTCCCCAACCTAATTGGTATTAAATCTGAAATGTAGCCTACATTATTTTAGTAAATGCACTTAGTCATGATCCTCCACTGGCTGTAATGAATATTCAAAAGTCCTTCATGACATGAATGAGTGTCTTGACCTGCACACTCACACATTGAACCACAGCCTCAGAATTGTTTGATTAGCTAAGATGGCTTTGATAAAATGGATTGTATATTCTGTGTAAATCGGTGCATTCTGGTTAAAGTTAGCCGCATTTTCACAACAATATGTGGTTCTGTATCACATACTGTGTAATCTTTGTATATTGACATTCTGGATGGATCAGGTAATGCTCGCACTAGACCTTGAATTTGGCTTGTGAGGCTCGGCAACAATATAGTGACAAAAAAATGCTGTTCTGTTTCTTTACTGGCCTAATGTCAAGCCATTTCCTTTACAATCAAATCTACAATGGACAAATGCATGCTGTGATCAGTAGGGCTGGGTATTGTCAATGATTTCCCAATTTGATTCTGAATGACAAGGCCCAGATTCAGTTATATTTCTAATTTAATAAGGTTTATTTATCAGTTAGGTTAGGCACATTTCAGTTACAATACACCAATTTTACTTCAATATAAAAGAGATTCTCTGTAAATTGTTTAAGCAAGAATCAACCCTCAAACATTTTTTAAAACACACCAGGTAAAAAAGACCTATATTAAAAGATCACTTTTGGGATTTTATGAATCGATATTAGATCACCTGAACAAAGACATGCATGCTCTTACTGTGTGAGCTAGAGGTCGCCCCAGCATACAGCGTTTCTAAAGCTTGTGCGTTTCATGGATTGTGTCATCGTTGACTTTTGGAAAGATGTTGCATTTATTGAACTTTAAAAAGAGTGAAACAGTTAAACAAATCAACAGTGAAAACACCTTTAACTGTGACATTTCCTTTAATACTTTCCCAGTTGACCCTTTTGCATTTTTTAGAAAAAGACAAAATAAGGGTTTACTTGCAAAATAATCGTTTTTCTCGATTACATCGTTTTTGGGGTTGTTAGAGCTGAAATTGCGATCAAAATTAGATTAATTGCACATCCCTAGATGTATTGGCTAGCATTATTTTGATAGTTCCATCTTAAGGTACATATTTGATGGGCCGACAGATATTAGAAACACTCGTCAATACGCAATTTAGCTCAATTGTCCTCTGTACTGGCAATAAATATAATACATTTATGGTGCTATCCAGAATAAAGGTTAATGCTGGTGAATGATTATTGCTGATGAATCCTCCTTCATAAAATGCTTGGTTGCTCAGATTATTACACCTCACTCCCATACACACACAGAGACACACAAACTTAAGTTAGAACTTTGTCAGAATTTGTTGAGTTACTGATTACTCATCATAACTTTAGGATAAGATTTACATCAAATTCTTCCACAAGAGAATGCCAGTTGGGGTGTTTTATAAACATATTTAGATGGTGTGTTAGCTCTAATTTCGACCCACAACACACACGTTATAGGTGGCGTAACTCATGTCAAGATTAACAGGCAGCTGAAGCAGCAGGGTTGGCAACAGAGAACCGGTTCTAGAGTCCAACTGGTGGCACATTTTTACTTTCTTTAAAAAGATTGCTTGTTGTTTTGACTGATCGGTTCTTCAAAGCACAGTTTGGACTTCTTTGACCTGTTATGCACAGGTCAACACATGAGATTTTTACAATATGGCAGACTGGAGTTATTGCTCAAAAGTATGGCTTAACTTCACAAATGACAGAAATAAGGAAATAAAATGTAATCAATGTGCAAACATAATTTTGGTACAATTGATAATAATACTTTGAGTAACATGATAAAGCATTTGTAAACCTTTATTTACACTGAGAGCAGTGGTCTTTTTTGCGGAACACTCATTTACTGCAGCATGGTATACGACTGAAATCAGACATTTTCAGTCAGTAGACAGTCCTACTCTAAAGGGAAAATATAGATAAACTATTTTCTGTTTTGATATATAATTATATAATACCCTGATTGCCACATAGCTTTACCTTAAGGAAAATGTTTTTCTTCATATTGATTCATGGGATTATCCAGTGAAGAAACTGTGATAATTGGTTTAGGTTGACAGCTTGAAGAATATTGCAAACTGGAAACTATTGATAGCCTCAAACTGAAGATTATTGATTTTTTCATCTTTATGTGGGTCTTTGAGAAAAGACGGCAAGTTCAAATACAAATTGCTGTCCACAAGCTTGGTGTTAACATTTAATATGATGTGGACTCAACGTTTTTAGGACTGATGGCTCCAGAGTGACATGCCATGGCTTTAATGATCCCCCCGGTGAAGCTCAAATGGCTGGAGCACCTAAACAGCTCATGGATCACGGAGGACAGCGAGTCGATAGCCACGCGGGAGGGAGTCTCGGTGCTCTACTCAAAGCTGCTGGCCAACAAAGAGGCTGTGCTGCTGCCCCAGCAGGTGCTGTGTCTGAAAGGCCCCCAGCTTCCAGACTTTGAGCGTGAATCCCTCTCTAGCGAGGAACAGGAGCACTACCTGGATGCTCTACTCAGCAGCCAGTTGGCCTTGGCCAAGATGGTCTGCTCAGACTCTCCCTTTGCTGCTGCCCTGCGCAAACGTGTGCTGGTCCTCCAGCGCATCTTCTACGCACTTTCCAACAAGTACCATGACAAGGGAAAGGTCAAGCAGCAGCAGCACTCTCCAGAGAACAACTTGGGTTCGGCTGATCTGCACTCTGTCAGCGAGAGGCCACGCTCCAGCACCGATGCCCTCATTGAGATGGGAGTCCGCACGGGCCTCAGCCTTCTTTTTGCTCTCCTGCGCCAGAGCTGGATGATGCCTCCTCCACCGAGCCCTGGTGGAGGTCCTGGGGGCAACATAAACTTGTGTAATGATGTAATTCACACAGCTATAGATGTGGTTAGCTCCCTGCCACCCCTCTCTCTGGCCAACGAGAGCAAGATCCCGCCAATGGGCCTGGACTGCCTGGCCCAGGTCACCACTTTTCTGAAGGGGGTGACCATGCCAAACTCTGGGGCGGATATTTTAGGGCGGCGGCTTGCCTCAGAGCTACTGCTAGGACTGGCTTCCCAGAGAGGGTCCCTGCGCTACTTGCTGGAGTGGATTGAAATGGCCTTGGCTGCATCTGCTGTGGTCAGTGCTATGGAGGAGAATAAGGTGCTACAGAACCAAGAAGGGCTCATCGGCTATGATTGTTTCATGAACATCCTCATGCAGATGAGACGGTCTTTGGTAAGTATCCTAAACATTACTTGCCAGAAAGCAGCAAATGTTTTAACCTCTGCTTATTCATTCATTTCATTCACCTGTGTGGTTTAATTTAGTTCAGGTAATGTATTATGATCTTAAGGTATGAAAACTGAAACCATTTACTGGACACTGCTCATTGGAGACCATCAGTAAAGCATGATCTGCATTCTGCACCTACCAGAGTTATAGTTTTTTGTGAATTCTCACGAACCAAACACAAACAAAGTCCCACACTTTCTGACTCATAGAAGTTATTTGAGATTTTTAAAAGATTTTTGGTTCTCTGAATGTACAATGTAGGTTGTTTTTGGTTCCTACCACATATAATATTGTATAGAGAAATGAATGTTTCTTTATTGTGGTAATGTATGGTCTAAGCATTGATTTGTGTATGTAATTGTCTCCTCAGGGCTCCTCATCAGATCGCAGCCAGTGGAGAGAACCCACACGGACCTCTGATGGCTTGTGCTCACTGTATGAGGCAGCACTGTGTCTTTTTGAAGAAGTAAGAAACCTTAACAGTATTTACTTTAAGGACCTTCTATCATTATACTGTATGTACACCTCAACAAGCCAATTTGATAGAGAGATCGCCTTCTTTAAGGTCCTTGTTCCAAACTGTCATACTTTTTTAGCTTATGTGTTTTTTGTGTGTTGCGCTTTTTGTTACTTTACTTGGAAGGATAAGGAGTAGATGTAATGTTGAGGAGCATATCAGACACAAGTGATTATTATAAAGGGAGTAAACGTGTCTGGAGCGGTTCTTTTAATCGTGTCCTTTTCTTCCAGGTATGTCGAATGGCATCAGACTACTCTCGCACCTGTGTCAGCCCAGACAGCATACAGACCGGTGAAGCACCCGTGGTGTCTGAAACCTGTGAGGTGTACGTATGGGGCAGTAACAGCAGCCACCAACTAGTGGAAGGTACACAGGAGAAGATCCTGCAGCCCAAGTTGGCCGCCAGCTTCGCCGATGCACAAACGGTAAGAGAAAACTGTTCACATGTCTTCTGTAGAGCTGTATGTCTGCACATGTTACAAGATGTGTTAAGAGACATGTTAATATATTGTAGCATCACTCCATAGTATACTGCGTTGTGTGAGAATGCTGAGTCGTCTTTCACTACATACAGACACACAGCTTCTCCTCATTTCTCTGCAGATTGAAGCAGGCCAGTACTGCACTTTTGTGATCTCATCGGATGGCTCCGTGAGGGCCTGCGGGAAGGGAAGCTACGGCCGCTTGGGCCTTGGGGACTCTAACAACCAATCAACGCTCAAAAAGCTGACCTTTGAACCCCACCGTGCCATCAAGAAGGTGTCGTCATCCAAGGGCTCTGATGGCCACACGCTAGCATTCACTACAGAGGGTGAGGTGTTCAGCTGGGGTGACGGTGATTATGGGAAGCTGGGTCACGGGAACAGCTCAACACAGAAATACCCCAAACTTATCCAGGGGCCACTACAAGGGAAGGTAGGGTCACACCCAGTACACCTTGACACATGGTATTGTATTTACTTGGTATACATTATAGCTTTTGGTGTTTGAAATCAAGTAATAAATTTAAAGCAGCTGTAAAGTTCTTTTTTTTTTGTGATTTATCATCTATTTTTTTGGCAGCAAAATTCTAAAAGAGACTTGTGCTGGTAGATTGCAATACTTATCAGCTGAATATAAAAATGCAGATGGTGAATTTTTATGAGTTTCTTATAGCTGCTTTCTTCTAGGCCAACTGTTTTGAAAATGGACAATTGAAGGACGTCTCTTTGCTTGTGCTTTTACTGGCATTAATAAAATATGATAATGTGTATGTATTTGTGTTGTGTCAGGTGGTGGTGTGTGTGTCTGCTGGCTACAGACACAGTGCTGCAGTCAGTGAGGATGGAGAGCTGTACACATGGGGTGAAGGAGATTTTGGAAGATTAGGTAAGTTGCTGAACCACTTAATCCCTAAAATAAAAAGGATCTCTTACATGCACCTGTACTGTCAAATAGTTTCCAGTATGGCTGCACTGGTTGTGGGCTTGTGAGATTTGGGGCTCCAAAGTTTCCATACAGTTCATGATCACTCCAAAAAAGGAAGTGTTGCCAGTTTAGAAGGTTTAATCTAAAATTTTGCACACATGTTTCATTTCAGTTAAAGGAGAATTCCAGTCAATTTCAACACGTAGGTCTGTTGTTTGTAAATGTGGAGGTCTGTCAGTAGAGAGAAAAATGAAACCAATCGGTGCTGCTTACACCGTGTTATCTTCCTGCTAGAGTTAGCACCCAACAGGCTTAAACAGAGCAAGTTTTAAATGTGTTTTTAGCCTCTAAACATGTTCAAGATGTCATTAAAATGCCCCCCATGTGCAGTGATTCCTTCTGAGTGAACACAGGGAGTCTGACTGCTGTAGATGTGAAAGAAATGCATAAAAGTTGTGCTAATTCAGCTGTTTTTAGTTCCAAGTTAAGTCACTTTTATGCATAGCCCAAAATAGACAAATTACCTTCAGAGGAATTTAAAATGTATGCAATATTTAACAACTTGTGTCTTTAAATGCAACATGCATTTTTAACCAATTGTTAATTTAATGCCCATAGCACACACCAAATGCAGTATGCAGAGAAACAAAGTAGTCAGGAGTAAAGTAGATGGATGTTGGATCTCTATAAAGAGCTGATGTACATCAAGGCATGGATTTAGTACAGTGCCATATCCTGTTACATTGATGTCCGTCAATATGCCGCTGTACATACTGTCTGACATACTGTAGAAAACTGTTTGTTTGGGTGTGGTATGCATGCCAGATGCAACAGTCGGTGTTGCCCTTTTCCACAGTTTTAATTTCCATGTGTAAACAGCCTGGCCTTTTTTATTGCTTGGGAATGCAGGTCATGGTGACAGCAACAGCCGAAACATTCCTACCCTGGTTAAAGACATCAGCAATGTGGGAGAGGTGTCATGTGGGAGCTCCCATACTATTGCACTGTCAAAGGATGGACGCACCGTGTGGTCCTTTGGAGGAGGGGACAACGGTGAGTAAACCCTTCACCGTGACTTTGTTGTTAAAGGTCATAATTAACTGCGGTAATTTAATTTATTTTTAAATTTCCATTTTGAGTAGGAGACGTATGGATACTGAACAAAATTAATTTTTTATTTATTAATTTTTCATGAGCTGAACTCAAAGATCTATGACTTTTTCTATGTACACAAAAGGTTTATTTCTCTCAAATATTGCTCATAAATCTGTTTAAATCTGTGTTAGTGAGCACTTCTCAGGGCTCTGGAGTGTGTTTTGTTTTGTCATGGTCCAAAAAATCATGGTAGAGAATCATGATATCATATCTAAGCAAAAAAATCGTGCTTCATATTTTTCCCCGAATCGTGCAGGCCAAGGTGCGACTAACATTTTTTCCTAGGTCGCACCGGTGCACCTAACGTCCTCGCATCCTCTGCTTCTCCACAAACGAAGCAATGTCGTTTGTATCGATATGGTTTGTACGTTGCGTTACATGACCCATTTCTTCTGTAAAGCCGTGCACCAGTGTTCCCGCCGGTAACTATAACTATCTGCTATTGCAGTTTGGAGGATTTGATGCTAGGGAGTGTGGCAAGTTGGTTTATCCAAGGCCAAAGAGGAAGAAGGCCAAATTACAGGTGTTAGCCATCTGAGGGCCATGCAACAGCAAGGGGGGCCCCGCTTTGAGTCCATTCAAGTCGGTTACGACAACAAACTACAGTCAGGTAGAGAGAGAGAGAGAGAGAGAGAGAGAGAGAGACAGACATTTTTAGAGGTTTTAGAGTGGCCTTTTATTGTGACCAGCCTAAAACAAAATAATCATGTGCAATATGCCACACCTGTGAGGTTGATGGATTATCTCGGCAAGGAGAAATACTCACTAACACAGATTTGTGAACAATATTTGAGAGAAATAAGCCTTTTGTATACATAGAAAAACTCATAGGTATTTGCGGTCAGCTCATGAAAAATAGGGGCAAAAACAAAAGTGTTGCGTTAGTTTGTTCAACGTACATTTCTACAGTGCATGATTGCACTTTTGTTTTTTTGTTATATTTAGTTTTCATTTGTCAAAATGTCAAACTGTTCACTAGAGTGTGATTATATGCTCATACAGTCTAAAGACAGACCATGTGTTGTCTTGCAGGAAAACTAGGTCATGGTGATACCAATCGAGTCTACAAGCCAAAAGTAGTGGAGGCTCTGCAAGGAATGTTCATCAGAAAAGTGTGTGCAGGAAGCCAGTCGTCTCTCGCCTTAACCTCCACCGGACAGGTAGAACATCACTGCTGCATTTGTTAACCAAGACAGAATAAAAGCAGTGGCTTGTTGAGGAAAACGTGGAGCCTTGAAATTCTTGAACATTTGTCCCAGAGAATGAATTTTATGCATTTATGCATTCTTTCTAACAGCTGGTTGGACTTTTGCAGTGCTATAGTTAAAGTCAGTACTTGTTATATAACAAAACTCTTCTTTTATGCATTTGTCAACGATATAGTCCCATTGTTTTCTCATCAAGATAGTTTGAGGACCAAAATGAAATGCTTTGCAACCTGAATAGCAGAAATGGTCTGCTAACGTTGAGTCCTGTCACTTGTAGGTGTATGCTTGGGGCTGTGGTGCCTGCCTGGGGTGTGGCTCTTCTGAGGCCACAGCACTCAGACCCAAACTAATCGAAGAGCTGGCTACCACCAGAGTGGTGGACATCTCCATAGGGGACAGTCACTGCCTGGCCTTGTCACATGGTAGTTATCTCCACCTTTTTCATGCTTATTTGTTTACTCATGTGCAAAAAATAATAAATAATATAGTATACATTAAATTTAAATGGAAATGTACAAAAAAAACTCAGAGGCCTTATATACACATATGTACAGTTGTGTAAACCAAAGAATAGTATAGAAGAGTGGCAACCTCGGTGTTTAACACAGGTCTTGTTTTCTCAACCTCTGTTTGCATGATGCAAGTAGCATGATGTAATAGCAAATACATAGACCATGTTTGTTTAAGCTAATACTTAACTTATGCTCAACATAAAATAAGGTCATATTTAGCTCAGTGCGGTACAATTATCTACCTACCTCATTATTAAAAGGTGTAATATCTAATATTGTAATACGTTTTTCTACTCAACCACCATCTAGACAATGAAGTATATGCATGGGGCAACAACTCCATGGGCCAGTGTGGCCAGGGGAACTCCACAGGGCCAATCACCAAGCCCAAGAAAGTTGTCGGCCTGGATGGAGTGGCTATTCAGCAGATCTCAGCCGGCACTTCCCACAGCCTGGCGTGGACAGCCCTGCCCAGAGACAGGTCAGTTACCATCAGAGTAGCGAAGGTAGCATTGACCATAACCTGGGTTTTACAGGAGAGATTACCATAGCGGGGAGGGAGGGAGGGGGAAGGCGAGTGCTGATGTCACAACATCCCTGGACAACTTTGTTTAAATGGGATTGCATACTATAAGTCAAAGGTCAGTAACTGCATGTAAAAGTACAGCTGCTGCCCCCCCCCCCCCCCTTCTGTGTTAAAAAATAACTTTAACTGTGAATATCATAATTTGTAAGTAAAAAAAAAATTCTCAACTGAGATCCCCTGGTAATTCTAGTCCAGTATTAATAGGCCTATACTCTGTCTAGATTCATTCAGTGATACATATTCCTTCAACCTCTTTACCACTTGTAATGTGTTAGAAAGCCGCACACATTTTTGTATTAGCAGGTCAAATTTGACCCTAACACCATAAAAGGGTTACCACTCAAGCACCTATGAGGTATTAATGCATATGTTAATATTAACTCACCTTGGCTCTTTAGGCAAGTGGTGGCTTGGCACAGGCCCTACTGTGTCGACCTCGAAGAAAGTACCTTCTCCCACTTGCGCTCCTTCCTTGAGCGCTACTGTGACGGCATCAACAATGAAGTTCCTCCTCTTCCGTTCCCCTCATCCAGGTAGGTGCACGCAGCCTGCAAAGCCACCATCAGAGACAGAGAAGTGAGATTTACAACACGTTTTTATTTCCACACGTGTATTTCTGACTTTGGTAAATTACTTGCATTTGCGTGCTATACATTTTTTCATGCCAATACACCTTTCTTTCTCAAACTGGGATTGATGTCAAATTTATAAATATGCCTAGAGAGTTCTGAATAATTCATTTTTTATGTATTTGCAGGGAGCATCATAACTTCCTCAAGCTGTGCCTTCGGCTTTTGTCCAATCATCTGGCTCTGGCTCTGGCCGGGGGCGTGGCCACCAGTATTTTAGGTCGGCAGGCAAGGCCTCTGAGGAACCTGCTCTTCAGACTGATGGATTCCTCCGTGCCAGATGAGATTCAGGAGGTAAGAGAAAAGTGACTGTTCATGGGGGTAAATTCTTAGCATAGTAACACACAGACATACACACCAAAATAAACGACGAAGCACAATAAAAAGTCTCAGCAGAGTGACACAGTGTAAACAAAGTAAGATTAAGTTCTCTGGACTGATGAATAATGAGGCTTCAAATTGCAAATCTAAGATTCACTTTAAATTAGGGGTTCAAAAATCCGTGCCCAGACCCAAAATGATCTGGAAACTACACAAAACGTATTGCCTGCAAAGATCTTGTTCTTTTTTTTGGATTAGCGGAGCGGACATTAGGACAGTCATTTATTCAGGGTTCTTCAACATTTTTTAAACCAAGGACCCCTTAACTGAAGAGAGACGGAGCAGGACCCCTTAAATGAAGTTAAACTGGGCCTACAATAAAGTGTAGGGCAGCCTAAAGCCTTTATACATACCTTTTGTAGTGCACAGTAGAATACTAAGCTATTAAATAATTAATTTAAACATACATGTGGCAAAGTGAATCCTCAGGATGAACTGTATCTGTGAATGGCTACCTCAGTGACTTCCTTACGTACAGGCCAGTAAGCCTATCATCAATGGGGATTTATATTTGCTAATGATATGTTGGATTCATGTTAATGGTTAAGATCTCTGCATTTATTAAAATGTCAAAAAGCTCTGAATCTTTT
Source organism: Etheostoma perlongum (assembly GCA_026937815.1). NCBI lineage: Eukaryota > Metazoa > Chordata > Actinopteri > Perciformes > Percidae > Etheostoma > Etheostoma perlongum. The sequence continues at coordinate 36,838,526 of CM049371.1, forward strand.
ACATTACCGGGAGCAGTGACAGTATGTGGGTGTGTGTTTGTACCATCAGGCGGTGATTGAGACTCTGTCAGTGGGGGCCACCATGCTGCTCCCTCCATTGAGAGAGAGGATGGAGCTTCTTCACTCCTTGCTGCCTCAGGGCCCTGACAGATGGGAGAATCTCTCCAAAGGACAGGTACCCAATGCTACTTATGTCAGGACCCATGTCCCTGGATGCACATGTAGAATGATTAGCAAGATTATTATTTTTTAGATGCTTACAACTGAGAAACTAATCTATGCACTTTTTCTATAGATTGTATCTCATTAATCTCATTGCTATGCATTAGGGCTGCATCTATCGATTATTTTAGTAATCGAGTATTCTACCGATTATTCCATCAATTAATCGGATAAGAAATATTTTTGTTTAATTGAAGAGCAATAATATACAATAGTTTGGTTTAATTTTTGGATAAAGCAACATTTTTATTGCCTACATTGCTTACAATATCATTTCTCAAAAAACTAAGTGTTAAGTGCATTTAATGCCATATTACATTGCTTTCTGACATGCAATAACATCCTCAAACTAAAGCACACATTAAACATACATAAACATTACCTTAACTATTAGAACTACATGTTTCAACATGAGACTGATCTGTATATAGGCATATATGTTAATATTAGTTATACTCAACCTATTTTCATTCATATATTTGATTACAATGTCACACAGCTCTGTTACTCTCACTTACCGATCAGCTGTTTCTCCGTGAAGAGAGAGTGAGAGAGCTGAGTGAATCAGCTGTTTTTCCGAAGGGATAGTCAACAAGTCGGCTCTTTAGATCACCTCACCACTACGTTTTTTTCTTCTTTTGATTTTGGTAATTGTTGTGTTTGGTGTAGTTTCATCGTCCATGTGACTTAAGTTAGACCTGATGTTTTCTGTTGAGATGCTGAAGCATTGACGTCGTGCTATTTTTGTGGTAAGCAAGTTTTGATTTTGCAGTAGACACACTGTACAGAGTTTTTGTTTTAATTCTGTTTGAACTGATCCCAAACTTTCTGTTATTTTCTCCAGCTTCTCTTTTCTGAGCCCCTGAGGCGCTTTATTAATTTTGTAATCAGTCTTCTTGGCATGTGTCGCAAGTAGCGTCAGCCCGGTGTGCGACAGTAATAATCTTCTGCGCGGAAACACCTTGAGCGATACAACATTGGTAACATTAATTAATTCAAATCAAATGATTAGAGTTATCGAGGAATCCTTTCAGCTCTATTATGCATTACCGGAAGTCACAGCCACCAGGTTTAAAGCCACTGATATACATCAATGTACTTAAGGGATATAGTATAGATTAACCAATGCCTCATTTGTTGTGGCTTGTTGACTAAAAGATTTAGATGGATGACGAACGCAGCTTTTACACTGTGAGCTTCTTAGCTAATGGGTCACTTTGTTTGGTTGGTTGTGTGGGTAGAGTGGAAGGCTGTGTTTGATTCTTCTAAGTGGTCTCTTACATCCACAGCATTTGGACCAAAAAACCTCAAGAACAGGCCCCATCTTCCTAAAATGCTTTTAAAAATTAAGTTTGTATGGAACTTTTTGTTCTCAATTTAAATTCCTGTTCAGCAGTCCGGCATTAAAGATACAGTGTGTAACCTTTTGATATTAATAAACGTCTGTTCAGCTCCAAACAACTCTCTCTGTATTTCTCAGTATGACTATGTTCAGAAGATCTTTAGAAGTGAAGATAATTACTTCTTCTGAAGGGCCCATCATGTTTTAATCCTCCTTGTCCTCCTTGGCTACTAGCAACGGTGTGGAGGAGAGGTGGGGGTTGTGCACAATCACATAGGCCTGTATCATGTGGACTAGCCAACAGTGTTGTTGTCATTACTTAGAACTCGTCATGGGGAGAAACTATACGCACTATAGCTTTAAAATATGTTTGAAATATTAATCCTTGTGTTACTTCAAAATAGAAAAAGAGTCTTAGAGAGCAGTAGCAACGTTTTTGCTCTTTAATGAATAGTTTGACATTTTGGGAAACTTGCTTTCTTGTCTTGGGTTAGATGAGAAGACCGATACCATTCTCACGTCTGTATAGTTAATATGAAGTTTAGCTTTGCATAAAGACTGGAAGAAAACTGTCCTGAAACAGCTAGCCTGGCTCTGTTCAATGGTAGAAAAATCTGTCTTCCAGTTCCAAAGCTCACAAATTAACACATTTTATATTGTTTGTTTAATCATTATGAAAAAAGTAAACAACAATTTGTGGTTTTAATTACTCAGACACTTTACATGACAAATTAGTTTAAAGAACCTCAAACTGGAATATTAGTTCAAGGTTCAATCAGTTAACGAGCTAAATTAAAGCTGGGTTAGGCAGTTTTTTTTAATTTTTTTTGGCATCATTGGGCAAAAATTCCATAATAATAAATCTAGCCTGTGACGGGAGCTGTTGGCCAATCACAGGCCATTTCAGAGAGAGGGCATTCCTATTGGCTGCTCTACAAATACAGATGCACGGAAGGAAGACAGCCATTTCAAAGTCTTTATTAAGGCGCTGATTACGTAACATTTTAGTGGAATTTTACCTTGTACAATTTAACTTATTGAGAGTCTAAAAGAGACAAATTCTCATAAAATTGCCACTATATAACTGCATCAGGATCACAATGACGATGGGGATGATTGAAAGGTAGGACTAGTACTCGCACAGGTTACAGTATGAAGGGAGGGGCTGAGGACAGGGAGGGAAACCTGCAGGAGGAGAGTTGGATTTTACAATTCTGTCCTTTTTGGCCCTTTCCAGAAAACTGCCCACCCTTAGCTTTAACCAGCTACCGGCTGTAGCCTGATATTTAATGTAGAGATATGAGAGTGATATTGATCTTCTCATCTAAGTCTTGGCAAGAAGGCATATTGTCCTTACATAGGAATAATTTTTGTTCATCTATTGAAAAATTCCTCACGTGAGGTAACTCAACAAGAAAAAAAACGTTCTGACGTTCCTGATATTTTTACAAGGAAAACAAGTTAAAACAGAATTGTAAACTCATCAACCAAACATGTACTGGCCATACATTGGCCTTATTAACCCAATTACTGAATTGCTGATAAGCATTTGGGGACTGACCTTGTGTTGCCCTTAGTATGTACCTCAGTACCAACACGTTTATTACCAAGTGCTGTTGTTTGGTCAGGTTTTTTAAGGTCAGCAGTCATATTGACATGTATGTGTTTGTGCCACAGAGGATGCAGCTAGACATTATCCTGACGAGTCTCCAGGACCACACCCACGTGGCCTCGCTCCTGGGTTACAGCTCTCCTGCTGATGGCCCTGAGGTACTTTCTTCTGGCCCGAGCTTCACAGCTTCCCCAGACCCCACATACAGCACCACTGCAGGCCACCCTGACACCCACCTGGCTGAGATCCTAATGAAGACGCTGCTCAGGAACCTGGGCTTTTATACTGTAAGTGGATGTTTGGTACAGCTCTATCAAAGAGCATAGCCTTATTTATGGGATCTTTATGATCCATTTTGGATTAACATAGGCAGACTTTACACAAGAAAGAAGTCATCAGTGAAATCAACATATAAAAGCACCCTTGTTATGCTCTACCACCTCTCCATCTCCCTCAATATTGGAATGCAGGACGCAGAGCCTGACTCATATATAATCCTTTATTATTTTCACCTGCTGTCTTTCCTGGCACAGCAGTGGCTTATTCTTCTGCCTCGTTCTCTAAAGACAGCATTTCATTGATTGTAAAATACACACACACACACACACAGGCTGTTTTCAAGTGTTTGTGATTATGCAGGCCTGAGCAGAATGATGATTAGACTGCAAGGCTTTCTGCATTTTAGTCACTTGTTTTGGACTCATTGCCTCCCCGCTGTATTTTTGCTCTTCTTACTCCTTTCTTAATCTATAGAGCTCTGTTTTTCTGTTTTGTTAAAATCACAAATGGAAAAAAATACATCTAGGTTAAGAAAACAATTACAAAAGCCAGTAATAATATTTTGGTGGTCTAATGTGAATATACCTGGAATTCAGATCACAAAAGCCGGAGGTGGAATAAAGCGATGATTCTGTGTAACTCATAAGGAAACTCTAATGTAATATTCACCCTCTATAATTAGCTCATGCCATCTATTGCAGAACATGATACATCATTCCAGTTTGATAACAAATCTAAAAATAAACATTTTTAGTAGGACAAACTAGCTTAAGGAGAAACAAAACGGATACACTTGAGTGGCTAATTTGAAAGGTACTGCTGAATCTGGCCATGAAGGTCATTGGGTCTAAGGCTGCTTTTAATTCAGGATCCATTTATTAGCTCTTCTGTAATTTTTATAACTATTTATATGATGATGGCCAAGATTAAATTGGGGCTTGCTGAAGATTTTCTGCCATGAAAGCACTTTGGGAACGCTTTGGATGTTAATCACAAGTTTCTCACAATATATGATTCTAATTATATTGATTCTTTGAACAACTGTAGGATACTTGCTCACATCATAAAGTCAATTCAGGGTCCTGCGATCGATTTGAGACAAAATAAAATCCATCCATTCAACACAATCTGTACATTTATATCAATTCAAAAAATGCAACTAAAATATGATTTGACATTGTTTTTTGTGAGCTCTTTCAACTATTCTTTTTAATAACATGACTAATTATGAAGTGGAAATTTCAAAAGAGGCACATCATAAAGATGTTGATATTTATTAATATTTTCAGTTTGCATCAGTGATATTGGATTATTGATATATTGATCCAGATCAATGTGTCGTTACACCCCTAGAAAACACATCTTTCCTCAATTCCTTTTGGCTGCCAGTTATACATATTTCATCTCTGAAGATACCTCTTATACCGGCAATAACTGTTAGCCTGTAGTCGTTTCTATCTGATTTGTGTTTGTGTTGTGCAGGATCAGGCGTTTGGTGAACTGGAGAAGAACAGTGATAAGCTGCAGCAGGGCCTGTCCTCGTCTGACAGCAGCCAGCCAGCTCACCTCCACCAACTGCTGTGCTCTCTGCAGAAGCAACTGTTAGCATACTGCCACATTAACTCTGTCACTGAGGTACGGACACTCAGCTGTGTTTGTTCATGTGCAACCTGTTCAAACACGTTTACTCTCTCTTCCATAGACAACAGCTTTATTATGTGGAGAATATTGTTTACACAATAAAAAAGTCTCCATGGAGTTCTTGGTCCAGTGCCATTTGTGACTTATGGCTTCCAGTAACACTGGTGGGATTACATCATTTTTCTGTTGAGCTGAAAGGCAGATGCCCCATGATGTTGATGATGAAGTTGTTAACTTGTTATTGCCATCTAATTTCACAACTCACATGTTCTTGTTTGTAAAATCAATGGCTCTTGAAAGTAAACACATTTTTAATAACTGATGCATGAAGCAAAGTAAATCCTAGTTGGATGTTCTTTCTTTCTTTTGAGCTAATTCTTGATCTAATTGAGTGAATTTCAGTGGCTGTGCATATTTCTAAAACCCAGTTTTGTAAGTTTGTATTTTCAGGATCTTTTATTTTTTTTAAGAGAGATATTTTGAAAAGCCACTTTGTTGTGGTTGGTAAAGATGACTTTTACAACGGTATCATCTTCGTGTTTTTTTCCGCAGAACTCCAGCAGTGTGGCTTTACTCCACAAGCATCTGCAGCTCCTGCTGCCTCACGCCACTGATATCTTCTCTCGCTCGGCTGCTCTGATAAAAGAGAGTTCCTGGAACGGAAGCATACGAGAGAAGCTACAAGGTGAAGAGGAGCAGTTAATCTCTTTTGCAGCAAGGCTGACTTGCCTCCTCTTATCTCACTGCGTTGATATCTTGACCCTCTTATCCTCTGTTGGCTCACTTCTGCCTGTTCATCATAAAAAGCTTTCATTATTTATGTTTCCATGTTTATGCCCAAAGTCAGTTTAGTTTAAACTGCATAAAACAACATAAATAATTGAGGTTATATATTTTGACATTAGCTATAGGGTAATATAGTCATGGTGAACAGAAATGATGGAAATAAGAAGAATTACCCTTCCAACCCTTTTCTCTCCTTTTTCACCAGACCTCCTAATTATCTGAAATAATCTGTCAGTTGATGTTTCTTTGTTTTTGTCTGTACCATTGTTTTAAACCCGCAAAAAAATGATTGTTTCTATGATCTCCAGATGTGATCTACGTGTCAGCGGCAGGCAGCATGCTGTGCCAGATAACCAACTCCCTGCTGCTGCTTCCGGTGTCGGTGGCGAGGCCTCTGCTTAGCCACCTGCTGGATCTGCTGCCGCCTCTGGACCGCCTCAACAGGCTGCTGCCTGCTGCTTCCCCTCTGGAGGACCAGGAGCTGCAGTGGCCTCTTCATGGTGAGCATGAAACATGAAGCTTCTCAAAGAAAACCATTATGTGCATCACATCATCAAAACATGTACTGTGCAGCAACCTTAATTGAAAGTTTAGTCATTAGCTTTTCCCCAAGCTTTCAAGTTGGCTTTGTATACTATCATTTCATAACAATATTAGGCCTGGTTTAACTATTACAGTGTATCACTTGCACTCACTATCAGAAACGTATTTACTACACAATAATGTTTATTGCTGCTGTTTGTGGTGTTTCTGTTTCAATGAAAATTAGGTTGAACATATGTTGCTCATATGTTGAACATATGCTCTCTTCAAAGATTTATCATCTTAAATTTATCATTTTCTCTTTTGTCCTGAAGACCGTTTGGTTTGTGAGTAGGCCACACATTTAATTTAGTGCTCTCGTTTAGTGGTTTTATACATTGCTGTAACTGTAGAAGTTAGAGTTTAGTTTCTGTTGTGATCTTTGACATTTTCACTCTACAAATCAAAAGTTGTAAAGCTGTCAATATCTAATCATCCCAGTAGAATTCATGCTGTCCTTTTTCCACTACACTAACTATTCTAACTTTTCAGGTACCTCTGACTTTGCTGAGCCATCGTCGGGGATGTCCCTGCCACAGCCGGCCCTTTCCTGGGTGTGGCTCGTGGATCTGGAGAGGACTGTTGCCCTGCTGGTGGGCCGTTGCCTCGGTGGGATGCTGCAAGGAGCTCCCACCTCACTGGAGGAACAGGATACTGGTTACTGGCTGAAAACGCCCCTCTTCAGCAATGGCTTGGAAATGGATATCCCACAGCTTGGTAGGGAGTGGACACATACAGTAAAAACATAAGCACTAGAATAAGTTTTCCTAAATGTTGTGAATTTAAATTCCAGCGGGATATTTTGTAGATGAATGTTTCTCCGTTTGCTCTTTTTTCCCTTCCATTATTCATTTGAATATTCGTTTTCCTCTTGTGTCCTCCAGACACCTGCATCAGCTCATTACTGGAAGCAGCACTGTCCGGTAACGAAGAGCAGAAGCCCTTTGACTGCACTCTGCGTCCTGACTTGAGCCTCCTGGTGGATTTAGCTCTGTGTTCCTCTAAAGAACCTGCCAACAGCCTCTGGATCAACATGCAGGACTACGCTATGAGCAAAGGTCCTTTTAACCTTTTGACTAGGCATATCATGAATTCTATAATCTCTATGCTACAGGCATTCGTCTTGAAAAGTATCTGACTGCGCTGTATATTCTGTTGCAGACTGGGACAATGCGTCTCTCAGTAATGAGTCCCTGTTGGACACCGTGTCCAGGTTTGCGTTAGCAGCCCTTTTGAAGCACACAGGGCTGCTGGGCCAAGCCTGTGGAGAGGGCAGGTACTGTAACTTAATATTTATAAAATGTCAGCCTTAAGGTTTCCACACTGTCTAACAGTGCTAGCCTAAATTAAACATTCCACGTCACAAGTCTATTTTATTTTTCCATCAGGTACCAACCATCTAAGGCCCTTGCAGAGGTGTATCGCTGTGTTTACAAGGTACGAAACCGCCTGCTGGCCTGTAAGAATATGGACTTCATCCAGACGAGATCCTCTTCGCGTGAGAGGAGAGTGAGTAAACAAAAGTTGCATTTGGCTAAAGAGTCTCTTAAAGATAATAATAATAATAAGATGCTTTATTTGCCAGTAGGTGCTTTGTTCTTGAAATATGGATGCTAATTTTGCAATGTTGCATGCATTGTTGTGGACACATGTAGCCATTTTTACAGGAAGGTCTTGCGCGTCCACGAGACCGACACAAGTCTGCTGCTGTCTGCGGAACGTATATCTAAGCCTGTCCCAACTGCAGCCACCTGCGAGGTTGTCAGCTCTGTGTCTGCCTTGCATACTCTGCGTGTAGGACGACTGATTTAACCCGCCGATCCTCTCCAATAAAGTGGCATATGTCACAAAGCTCACCGCTGTGAGCACCGTCCAGCTGCGAGCCACGAACATAGCAGGAAAAATAGCTTAAAACGATAAGAAATAGATTGTATTGACTTTTGTTTCACCATGCAACAAACCTGTTTTTTTTTTTTAATTACTTTTTATGAATTTGTTTTTAAATCCCTATTTAAAATATGTCCTATATGTCCATTAATGCTTAAAGGTGCCCTGCCACACAAAATCGTTTTTACTTGCATTTTTTGAAATATGTTCGGTCCATATGTGTTTGTGTTATGTGGTGAATGTGTGTGCAGGCTTTCTATACCACACTAGAAGGGCTTGAAACAAGGTAACCAAGGCATTTTTTCCACAAAAAATGTTACGAGTGAGTCCATGGTAGAACTTCAGACATTACCACAAAGTAATGAAATACGTGTGGCAGGGCACCTTTAAACGGTCAATTATTAACATCACTGTCATGAAACTAAATTTTTTTCACATGCACTCATGGATGTCATTTGATTACACTTTGTCAGATTTCAGACAATCAGGACTCTCTGGACATGGACCCTCAGGAGCACTCATTCACACGCACCATCGACGAGGAGGCAGAGCTGGAAGAGAGAGCCGACCGCGAGAGAGAGGAGGGCCATCAGGAACAAGACGATGAAGAGGAAGACAGGGAACACGAAGTAATGACGGCTGGAAGTAAGTACACCTGCTTGGAGTTGTTTATTTTGTTTATTTCAGTGTGCTAATCATTAGGTACTGTATGCATTTTTTCAGTTCATTTAAGGCTTTTTGTAATCTTGCCTGCTCCATTCATTCATAAGTCTGCTTTATGGCGACCGTTATTAAACTGGTTAAAATGCTAAGCAATTGTTTTTTACTTTATTTGCTTGGCGCTGTATCCTGTTGAATGTTTTGTCATGTTGGGTTAGTTCTGGTAAAAGTTAACGTCATTCAGTTTTCCAATCCGATGTTTTACTTAGGAGTTTCAGTAGTTTGGATATAAATTTAATCATAAACAGAAAGTTTAGTTTTGAATTGAGTGAAGATCTGAATTGTTTTTTATGACAAAGCATTGCAGCTAAGTAGCATATGTATATACAGTACATTGATTAGAAGTGTGTTATTCAGTTGCGGGCGACTACTCTAGCTCTGACAGGACTTCATGGTGCGTTCAGGTGCACTCTGTTAAACAAATGGTGCACTCAATTGTACTTTGTTAATTTTGAGATCTCAAACTATTGTTGTAAAGTACTTTTAGCTCTTATTGCGACATTCGAGTAAATTTAATAGTGCACAGACAACCCTCAAATTGATTTAGAGTGTACTTTTCTAAAAATATCATTGTGTGCTGGTCTCCGATGTCCTCAGCTAACCTCAGCCAACAACAGCAATTCCAGTGACAATAGTGAAACAGCAACAAGTTACTGGAAATGAATGAGAACGCTAAGCCAAGATTTTGGAAACATCATCTAGCCATATCACAGCCATCTACAGGGGAACATAGAACATGAGTTTAAATCGAAAGTCATGTTGAATCTTGGATTTAAATCGTGACACCCCTAAGTATTTCATTGTTGTCACCCAACAGTTGGCTTAAAATGCGCTAGGACACTTTTTGACGGGTTGCATTTGCATGTGCATTGGTAATGAACTTTGCACTCTAGTAAACTTTGAGTGTATTGTGCGGCTGCATGCTGCTTGTCCTCTAACCCAGCATCTTGTGTGTGTGTGTGTGTGTGTGTCTGTGGGTGTGTGGGTGTTTGCTTTATTTGTGTATGTGCATCTTGCACCACACAGAAATATTTCAATGTTTCCTCTCAGCGCGGGAGGTAGCTCGCAGTCGGGATAGAGAGCGGGCCAGCAGCAGCACAGGACTGGGCTCTGGCTCTGTTTCTAGGAGCGGAGGAGGAGGCGGAGAGGAGGATGCCATTCTGTCTCAGGAGGGGAGGAGGGGCAGTACAGATCTCGCAGAGGGGCAGGACCTGTACACAGCAGCCTGTAACTCTGTGATCCACCGCTGTGCCATGCTGTTGCTAGGGGTAAGCCCTGTTCTGGGTGAGATGACCAAGCAGAATCAGGAGGAGGGCCAGACCCAGTCAGCCACTGGAACACAGGAGTGTCTGAGCTTCATGACCAGGTCAGAGTGCTGCCCACATGCATACAGTTCAGACAGGACGGAGGGGTTGATTAATCAAAACTCAAATCTCTCTCAAACTCATGTGTTGACAGATTATAAATTAGGTTTCCTCTTCATTGTGGATTTTGCGCTGTAAAACTATGCCTCTACTGAAGGGTCAATCAATTCAGCTTGTGTCTGAGAAAAGTTAATTATTACCTTTTCCTCACCAAATCACCAGGAACAGTTTCATTGTTCATATAGGCATGTGGTTGTTGTTTTAAACATGGTAAACCTTTCTATAATTCTTAAAAAATGAATACTTTACAAAGTATAAAAGTTTAATTTTTTATAACAACACTCACATGCCTGAATGAACACTGGAACAGTTGTTGGTCACTGTGATTGTAAGAGATCCAAAGTATGAGATGGGGGGGCAAAGTCTGCAGTTCTTGTACTGTACATGCTGTAAATGCATTCTAAAGTTCAGCCAAAGCTAATATGATGTAAACAGAGTTACATAAATCAAGTGGGTATTTTCTGAAGTTATCCTTTTTAGTGCAGAATTTTCTGTTTGTGTTTCGCTGGGCTTTTTTTTGCTGAGCTATAGTGGAAGAATAGTAACACAAAGAGAGAGCTTTTTACTAAAAGACTGCAACTTAGGAAGATTTAAATTGGCTTACTCAGACTGCTGAAGCCTTATATTATGTGTAGCTTTTGCTGACTGTATGCATTTTTGTGCAGGACTATTGATTTTGTCCCTTATCTCTAACATGAAAATCACTTAGGAATTAATTTCTTTCCAGTAATGAGAGGAGGAATCATTACAGCAACCACAATCTTCTACGTTACTGGAAGTGCATAAAGGAGACCTACTATGCTTTTCCTTATTTTCTGTCATATACAATATCAGATGTTCATATTAAACGTGGCCAGTCTAAACATGCAAAAGTAATCCCTGTGGGTAAAATCCTGACTTGTAACAGGTTTTTCGGCTAGAATTGATGTTGGTCCACTGCTGGAATTTTGGATACAAGAGTTCTTAACCTCCTTTTCTCTTTTAACATGTTTCCTGGGCTCGTGGTGTGCAGCAGCTTTTATCAGCCTTAATAGAATCTGTCATAATGAACATATTATTACTTTGCCCTTTTTTATAGTAGACATACACTACCGGTCAAAAGTTTGGGGTCACTTATACATTTCCATACCACTCCATTATAGACAGAATACTTGCTAATTTGGGTGGGGGGGCTGATCTTTAATGCAATATCTACATTGCCCATTATCAGCAACCATTCATCCAATGTTCCAAAGGCACATTCTGTGTACTAATCTATCATTTAAACATAAAAAACTAGAAAAACATTGGAGAACCATTTTACTATTATGTAAGCACATAATGTAATCTGATTACTGCCCTGGTTAAAAAACAATGCAACTGATCTCAGCTGGCATTCTGTCTACAATGGAGTGCAATGGGAATTTCTATGTGACCCCAAACTTTTGACCAGTAGTGTACAGTTTCTCAGGCTCTCTCCAACAGTGCTCATACATATATGTATAAAAAAGAAAAATCATGCATCTAAAAATACCATTTTATGACATAAAATAGCATAGAAGCTAAAATCTAGGAATAAATATAACATCAAATAAGATATACCAATATTTATTTTAGATCTTTTTTTTTTTTGTATTTTTGCGTATTAACATCCCAGTGAAAGTGTCTGCTCTGCTCAGCACCTGAGGAAACCAACAAGATGATGGCGGAGGATTTGGTGTCAAAGTGAAACGCAAAAGTGCCAAATTGGATCATTTATATCATATTAAATATATTGTGTACAGTTTGTTTTTATACCAGATTCTGGAAAAAATAAACCCAAAACTAGATTGCAGATTATCAACCGATGGAAAAAAAATCTCCTTACTGTGGCATCTTTAATATATACAGATATGTTAACCGATTGTAAACAATAGGTAAAAGATGATGTATTATGCTTTTTGGGGGGTAAAATAATTTTATATCTTGTTAGTTTGGTTACTTTTATATAGTGTTGCATTGGCATGACAAAGATGATAAATAAGTTGTCTAAATAAGTTGTCACATCTGTGATGTGTGTGTGTGTGTGTGTGTGTTTTGTAGGAGTGAGAGTCTGAGTGCAGAGAGCCGCTCAGTGCAGAGCAGCCCGAGTTACAGGCTGATCAAGTCCAGGAGCGAGTCTGACCTCTCTCAGCCCGAGTCAGACGAAGAGGGATACTCTCTGGTAGAGCAGACACTCTCATTCACACATTTATACTCATTGGTATTTCTGTGTTTAAGGTCTGTGTACAGTCGTGTAGTAATTTGAAAGCTACATCTTTGCCTCCTTTTTCTCCTTCAGAGTGGAAGGAGAAATGTTGACCTGGACTTGGCTTTCTCTCACAAAGAGAGGTAATAAAGATGTTAAACAGACAGATCTGACTAATGTTGCGAGTAAGTATAATACAGGTCATCAATCATATGTTACTCTTGTCTCTCTGTCTTTTGATTCCTGTGGATAGTTTATTTACTTCTTTTGGGGCAGTTGAGCCCCAAACACAAGAGGAACTCCAACCAAGTAAACGATGGCATGTTTATTCCTCTTGTCAGCCCGTACTTTCATCAATGTGATGCTCCTCATTCATCTCTCATAATGAGGGCCTTGTTTTGAGCTTCACTTCAACACACATACTCTGCCCTCTGTGCTGATGCATAGACCTCAGAAATAGTTAAGGAACATACAGATGTGCCAATTGTAACAATAACAGCATCTTCAGCTTGGAAAGTGTGTTATTCTACACAATGAAGGCTTATTCCATGTGCAGAATATGATTTGAGAGAGTTTTCATGGAGTTACCAGTTGCAATTAAAAACAAATCATCAGTACTGATCATTAACGTCAGTGCTCACAATTGTTATATGGAAACACCAGCTCTGGTTTTCATTCACTTGTCAACTGCAGCATTTTTACTCAGTGGGTATTGGAAACTCAGTGCGCCCATTAAAGATGAATCCATAATGGCTGATAAAGGCTTGTGCCCGCATGAAGAATCAGCATTTGGCCTTTTGATGAACTCTTATAGAGTAATATTGCATTTCACTGCATAGCTCTTAAGTGCTTAAAAGGAACATAGCCCATCCATCAAAAGAGTTCTCTTGTCTATATATGGATCTGAAAGTCTCCTCTCTCCTCTTCTCCTGTTTTCAGGCTTACTTCAAAGCTCGCCAGACTCCCTGGCTGAGTCCTGGTTCCGGGCCAAACTCAGCCGCCAGCGGACCTACAGCTCAGCACACTCCTATGAAGACTCCGAGTTGGACCTGTGCCGCACCCTGGGCATCCATGCTCTCATTGACAACATGGTTAGCTTCATCAGTGGCGATTTGGGCCTGGCTCCGGCCTTCAAGGAGCCAGAAGAAAGTATGTCCACCAGCCCACAGGCAACTATCCTGGCCATGGAACAGCAACAGAGCAGAGGAGAGGTGAGGGGCTCTCTCAGGACTTTTTTGGGGTATCTTTTATTGGTTTAGTGCCCCATGAAATTAAAACCTAATTTATTTTGACAACAGACACAGTGATAATTGTACTTTTACATAACACTTTTGTCATGAAACTCTTTGTGTTGTAGTGATGCTCGTGTTTTTAAGGCGTTTCATAAGGGATTGAATGCTTTAGTAGAGGTTGAGAATATTCTATGACCCTTTGTCTTGCAACATCCTTTCAAAACAGCTCTGCTAAAAGGATATGGCTGGTGATATTCTATATTTTTTTTATTGTCAACCAAGCCCTATTAATGAGACAGATATTAATGAGACAGATACACTCCAAGAGTTGCACTTGTGACCCCGTTAAAATATCCACTTGACTACTAGGATGTGTTTTATCTCCAGTTGCGGTTGGAGGCACTCCACCAGATTGTGGTGTTGATCTCTGGAATGGAGGAGAAGGGCAGTCAGCCGGGGAATGCAGATCGATCCAGCAGTGCCTTCCAGTCCTCCTCTCTGCTCACCTCCGTCAGGTTGCAGTTCCTGGCAGGATGTTTTGGCCTCGGCACCGTGGGCACTGGAGGGCTGAAGAGAGAGAGCGTGCAGCTACATCACTATCAGGTGTGGGATTAATACATTTTCAGCCAGTACGCAGAAGTCCCACTGACTGTGTTTGATTCATAAGAGAGCAGTTACCATATTGTCTGTGCTTTTTAAATCTCTATCTTAACATACCAGTGCATCCTTCTTTTGCAGGATGGTGTCAGAGCAGCTAAGAGGAGCCTCCAGATGGAAATCCAGACAGCCGTTCATAAGATCTACCAGCAACTGTCTGTCACACTGGAGAGGGCACTGCAGGCAAACAAGCACCACATAGGTAATAAAGGCCCAGCAGTGAAGCCTCAATGACTTATCGGCCTAAAATTATTCAGGTTGTTATCTCACTTTTTGTCCCATTGTGGCTCGCGAGTGTGACCAAAAGCACAACCAGTTTTCAAAACGGGTTACTTAAGCTTGCTTTAGTCTCCTTAAAACACTGCAATCCTTGGGACCTGATCTGATCTTGGATAAAGAGTTTCGCCTGATGCTTTTATCTCTTGCTCTTGTCTTTTCTCCACCCTAGAAGCCCAGCAGCGCCTCCTGCTGGTGACTGTGTTTGCACTGAGTGTTCGCTACCAGCCAGTGGACGTCTCCCTGGCCATCTCCAGTGGCCTGCTCAACGTGCTCTCCCAGCTCTGCGGGACAGAGACGATGCTGGGGCAGCCGCTCCAGCTGCTGCAGAAACCCGGAGTGTCTCAGCTCAGCACTGCCCTTAAGGTGGCCTCCACACGCCTGCTGCAAATACTGGCCATCAGTACTGGGTAAGAGATTAAGGAGGTTTAAAACTGGAGAAATGGAGTCGCTGTGACATCATCACTTTGTAAACCTGAAGAAAAGATAAAATTAACAGCGAAAGTCCTTTCTTATTTGCAGCACGTATGCAGACAAGTTAAGTCCCAAAGTTGTGCAGTCGCTGCTGGACCTGCTCTGCAGTCAGTTGAAGAACCTGCTGTCTCAGGCAGGAGTTAGTCTTCTATCTTCTGGAAAAGACCAGGAAGACAACAAACAAGAGGACAATGCAGACTCTGAAAAGAAAGACTTCAGAGGTGAGTAAGAAAGTTGTTCTCACTACTCTTTTCAGTCCATTTTAGTGACCTAATGAGGCAGCTGTGTTGTCCCTTGTGTTTGATAATACGTCAGACATCCTTTATATGTGGCCAGTATTACATTCATGTGTGCAGTTTCATTTTTTTGTCAACAGAAGCTATGATCAAACACATTTGTTGACAAGTTTTTTTACTAGTTTTTTCATTAACAACTAAATTATACTTATAAATTAACCTTGTTAGCAAGAATGATAACGAAAAACAAAAAAAGAATAATAATTTGAATTGTATAATCAAGAAATGAGCCAGTTTTGTTACGTAATCTATTACAAACACGGGACCATAGTCACAGTACACACCAAATATAGCAGCTGGTAACATGACAAAGCAAATAATGCATGTTTACATAAGTCATTTAAAATGGATATACAACCAGCCAATGTTCAGATTGTTAAATACTGATTTAAAACTTGTTTTTATACCAGAAAAAGAAAGTAGTTTATTTTCCCTTTTTATATTTAGTTAATATTTACTGAACCTGCAGTAAAAGTAAACCAAGGTTTGTATTTAAGGAAATTGTATTTGTATTGTTATTGTCTTTTTTTCAGCGTTGGTGCGTAAGCAGCATACTGCTGAACTTCACCTTGGAGACTTCCTCGTCTTCCTCAGGAGAGTGGTGTCCTCCAAGGCCATCCAGTCCAAAATGGCTTCCCCTAAATGGACTGAGGTGCTGCTTAACATCGCTGCACAGAAATGCTGCTCAGGTACAACCAGCTTATATAACACACACACACACATACACACACACACACACATACATACACACACACACACACACATATAAAAGTAAAAACATGGCTGAGACATTGACCCCTGGCTGTTAATTCCAGGGGTCCCTCTGGTGGGAAACTTGAGAACTCGGCTCCTAGCTCTTCATGTGTTGGAAGCTGTCCTGCCTGCCTGTGAGGCCAATATGGAGGATGACCAAATGACACAGGTCAGCACCTTACTGTTCTTTTGTAAGTTCTGATAAATAGACCTTTATTACAGCCCGTGAGCTGATCTAGTTTGTTCTCTTCTAGGTTGTTAAGCTGCTGTTCTCCCTGTTGTCTGACTGCATGTGGGAAGCTCCCATTGCTCAAGCCAAACACTCAGTCCAGATTAGAGAAAAAGTTCAGGAACTTAAACTACAGGTGAGCAACCAACCAATCTCCTTCTCTATCCATGTGTCTTGAGAATTAGTATTTGTTTGAGTGACTGATAGTTTCTTTAACCTGCAGGGAGAGGCAGAGGAGGAGGACGAGAACCTTCCCATTCAGGAAGTGTCCTTTGACCCAGAGAAGGCTCAGTGTTGTGTGGTAGAAAATGGCCAGGGGCTGACGCATGGCAGTGGGGGTAAAGGCTATGGCCTGGCCTCTACTGGTATCTCCTCTGGATGCTATCAGTGGAAGGTACACTGTTGTATTATTGAAGCTTCATATGTCTCACAAAAATGATAATAACAGCGTTATTTTTGCTGTTGTAGTCCACAGATTCTTTGTATATTTTGGTAACATTTTAAGAGAACCTAAAGCTAAATCGACACAACAGGGCTCAATTAATTGCAAATTATTATTAAATGATTACAGTAGTAGTACACAGGTCTTTAATTGATGGGAAAGTGTTTTGCACAAAAGTATAAACTCTCCTTTTTTCATCTCCCTGTTTTGATTCATTCCCTGTTTTATTTCCTTTTGTAGTTTTACATCGTGAAGGAGAATCGAGGCAATGAGGGTACATGTGTAGGCGTTTCACGATGGCCCGTGCACGACTTCAACCACCGCACCACGTCGGATATGTGGCTGTACCGAGCATACAGCGGAAACCTGTATCACAATGGGGAGCAAACACTGACACTTAGCAGCTTCACGCAGGGAGACTTCATCACCTGTGTCATGGACATGGAGGCCAGAACTATCTCTTTTGGCAAGAACGGAGAGGTGAGACACGCTGGCTCAATATCAGAAACTCTAGCAAACTTATCTACTTTAGTCTTCAGATGACAAGACTAGGGTTATAGTCATGTGACACGCAGCAGTTTATCATGTTTGTGTATATACTGTATAGGTTCTGTTTATATTTAAAAGAAAAATCTGTGGATAAAACACTTTAACCTATCACAACCTAATCATTGCTAGCCTCCTGTTTCAGCCACTTCTCTATGTCAATCCCTATCAAACTATATCTGCTAAATCACTTGACTACAGAGGAATAAAGCCTCTTTCCTGGGATACTTAAATACACATGCATATTAATTTATGAATACAACATATATCAACAAGAAAAGCTTAGTAGCTCCTCAGGGTTCTGTGTCCACACCTAACGTCTAACTTGTGATTACACAGGAACCAAAGTTAGCCTTCGAAGACGTTGACGCCACAGAGCTTTATCCCTGTGTGATGTTTTACAGCAGTAACCCAGGAGAGAAGGTAAGAGCACATAACTGTCTGCCTGTCCTGAGAATCATACTTACTCTCCATCTACAGGAGTTCCTCTGCTGGCTTGCTTGTTGTTTGTTTACAGTCACACAACAGTTACTTCAGAGGAGATTTTCTATCTTTTTTTCTGGTATGATGTCTTTAGTGTTTAAATAAAAATGGTTAAAGCGCTCATATTATGCTAATTTTCAGGTTCATAATTGTATTTTGAGCTTGTACCAGAATAGGTTTACATAGTTTCATTTTCAAAAAACACCATATTTTACATATTGCTGCAGATCCTTTTTTCACCCTGTGTTTGGGTCTCTGCTTTAGCTCCAGTGTGAGACATCTCAGTTTTTTTAGCTGCAGAGTGAGACATCTCACTTCTTTACTATCTTTGTTGGGAGTGCACATGCGCAGTAGCGAGGAAAGATCACATCAGCTTGATAACTCATTATCTAACTTGGTCAGTACAAGGCAGGATTAGCTGGGAGACCTGGAGACTGAAGGCAGAGGGCATTCAGAAACCTGTATCTCACTCAAAACAGCATAGTTTTTTTTCCAAGTTTGTATGTGTGTGGAAGCATCAGAGACCCAAAATAACTCCTCAAATCCCAGAATAAGTCATTTATTCATAATATGGACACTTTAACCTACCTATAATTGGTCGTTGGCACTAAGGGAACAAATTAGCTGTTGTGCTAATCATGGCACATTTACAGTATATTGACGTTTTTAAAATGTCATTTTATTCTCAAGCCAAAAATGCCAGAAGATAGAGCGATATGAAGGGAATGTGTGTGTTCATTGGTTTAAGCATCAGTGGGGTGCCCCGTCTTTCCTTTTAACAGCAAAATCATCTAACAAGTTTTGATGCTTGTAATTATTGTGCAGACTGACCTATCAAAAATCATTTTTTCTGCTATTTTACTTCTGCTCTGTTTTAAAAATTGTACAACTTATCTTATCTGAATTAGCTGTTTTTTATTTTGCCTTTTTGTTTATTTACTGTATGTGGTATATATGCATTTATTTTAAATATAACTTATATATTCTGCGTATTTTTAAATTGTTGTAGGTTAAGATCTGTGACATGCAAATGAGGGGAACACCTCGAGACCTCTTACCTGGTGACCCAGTCTGTAGCCCCATGGCCACTGTCCTGGCCGAGGCCACCACTCAGCTGATCCGTATCTTACATCGCACTGACCACTGGACCCATCGCATCAACAAGACCATGATCGAGCGGCTTCACAAAATCAAACCGTGCTTTAGAGAGTCCGCCAGTGCATCTGGCAGTGGTGGGGGTCAGAGGCTGAAAAAGAGTCGCTCGGTGCAGAGCCGCGAGGAGCACGACGCCCAAAAAGAAAGCCAAGAAACACCAATGAGGACAGAGGAGGAGAGGGGACGCCATGGACGGCAGCATGGCTTGGGCGAGCTGTCAGAGCACCACCTTAGGACACTCTGTACAGAAGTTTGGCCGGTTCTGGCGGTGATTGGGGGGGCAGATGCAGGCCTACGTGTAGGTGGGCGTTGTGTGCACAAGCAGACCGGGAGGCATGCTACTCTGCTGGGTGTGGTGAAGGAAGGCAGTACCTCAGCCAAGGTGCAGTGGGACGAGGCCGAGATCACCATCAGGTACTGGGGGAAATGTTTTGCTTTGCCTTATTTTTTGTCACTTTTCTTTTTATTTGTTATTTATAGGGCTGCCCTTCTGAGTCGATTAGTTGATCAATCAAAAATTATGAGCACATTTGTTGTAAACGCAAGATTTAAAGCTTTTTGCATGATTTTATGCAGAAAAACTCAGTTTTATAGATCTGTCCATTAGTCGACTAAGAATGTCTTTAGTCAAGGCCGGCCCTAGCTATTTATTGGTATATGTTATAGATATCAAATTGCAAACTAGTTAGGAATTTATTTTTATTTTTACAATTTCAGCCAGATTTTGTATGTCACTGCTTTTGGGGAAAAATGTTTACTTTATGACATTAAGGCCTCTGGAACCTGCTTTTACTTCTTGTATATTGTGAAAAACAACCTTTTAATTCTTATAAGATTATTGTTGGTCCAACAGCAGTGATATGCATGAATGTTTTGTTCTAGGTATATATGTGACATATGCTGTTGTCTAGGCATACAGTCATCAACAGTATGACCACATGGTTGATAAAGTGTATTTTAAACACAGTTGAGGCTAAATGTTTCTTCACTGCCTGTAATCACATTCATCTGACATTCTATGTCCTTTAGCCTTTAAATCACTTTTTCAACTTCTATTTTCCTTTGCTCTAATTCACTGTTTTCATGTTGGTGTTATTGACTTGCCCTTTTGCATCATTATAAATCCATTACACTTCTGCATGGTCCAAAATGTAATCAAGCGGCATGTTTTATTGCCATACCCAGTACCCACACATTCCATCTCTGTATTTGTCTTGCATGCTGTGCTCTTTCTCTCCTGCCCTTTCCCTCACTTTGTGTTTCCTTCCCCTGTCTCTTTTCATTCTCCACTCCCTTCTATTAAAGCTTCCCAACTTTCTGGTCGCCTAGTGACACTCCACTATACAACCTGGAACCCTGTGAGCCGCTGCCCTTTGACGTGGCATGTTTCCGTGGCCTCACCGCCTCGTTGCTGTTGGACCTCACCTACCTTACCAGCATCCATGAGGAAACCGCCGTTAAGCTCAGCGCACGACGCCATGACAAGAAGCATCGCAACGCAGCCTCGACTGGGCACGAGCCGACCAGTAACGAAGAAAAGGCGGACAATGAGGGGCACAACCGTAATGAACAAAAGGATAACATTGGAGCCTCGCCTGGAGCAGCTCCAAGCACCACAACCTCTGATCTGCGTGTGTCCCACAGTCTGGATGAGATGAAAGCACATGTGGCACCCAACTCAAAGTCCGAGAATGAGATCTCATCTGTGGTTAGCGGAGGTGTAGTTGGAAATGAGACCCTTTTTACTGCTGCTCCTCATGCTCCTGCTGAGGGGAACAGGAAGAAAGGCCACGAGCACGGCTCCCGCAGTCACGAGCCTTCTCCTTCCTCCATTGCCACTCAGTCGGAAATCCACGCTGTGCAGCTGTCCTACCTCTACCTGGGAGCCATGAAGACCCTCAGCGCCCTGCTTAGCTGTAGCAAGTATGCTGAGCTGCTGCTTATACCAAAGGTACTGCAGCTTGCTTAGTTTATCTATACAAGAGCATTTCTTTCAGATTTTTTTTGGGCATTTTAGGGCTTTATTTGACAGGACAGCTGAAGACATGAAAGGGAAGGGGGGGTGCGCAGGACGGACTCAAACCCTGGCCCGCGGTGGTGATGAGTAAACCTCTATATACGGGCGCCCGCTCTACCAACTGAGCTATCTGGACTCCCATACAAGAGCAGTTTAATCAATCACATGTTCTTCAGTGGTATCAGAAAGTTCTTAAGGCGAATAGTTTAACATTTTGGGAAATCTACGTATTTGATTTCTTGCTGACAGTTAGATGAGAAGATTGATACCACTGGTGCATTATCTGTTGAATATGAAGTTATTTAGCTTAGCATAAAGACTGAAAACATGAGGAAACAGCTAGCATACTAGAGCCTCTAAAGCATTATTACTAGGCCTGCACAATAAATTTTATTAAAATTGCGATCTCGATTCACCCCTTCACCCCGCCTGTGATTTAATTTTTAAATTACTTTGATTTTTTTTCTTTTTAATGACTTGGATTCTCATTTAATTCTACAAGCCAACTGCCTCACAAACGCTACTACTTCTGTGAGCTTTAAACATAGAGTGTATAAAATAGGTTTTAAAGCGCTCCCAAGCGCTTCATTGAAGCCTCTATGGTTACAGGCTTGTGGTGATGCGCAATGTGCTATAGTTGCCAAAAGAAATCCATGTTTGGTACTGTTTTGTCATGGTTCATTTGTGCAATAAACATTACACTTTGTGAGAAAAAATTGTGGCAGAGAATCGTGATATCAATTCTAAGCAAAAAAAATCTTTATCCGAATCGTGCAGGCCTAATTATTACTCACTATATTACTCACAGATATACTATTATTCTGCAGTTAAATGAGTCTCTAAGTCTTATATCTAGTATTCATCATATCGGCAAGAAAGTGAATAGGTGCATTTCTGCAAAAACAAACTCAAAATGTTGAGCTATTTATCCCCCCCCCATGTTTTTATATGAATAGAATAATTAAAATAATATGGAGCAGATATCAGATTCCTGATTGAGTTTGACATTCTCTCCTCTGACATCAAGGTGTTACCTGAAGTAGCACCCAGCGGGCACAATGCCGATCTAAATGCCAGCACCAGTGGAAGCACAGCTGCCACCTCGCCAGTATGCCAGGAAGAAGTGGAGATGCGGGCGGCTCTGCAGTTTCTCATGCGCCATATGGTAAAGCGAGCAGTGATGCGCTCCCCCATTAAGCGGGCCTTGGGCCTGGCAGACCTGGAGAGGGCACAGGCCATGATCTACAAACTGGTCGTGAATGGGTTGTTGGAGGAGCACAGTGGGGGAAAGGCCAAGCCAGGTGAGAATCAATAGAGATGTTATGTTGTTTATTAGTGCTCGGAGAGTTCTTACTGTAAAAATAACAAACATTTTTTCAGCTTTGTCTGTCTTGTCATTTCCCTCAGGAGTGAGAAGTGAACCAGAAGGTGAAGGGGAAGGTGTAGAGGGTGAGCAGTTGGCACAAACCCCAGTCACAACCAGCCCCTCTGCCTCCAGCACCACCTCTTTCATGAGTTCCTCGCTGGAGGACACCACCACTGCTACCACACCTGTCACAGACACAGAGACTGTCCCTGCCTCAGAGTCTCCGGGGGTCATGCCTCTCAGCCTCCTCAGGTCAGAACAGATGGCTGCACATATTGTCAGTCAGCTAGTGTTAATTATCAGCCTTGTTTGTCATGTATGATTAATCCGAGATGATTATTTTAATGCATCTCTGTGATGTGACAGGCAAATGTTCTCAAGCTACCCGACTACTACGCTAGTTCCAACCCGTCGAGCTCAGACTCCTCCGGTGTCTTCTCTGCCAACCTCTCCCTCAGATGAGGTCGGCCGCCGGCAGAGTCTCACGTCCCCTGACTCCCAGACCTCCAGACCACAAAATAGGACGGGTACCTGTAAGTATGCCAGACTGCCATGCATGTAAACATGGCTGTTGTGCTGTTGAAAAGCTTGAATAGCTTGTTGCCAATTTAGGCCAACACAAACTGCACATTTTCTACCTTGTTAACTGTGTTTTTGAGTTAATACAAACAAATAGAAGGCTCATATCCTCAATGACAACACAGGGTTTCGCAAAGAAAATTATCTTTATATGAACTCTCTGTTTGATCACTGTCGTCATTGATGCAAACTAGGGTTGCATGATATTGACAAAATGTGATATTTTGATATTGATCATGAATAAACGTATCAAAATAGATTCATAGCAAATTAAACAAGTTTTCTTAAAACACAATTTCAACTGACTGTCATATTTTACTGGTACAACATGAAAAATAAATAACGACCATGTCTGCAGACCTGATACTCCTGATATAAGTCTAATATCTAACTTTAAATAAACATCATGCTCTCTGTTTAGTAAAATTCATCTCCAGCTGGTGATTATCAAACTAACTTCGGCCTAGTTTTAGTGAGTAACAGTAAATGAAGGCATAACTTGTGTTTGTTTACAAGAAAACTTCCCAGGGCAGCCTTGACTATTAGATGATGATTTAAATAGTGGGCTTAGTCCTTCGTCTGCATTCACACCAAATCAGGCATTGTGGCCTTTAGTGTAGGGTTGTTTTCAAACCTATATCCCATGTTTCATAATAATTTCATTCATTGTGTTGTTGTGTTGGTTATTTGCTACAGCTATGTCAGACCCCAGCAGCAGGCTGTCAACATCTCCCCCTCCTCCTGCTATCGCTGTGCCCTTATTGGAGATGGGCTTCTCCCTGCGCCAGATCACCAAAGCTCTGGAAGCCACCGGTCAGTCACAGAGAAAAATGCTCCTCACAATTTCCTTCTTATCTCAATTGTTTTGTTTGACCAACATTTCAAACCCAAAGATATTCAGTTTACAATTACAACACATGGTTATCAAAATTGTCTGTTTTATACCAAGTAAATCCACAATGCAAAGCAACCATGTTGTTTTTAGCAGAGAATAATATAATTGTTGCATTGAATTTGATATTAGTACTTTAACCATGACCTAAAAAAGCACAGCAGGTTGTATATCAAAGCTTGGAATTTATGATTTCCCCAAAAACTGTGTGATATGACTCTGAATATTGTGGTATGACTATCATTGTGTGGCTTATTGATGGGTCCAGTGTGTGTTCCTGTTATCTCAGGCGCTCGAGGAGAAGCAGACGCTCAGAACATCACGGTGCTGGCCATGTGGATGATCGAGCATCCAGGTACAGAGGATGAGCATGACGAGCCTCACACCAGAGGCAGCGGTGTTGGTGGTGATGGGTCTGATTCATCCTGTCCGGGTGCAACAGCCTCTGCTGGAGGCAAATCTCTGGACAGGAGCCCATATCTGTGCTCGCCTGGAGACATCGCCAGTGCAGATACTTCAGAAATGGAGGAGGGCTTCATCGAGAGGTACAGTTGGCATTGTCAAGTGAAAGTGCTTTGTGAGTTAAATAGAGGTTGGATCAATAACATTATGCAACAGCCTATACCAGGAGACGAAAGATGGACAGAAGATAAATATTTTCTATGTCAATCATATTTTTATCAATACCTTTGAATCGATTTCCAAAATAATTGTCATTTAATTGCAAGAAAGCTTTTTTAATAAAAAACAAATTTCCTAAAATGACATTGTCCGATACCGAGTACACTTTGTTATTATACATATTGAAACGCAGACCCGTGGCAGTAAAATCGACCTGAGTATACTGCATATAATTGGACTCGGTCTGACTCAGGTCCTTGGTCGGAACTCTGTCCCTCAGAACTGGACCGTGAAGACCTTATTGTCTTAATTCTAAATCGAAATAATAATATCAAAATTTTAGTACCAGGGACACAATGTACTGTTATAAAAGATGGGCAAAGTAAAGACCAATGTACAAATTGTTCTCATATGTAAAACAGACTCTGTGGTTAGGTTTGAAATGTATTATCAACTACACATTAATAATTCAAAACAATGTGACGGACACAGCTATTAAAATCTGCAGAAGGGAGTAAACTAAGTGAAAACCCCTGAAAACTTCAGCAGGATATTGATGTTTTTTAAACTGTATGTTCTACTTTGAAATCATGATGAACAGCAGAGTATGATGTTTGTCCACGGTTCCGGACATCATTCAGTATTACGCTTTATACTGAATACCAGAAGAAATTGGCGGGGGGGACCTCTAGCTCACCCATTGGGGGCTTGCTGCGTCTCTCTATATATTAAAAGTCTATATTTGTATACTTTGTAGTCCGGACGGTCTGGAGCAGGACAGTGCTTCAGCCTCCAGCGGGGGTCCACTCAGAGGCCGCTCTGCTGTCAGTAGGAAACACCGCTTTGACCTGGCTGCTCGCACGCTTTTAGCCCGCGCTGGTAAGAATATTTCACAAAGACGTCTTTTACCTTTCTTTACACTTTGTCTAAGGAAACTGCAGATAAACCTCCCACTTCCTCACTTCACTTCAAACTTCCTCTCCTTCTAAGCTGGACTGTACCGCTCGGTGCAGGCACACCACAGCCAGTCGCGTCGGGAGGTCTCATCCCTCCAACAGCAACAAGATCCGGGAGCCCTTTACGATTTCAACCTTGATGAAGAGCTGGAGATG
Source organism: Etheostoma perlongum (assembly GCA_026937815.1). Lineage (NCBI taxonomy): Eukaryota > Metazoa > Chordata > Actinopteri > Perciformes > Percidae > Etheostoma > Etheostoma perlongum. The sequence goes on from CM049371.1 coordinate 36,864,357, forward strand.
GACCTGGACGAAGAGACCATGGAGGCCATGTTTGGCCAGGACCTCGCCAGTGACACCGACATTCTGGGAATGTGGATCCCGGAGGTACTGGACTGGCCAACATGGGTGTGTGTGACTTTCCGCTATGTCCAGAGGGCTGCCATCACCATTCTGCTCGTAACGTGCTCGTTACCTGCCTTGCATCACTTCTCACTCACAGTTATTTCATACTATATCTGCACGTTGAAATGGAGGGCTTTATGAGACCGTAACTTGTAATAGCACACTTCCCCAAAAGCACACCCACTCCACTGATCTAACCGGCATGGAATGAAAGTCTTAATACTTTTTCAATAACAAAATGATTATTCTCACTGCTGATAATTGGCTGTTTCTTGGAACTCATTAATGCAAAGCTGTTGTTGATTCATATTTCTAGCACATCGCATTGTATGGAGGCTTAACTGCTGTTCTGAACAACTCTGCTCGTGTTCCTCTGTAATTGTTCCACACCTCGCAGCACGTATGCGAGACAGACGATCGCGATGAAGTGGTGGTGTGCGAGTTGTGCGAGGCTAACGTTGCCAACTTCAATCAACACATGAAGAAGAGCCACCCAGGCTGCGGCCGCAGCGCCAACCGGCAAGGCTATCGCAGCAACGGCTCCTACGTAGACGGCTGGTTCGGAGGCGAGTGTGGGAGTGGAAACCCCTACTACCTGCTCTGCGGTAGCTGCAGAGAGAAGTACCTGGCCATCAAAAGCAAGACCAAAGTTCCCATTGTGGAGAGGTACGCACAGAAAGATTTAGTGAACAAGGAAGCATATTTGTTCCTGGGCTGTATTTTAGCATAGTGAATGATTTTGCACCATTATGACTTAGTCCTTATAACTACGCTGCTTGTTATGGAGCTACTAAAGCTGATACATTGTGCTGATATATCTGCAGAAATTAGATTGATATTGCCCTAAAAAATCCAGCATTTATTACAGCCTTATTGTACTTTTTTTACTTGTTAAACTTGTTTTGAATTCCAAACAATGTCTGCCAATTCAGGTCCAGATATTGTCCAGTGTTTCCCTTTCCCACATGTAGCTCATTCTGGGACTGGCTCTAGTATCTGTAATTCTGCACCAAGGCTGAATTACGGGAAAGAGACTTCTAATACAGTATTAGGGACCACTAAGGTCTATATAAAAGAGACTTCAGATACAGTATGAGGGGACCGCTAAGATCTATATAAAAGAGACTTCAGATACAGTATTAGGGGACCACTAAGGTCTATATAAAAGAGACTTCAGATACAGTATTAGGGGACCACTAAGGTCTATATAAAAGAGACTTCAGATACAGTATGAGGGTACCGCTAAGGTCTATATAAAAGAGACTTTAGATACAGTATTAGGGGACCACTAAGGTCTATATAAAAGAGACTTCAGATACAGTATTAGGGGGCCACTAAGGTCTATATAAAAGAGACTTCAGATACAGTATGAGGGTACCGCTAAGGTCTATATAAAAGAGACTTCAGATACAGTATTAGGGACCACTAAGGTCTATATAAAAGAGACTTCAGATACAGTATGAGGGGACCGCTAAGATCTATATAAAAGAGACTTCAGATACAGTATTAGGGGACCACTAAGGTCTATATAAAAGAGACTTCAGATACAGTATTAGGGACCACTAAGGTCTATATAAAAGAGACTTCAGGGTCTATATAAAAGAGACTTCAGATACAGTATTAGGGACCACTAAGGTCTATATAAAAGAGACTTCAGATACAGTATGAGGGTACCGCTAAGGTCTATATAAAAGAGACTTTAGATACAGTATTAGGGGACCACTAAGGTCTATATAAAAGAGACTTCAGATACAGTATTAGGGGGCCACTAAGGTCTATATAAAAGAGACTTCAGATACAGTATGAGGGTACCGCTAAGGTCTATATAAAAGAGACTTTAGATACAGTATTAGGGGACCACTAAGGTCTATATAAAAGACTTCAGATACAGTATTAGGGGACCACTAAGGTCTATATAAAAGAGACTTCAGATACAGTATTAGGGGACCACTAAGGTCTATATAAAGAGACTTCAGATACAGTATGAGGGGACCACTAAGGTCTATATAAAAGAGACTTCAGATACAGTATTAGGGGACCACTAAGGTCTATATAAAAGAGACTTCAGATACAGTATTAGGGGACCACTAAGGTCTATATAAAAGACTTCAGATACAGTATTAGGGGACCACTAAGGTCTATATAAAAGAGACTTCAGATACAGTATTAGGGACCACTAAGGTCTATATAAAAGAGACTTCAGATACAGTATTAGGGACCACTAAGGTCTATATAAAAGAGACTTCAGATACAGTATTAGGGACCACTAAGGTCTATATAAAAGAGACTTCAGATACAGTATTGGGGGACCACTAAGGTCTATATACAAGCATTAAAAAAGCAACATGTCATGGGACCTTTAAAAAAAAATAGTTTTTGCCACTTGTACCTGTGTGTCATTTTGTTCTAGCTTGTTATTTAAAAGAAGTAAAACTGATATATTTTCATGTTCTCATTGTGTGATATGTATTCAGGTATAAGGGACAGGCTCCTGACCTCCTTGGAAAACAGGACAGCGTCTATGAAGGTAATTGTAAACACTTCAAACTCGATTTTAAACTTAATGTGATGCATTTAATTTGTCTTGATATGATGTGTTTGTCTTTGATTTCCAATTGTTTGCGCGTAACCGTCCTGCTACAGAGGACTGGGACATGCTGGACGTTGATGAAGATGAGAAGCTGACAGGGGAGGAGGAGTTTGAGCTTTTGGCCGGACCGTTGGGTCTTACTGAGCGCAGGATAGTCCCAGAGCCTGTCCAGTTCCCTGACAGCGACCCACTGGGAGCCTCCGTTGCCATGGTGACAGCCTCCAACAGCATGGAAGAGACCCTGCTGCACATAGGTGAGAAGGACAAGATCTAGGGCTGCAACTAATGATCCAATTGTTGAGTCATTATACACCAAGATGACCTCCCTAAATGTTTTCGTTTTTCCACTCAAAGATATTCAGTTTATTGTTACAGAGGAGAGGAGAAACAGATTTAACAATTTTCCACAAAAAATGACTCAAACAGATTGATCGATTATCAAAATTGTTGTTCAATAAATGACAAGTAATTGATTAATCCTTTTTTGCTCTAACAAGATCTCTTTACTTCTGGAGACAAACACATATTTTATGCATTGATATTATATAGTATAAGTAAATGGTATAAGTAAAGTGATTGGTTCAACCCTTAACCCTGTAAGCTTTAAAAAATAGCAGTAAACTGAGTGTGTGTTTGTGTTTAGGCTGTCAGACCTCGGTGGATAAGAGTTCATCGGGCAGGGTGACCCTCGGCGAGCAGGCAGCAGCCCTCCAGAACCCCCATGACCGAGTGATGGCGCTTAGGAGGGTGACGGCTGCAGCCCAGGTGCTGCTGGCCCGAACCATGGTGATGAGAGCCCTGTCCCTACTGTCTGTCAGGTAGTCTGCAAACTCCATCTGTGTGGGTTATATAACCTGAATATAGATCTTCATCTTGTTCTACTCTGTCGACTTTGATTAGCTGACATGAACAATAACAACTTTGGAAGTTAAATGTTCAAAGGGTAAAGCTTTCTGTCATCTTGCAGACAAAAAGATGCCCATTTCTTTAATTAGCAAAACATTGATTGCACAAATACGTTAGCTGTCTAACTTTTTGAACCGTAAATACGCAATTAGTAGGATTTGAGAAATTCTAACCTTTGTGGTAAAGACCCTTTTCTAAACAATGTCCCAATGTTATCAGAATATGTTGAAACATAATGACATAAAAAGTGGTTTTAATACAACAAAATTAACATGATAATCTGATTACTTTGGGAATGATGTCTCAGACAAATTAAATTGCTCAGATTAAAGTGTATTTCACCAAAATGTATGTGAAAAATTATGTATATTTGAGCAACTGTTCTTCATTTATTCAGAAATATTTGCAACCTTTGCCTTTCCCTCCCTTCTCTCCCTAACAGTGGCTCGAGCTGCAGCCTTGCAGCCGGTCTGGAGTCTCTGGGTTTGACCGACATCAGGACTTTGGTCAGGCTGATGTGCCTGGCAGCAGCAGGCCGGGCCGGTCTTTCCACCGGTCCTACATCAGGCTCTAGCCATGCTGAAAGGCCCCGTGGGGCTGCCAAGGCGAGCAAACCGATCTCCTGTCTGGCTTACCTCAGCACAGCAGTGGGTTGCTTGGCCTCCAACAGTCCAAACGCCGCCAAGCTGCTGGTGCAGCTCTGCACTCAGGTACACAATGTTACTCATTAACCTTCTGAGTTTATATCATGGCTTTATTGAGATCTGATGTTTGATTTAACAGATCAGAGTCAAACAGTGTGTCTTTTCTGTGTCTCCGACAGGTAGCTAGTTGATTATTGTCTCAGATCATTCAAACTTAAAGTATTTTAGGTGGCATTATTTGCCTTCATTTAAATAAAGGACAAATTTATAGTGACAGCAACGAAATAAGCATTCTAAAGGCAGGAGGCAAAAAACATTAGTGCACTAATGCCTCAACAATTTCCACTTTTCAGTACATGTAGCCATGCAAGCAATACAAAGCAACAAAATACACCCAAACAATACTGATTATAGCCATTTTTGACACAGCAATAAGAATAGGACATACATAAAATACAACAATCCTGATTGGAGATCTTAATAAAAATGTTGAAAGATGCAGTTATAACATTAGAAAAATGAAGGCATGACACAGCGAGCAAGAAATAAAAGCTGCAACTCACAATAATTTAATATTGTGATCTCTCCAGAACCTGATCTCGGCTGCTACCGGCATGAATCTGACCACGGTGGACGATCCCATCCAGAGGAAGTTCCTGCCCAGCTTCCTGCGTGGTGTGGCCGAGGAGAACAAGCTCGTCACCTCTCCCAACTTTGTGGTCACACAGGCTCTGGTGGCCCTTCTGGCAGATAAAGGCGCCAGACTCAGACCTCCTTATGACAAGGCTGATCTGGAGAAAAGAGGTTTGTAGCTTGGAGGAGCAGGAGATACAAATAAGCTGATGCTCCATGTCATCCAGTCCGTTGGTCACGGTTTCTGTGGATTTAGTCATCTCATCAGTATCAGAATCATTATTATTTTATATTGATAGTTTTTGTAAAAAGTAATTAGTTATGAGATGTTTTTCTTGCATATTTTCCAATTACTCTTATTTTCAAATATCAGTAATTTAACCTTCTTAACATGACACTGCCTTGATTAATTAAGCCACATTACATATTTTTGTCTTTCAACAATGTATCAAAAAAATTATTTACTTTGTGGCCTTTTTAATTATTAATTATTATCATGTATTTTGTGTAATTCATGTAGTAATATAGTTATAATTTATTAGTAATGTATTTATTAGTAACGTCTTCATTAACACCTCATGCATGTTCCAGCTTGTTTCTCTCTGTTCATTCAGGTCACATTTTGGTGTTTCTGTGCCTTTTCTGTTTGTCACTTTCATTTTTGTTCCTTCTCTCACTCACCGGGCCACCTTGTCACTTTCTGTTCCGTGTCGAGCAGGTCTAATTGCGCACTTGTATGCCCATCCTTCCCATAATCCCTCCGCTGTAGGGCCTCTGGAGCTGGCCAATGCTTTGGCGGCCTGTTGCCTGTCCTCCAGGCTCTCCTCGCAGCACCGCCAGTGGGCCGCCCAGCAGCTAGTCCGCACGCTGGCTGCTCACGACCGCGATAACAACCATAGCCGGCCACAGACGTTTGTCGACATGGCAGGGGACCTTCGAAAGTGCTCGTTCATCAAGCTAGAGGCTCACCAGAGCAGAGTGAGTCAACATAGGATGGGGACTGTTCATTGGCTGGGTTGGAACTCAAAATGTTGAATATAAACTGTTATTAAATAAAGTCTGTTTCACCCAGGTCATCACATGTGGTTGGTGCAGTAAGAAAGGCCTGTTGGCAACAAGTGGTAACGATGGCACTGTCAGGATGTGGAACGTAACCAAGAACCAGTACACCCTCCAGCAGACCTGCATCTTCAATAAGGAGTAAGGCTTTTTGAAACAAATACTACATTCAACCTCAGTATGTTAATTAAAACCGCAGTGTTGAAAAACACAGAATTTTAAAATACATCCATATGGAAGTTTTTTAAGAAAGCAGAGCAGGTTGGGTCACACAGACAGAAGCACGCACACAGATAGCACTCAATGAACTGGAGCAAAATCAATCTTTGGCTTTGCAGTTATCTGAGTGCTGCGCAAATGCACTGCTGCAAAGATTGCTGTCTGCCAATACCCCCGACCTGCGAGGAGGCGAGGGCTCATCTTTAATCTATTATTGTTTTTGTTTTACGGCCCGCAAACTCCGCTCTCATCATCTTCCTTTTTACATCTCCTAAACTGCTCTGATAAACCCACTGCACACTACCTGCCCAGCACCAGAAAACAATCAGACAAAGTTAGAAACTAGCTGGTGAAGAAGGTTGAGCATTGAGCAGCTACAGCCAGATATTTTCCTCAAGAGTAACCATGATTCAAATCAATACTAATGTTCTGTTGATGTGGAAGTAGGCAACTGTTTGCTAACATTTCCCCATATAACTTTATTAGGTGATAATATGTCAGATGTTTTATTTAAAGCTGTCTCTATAGGTGCTCTAAGCGATGTTGGGTGACGTTACTTCTTGTTGGCGTTAGAAGTATTTTCAAACAAAACGAGACTAGCTTGCCCCTCCTCATCCCGTTCCCTCCCCCTCACACCCCCAACCCCGACACTTAAATCCTTCTTGTCGGTTGTTGGCTGTTTGTGTATGCTTCGTGGTGCAGATGGGCACATTTAGTTTTTTGTTGCTGTTTGTAGACCCTGGGCTGTCTACAGAGACCGCGTGTGTTCTGGGTACAGGCAGATAGTCAGATGTTTTCTGTATGTGACAACAAATGTTCTCGCATAAAACACACGTGACATGGCTTAGAGCACCTCAAGTGGCCAAATAAATAAAGTAATGCAGCTTTAAGTTTTGTTCTCATTTGTGTTTATTCTGTGTCCTCTCATCAGTGATGACTCTTCAGAGGAGGGCATGTCTAGTTTGGGATCTCCCAGCGATCCTTGTATGTCTCCTCTGGCATGGAGTGTCACTGGAAAATATCTGGCATCTGCCATGGAGAAAATGGTCAACATCTGGCAAGTTAATGGTAAGCATTTATTTTTCTAGCTCCTGTGGGGTCTTGACTCTTTTTTATTTTTTACGGCGTGTTAATGATAAACTCAGTTTGAATTAAAAAAAAAAAAAAAAAAAAAAGTGTTTCATTTGGTAACACTGGTGTGTGAGGTCAGCAGAATATGAATGAGATGGTATTAAGAATTTATAGCTCCCATAAAAAATAGATTCACTGGATGTGGTCCAATCATATCCTTCCTCCCACCACACGGCCTGCAGCATGAACCATCTGTCCTTGGCCACTTTCAGTTGCCTCCAGGATGAACATCCACAGTCACATTGTTATTAGATAGATAGATAGATAGATAGATAGCTAGCCTTTATTATTAGAGTCATGGTCCATAAAACGAAAAACAAAAAATCTCAAATCAAAAAAGAGAGATACACAAGACAGACGCCAATTAAACAAGACTGCTATACCACTAATCTGATAAAGGTTTCTCTAGTGCCACTGAGTTGTGACTGTGTCTGTGCATTACCATATTTCTGTGGGCATTGCTGTGCAATTAGTTCTTTTAGTCACCGTCATTATAAACCCCTCATACATTTAAAAACTGCTTATAATGTATAGACTGTAAACATACAATACTAGAATTTTGTATTCCAGGTGGAAACACCACAGTTATTAGGTCTGAAGATGTTAGTACACAGGAGAGAAGCCATTTGAGTTTGTGGCAAAACATTTCACAGTGCTCGTTTTTCATTTTCTGACTTTGATTTAGTAAAACACTATTTTTCCAGTCATTGAAATTTCCTTTAAAACAGTGTTAGAAATCTCGCCTGAGCCTCCATTTAAACAAAGAATGACTAAAAAATAGCAATCCGTGTTTTCAAACTTCGCCATGAACAGTTTTTAATCTTCTATCAGACTAGAACTACTCGAGAGTCTGCTCTTGACACTTTACTCAAAGTTTTGGGACAATCGGGTCAGGATTTGGGACAACTGCTTGGATTTTGGGACTTCTGGTCATCCTACTTGTGTATTGTCTCGTGAGCTGTGTGTCTCATCGTATCCCTATACAATACCAATCAAAGGTTATGAATCAGCTGTTATAATTATGTTCATCTTCTCTTCAATAGTAACTGAACAAATAAGGAAAAAACAATTCAGACACCAAATCTATTTTCTACAACCTAAAAGCTTCAAAGAGCATTCAGTCTACATAGAGTAGTCCTCTCAGCCTCCTGACACAATCACATTTTAGTGGTCAGAGATTATAAACCTTTGAACAGTACTGGATGTTCTTGATGTAATAAATTGTGACCGTGGTAACAGCACTACACTAACGGTGACTTCCTTTCCCTTCCTCTAAGGTGGTAGGGGCCTTTTGGACGTGCAGCCTCACTGGGTGTCAGCGTTGGCTTGGCCTAAAGAGCAGGCAGAGTCCTTGTGGTGCGGGGAACCCAAGGACATGCTGCTGGTGGGACGAATGGATGGATCTCTGGGGCTCATTGAGGTGCTGGATACCTCCAGTATGCACCGCACCGAGCTGGAGCACTGCTACAGGAAAGATGGTACAAAGAGGAAGTTTTTGAATGAATGATACATCTCTGTGCTGAGTGTTGTTGGGATATTTTTTGACTGTACAACTCCTGCCAAATTGTCATCAGTTTACAAATGTCTGATAATTCTGCTCCTCTTTCAGTGGCAGTCATGCACATAGCCTGGTACAGTGAAGACCAGCTTTTGCTGTGGGCTACGCAGATGGCAAGCTGCTGATAGGATCCAAAGAGCCCTTAGAAAAAGGAGCCATTGTGGTCATTGATGCACACAAGGTAAACTAATTCTACAAGGGATGTTAGTGAGCAATCGTTATACCGTTAACCGACAATAACAGTTTTGACAAATTATTAAAAATGAACTTAAACAGTTAAAAACGATATCATTAAAACAAAAAGTAATTAAATAAAACTCATTGTAAAAGAAAAAATGGGCACACATACAGCTGACAACCTCACATGTGGATGCGGTGGAAACGGGCTCAGACATACAGTATGCTCCGCGGACTGCTATGGATTTGTGTCAGTTGCTATGATGCCGTGCGGTTTCAGGAAAGTACAGTATGTTCGAGCATCCTGGACGGGCGAACTGGGACTCTGTTGCCTGCTCGTCGGTTAACGGTTAATGATCGGTGAATGAGGGTCGTCATTAGCATCCCAAATTAATTTAATCATTTTTTACCCTTTATCAAACTCTTCGCAGAACTGAATACTTCTGCATGTTGTTATTACAGGAGTCAATCACCAGTATGAAGTGGAGTCCTACTGGACAGATCTTGCTGACTTGTGCCAAAGAGGAGACAGTGAAGCTGTGGGCCAGTCCGGACTCTCACTTTGGTTCAGGCTCTGGCTGGCGCTGCCTGCAGAGTCTTCGACACCCCTCCCCGGTTAACGGTGTGGCCTGGTGCAGTCTGCTTGGACGTGGCCCAAAGCACCTCAACATGTTAGCCATGTAGGTTGTCCTCAAATATTAGGCAGGACTTTGATGGCTGATTATACTGTCTGGTTCTATTAGAGAGTTTATGTAGTGTTCTCTTCCCCTTCACACATATTTTGCAATGATCCTTTAAATTAGTGCTTGAAATTGTCTGTCTGAGAGGTTTTTCTTCATAAAGTGACAGTAGTGTTTTAAAATCTATGATATTACATTTGAAAGATATAGATACAAGTATATAAAGTCATCATGAGAAGAGAAACTACAGAAAGTGCAGTTATCACCTAGAGAATATTTTAACAAGCTTTTTCAGATGCAAAGATTAGACAAGTGGTGACAAGTAACTTACATAAGTATTTTAATTTTATGCATTCTACTTCTACCCCACTACATCTCAGAGAAATATATTGTACTTTTACTGCACTAAATATGTTTGACAGCTGGAGTTACTTTACAGATAAAATATTTAAAAAATAGTTTTTAGGTCAAACAAGACATCAAATGTATAAAAACTGTCCAATAGTATGTAAGTAGTTATCAGATTAAAGGTCAACATTCACATATTTCAGCACATTTGAAATGATAAGTCTCTGCTGACAGTAAGTGTTCAGCGTTTGATCTGCTGCATTCTCAATGTCAAACCTGGCATGTTTGTGACACAAGGATAATATATAGGATAATATATTCATGTTAAAGAATATTTCCTGTGGTTGGGTGGGTTTTCATGTGTCACTGTTTTTTCAGATGCTGCCAGAATGGCCTGGTCACAGTCTGGACTGTTCCTCAAAACATCTCTAATTTCCCAGACTCCTCCCCTGAGTCAGAGGGATGGTGGGAGAATGAAGTAAAACCTAAATTTATGGTACTTACACGACTTCATGATTAATTACCTCGGACTATAATTGGCTTTTTTCATGTTAAAATGTAAACAAGATAAAATTGAATGCCATGTTTTGCTGTTTTATTTCTAAATTCCAGGACATTTGATGAATGTTGATGGGATGTTTGTCTCAGCTTCTAAATATTTCTGACCAAACCTGCTGATTCATGGCAATTATCATGCTGTTTATTCCCTCTACACATGCATAGAGCCATAGGAGAAAAGACCGTGCGTTCCCCCGCTTACCTGCTGTCACTGTGTTGCAGTCTTCCCGGTGGTCAGGAAATGGAGCAACATGTATTTTCCAGCTGAAGGGCCACATTACCCCAGTAAGAACGCTGGCCTTCAGCCCCGATGGTCTGGCTCTGGCATCTGGAGGAGTGGGAGGGCTCGTAAACGTCTGGTCCCTGCGGGTAAGACTTACACACACACACACACACACAGTGAAAAGAACAAATTATTCCTTACACACTCATCTTACAGGGACAATGTGGCTCAATATGTCTTTGTGTGTGTATTTTGTGTAACAGGACGGGTCAGTCCTCCAGACAGTAGTAGCCGGTTCAGGTGCGATCCAGAACATTGTCTGGATCCCAGATGTGGGTGTCGCTGTCTGCTCCAACAGGTCGAAGGTACGCCATCTTTTCCTGATTCGTATTTGTCCACGTTCCTATCCACATCCCTGAAAGAAATGAATACTTATTTACTCTCTGGTCTGCTTCATTTCCAGGATGTGCTGGTTGTGAACTGCTCCAAAGAGTTCATGGCGTCCAACCATGTGCTGGCCACTTGCCGCACAGCTCTGAAAAAGCAGGGCGTGGTCGGCCTCAACATGGCACCCTGCATGAGGGCCTTCCTGGAGAGACTGCCTGTCATGCTGCAGGAGCAGTACGCCTACGAGAAGGTACAGAGACATTCAATATTAATCTACTGCCAAACACACCATTAAAATTTAAATCATAATCTAACAAAACAAAACCATGTGATCATAATTTTAGTACAGTGTCAATAGCAGATTTTAAGATCTTTTTTTTTGGCATTTTAGACCTTTATTAAATAGGGCAGCTAAAGACAGGAAAGGAGTAGAGAGGGGGGGGATAACGTGCAGCAAAGGGCCACAGGTCAGAATCAAACATGCTGCAGCAGGGACTGAGTACATGGGGACCACGCTCAACCTGGTGCGCTAACTGGGCGCCCCAGAAAATGGTTTTGTCAATATGTTTCCCACAATTTAGGAATTTTGTGGAATGTGGAGATTTGTACGAGTTGTGTTCAGAATAATAGCAGTGTGTTTAAAAAAGTGAAAAATGCTCAAAATCTTTAGAATAGCTTTTAATTCCATAATATCAATGCAGTGGGAACACTGCACATTCAATTCCAAATCAAAACATGACCAAAATTGATCAAGTTTGTGTTCTATCTTTACAGAAAGTAAAGAAAAATGAATATTTGGCTGTTCAAAAAAATAGCAGTATTTGCTAACATTTTTTTTTAAGTTTTTAAGTTTAAGTTTATTTTTCTCTCCATTATATACATAATTGCAGATGCACAACCCCCGCTTAGGAAGCAGGGTATTCTTCATACAGGCATTGATACATCAATGTTAATAATCATATCCACAGTCATAAAAATAATTCAACAGAAAGCAATACAGCGACAGAAGCATGTTGGTGTGGTGGTTAGACATGTGGTTCACGATTTTGTTAGCTGGAAATGGTCTGATTCTGTTTAGCTGTCCCATTTTTCATGCACCAAAACTGTGTGTGATTAAGACCTACAACTTTACACTGCATCTCTGAGGGTTGTTGAATGGCCTTCTGGGAAATGTGGACTGTAAATCAAAAGAGGTAGACTAGGTTGCCTGAGAAAAGATGGTACAGCAAAATGCTTCATCACTACACCAAAAAACAACAAATTCCATCATTGCCTCTCGTTGCTGATGTCTCCTTTTCTTCTCCACCTCCAGCCCCACGTCGTATGTGGGGAACAGCTCGTCCACAGCCCCTATATGCAGTGCCTAGCCTCCCTGGCTGTGGGTCTTCACCTGGACCAGCTCCTGTGTCGCCCCCCTGTGCCTCCTAACCTCCGACACTGCCCACCAGAGTCTGGCACTGCCGTCTGGTGTGCCAGCGAGTGGGCCTGGTTGGACTGCTTCTCTACAACAGTTAAGGCGGCGGAGGCCCTTGCTCGAGGCGCTGCCTTCTCCGAGTCGTTCTCTGTTCCCGACCTGGAACCTGTGCCCAAAGAGGAGATGGCTCTGCTCATGGTGAGGGAGGCGGCGGCGGCTGCTGCTGCTTTAACTGCTGAAACAGCAATTTATAATGTAATCAACACCTACTGTTGCATATAATAACAGTGTTTGCACTCTGTTTTTACAGGACAACAGTAAATGGGTGTCTGGTATGGATGAACAGATCATGTCCTGGGCCACCTCCAGACCAGAGGTAATTTAGGTCTTGTTTATTCTCAGACTCTGGAGCCAATAACTGTCATTTTAACTCATGTTGTGTCTACACTATTCATGTTTGTGTGTTGTGTGTTTGCAGGACTGGCACCTTGGGGGGAAGTGTGATGTGTATCTGTGGGGTGCAGGGCGACACGGCCAGCTGGCAGAGGCTGGCAGAAACATCTTGGTGCCAACCACTGCCCCATCCTTCTCTCAAGCACAACAGGTACACAGACATGACATGTATCTGTTACTACATCCACCAAACACCAGCCTGTTGCCTGTAATTGCAACAAGAGTAAATAAAACGTGTTATTTTGTATTATTGTATACTGCAAGAGTAAGTACATTGCCTGTTACACTGTGTAGATGTTTATTTGTGCAGATTGTAAAGCCTGTGGAGTTTCTGACCAATTTCTGCCTAAGAGCTCAATGGCTAAAAAGACAAATTTTATTTTTGATCCCCCCTCTCTTGAATTTGGGCTCCGCCACTAACTAGTGCCAACGATTGAGAAACATGACTATCGGTCTAAGTAACATGTTAAAAATAATATGCATGCAGTATCCAGTGTTTTTTGGAACCATAATAGAGACAAAAACTCTTATTTCCCCAAACTTTATGAATGCTAATATTAAATCCGTGCCCTTTTGAGCTAATGAATTTTTGAGTTTATTTTTTCTCAAAACGGCTTTTAAAATCTGATCACTGTTGTTGGCCGACGTCATAAAATGTGATTATAATTCCCTGCATCTGTTTCCTCTTTGTTTGCCTTCTCCAGGTGGTGTGTGGGCAGAACTGCACCTTTGTGATCCAGCCTAACGGGACAGTGTTGGCCTGTGGGGAGGGTAGCTACGGCCGTCTGGGTCAGGGCAACTCTGATGACCTGCATGTTCTCACCGTCGTCTCAGCTCTTCAAGGTGGTGCTTAAATCTGTTGTTTCTTACCATACATACTGTTAGATGATGGATATCTGGAATAGAATGGCTGATTCAAAATTATGTGCAGCGCTCACGTGTTTATTCTCTAATGGCACTACGATAGAGTTGTGGTTAAATAGCATATTATATTGATATAATAAAAAGTATAAATTATTATCAAATCTGAATCCTTTCTAATCACTTATCAAATGTAATCAGAGTTGTGTAAATACATTTATAAATCACTAAGACTGAAAGATCTGTAATTAGATTTAGACTCAGTGAGTTTCTGCTAGACTCAATTCACTTTTATTGGTACCAAGACTTTCTTTTTTCATTTTCTGGCAGAGTTTGGGCTTAATAAAACCATTTGGCTATTGAAGTTAGCTTTGTTATTTTAAAATGGCGGGTTTGTGCAGGATGTTCCGTGTCACGCTTGTAACAATGCTCTCTGACCAATTAGTGGTCTGCAGTGTTTTAACTCCACCTTCTAGTATCAACTCTGCTCGCTTGGAGCCTCCACAGAGGTGGAACCAAAAGAAGTACCTGGTACTATCCAGGACTTTTACTGATGGAAAACCAAAATGGAATGAGTCGATCCATACTTATTAAAGCCCAACCCTGCACTGGGAAATATATCAACACATTCCACAGTAGTAGAAGTTGCCTTACTCTGTGTTGCTAACATTTACCACAATAACATGTGGAGGGAATGGTTGTGTATGTCTACTAATGTCTCTGTTTTTATTTTTTTGACACGTATATAATATGCTGTGTTAAAGTTGCTCCAGAAAAAAATAAGCATTATTATGAATTATCTTTCCAAATCAACGCGTCGATAAGAGGCCTTCTTCAGTAACTGTCATTTCCTCCACCATGACAGTGTGGTCGTCTCCTTGCCTCTCAGGTTTCGTTGTGACTCAGCTGGTGACGTCATGTGGCAGTGACGGTCATTCCATGGCTCTGACGGAGAGCGGTGAGGTGTTCAGCTGGGGGGACGGGGACTACGGTAAACTGGGCCACGGGAACAGCGACCGCCAGCGCAGACCGAGACAGATCGAAGCGCTGCAAGGAGAGGAGGTGGTACAGGTCAGTCTTTTCCTTACTCATGAGTAAAACGAGAAAAGGGGATTTTATTCAGTTCTGGTAAATGTAGAGACTGCAATACACCATATATTTCAAGGGTACCTGATAGTAATATATTATTTTGGTGACACAATCTTTTTGCTCTTCAGATGTCATGCGGGTTCAAACACTCTGCAGTAGTAACAGCTGATGGGAAGCTTTTCACATTTGGTAACGGTGATTACGGCAGACTGGGTTTGGGAAACACCTCAAACAAGAAGCTACCGGAAAAGGTCACCGCTCTGGAGGGCTACCAAGTTGGACAGGCAAGACACAAGAGTGTGGGGAGAAGCTGGCATTTATTTAACGGTTTTGCGGGTTATTTCCTCTCATGCTGAGTTAGAATGCCACAATTACCATGTTCACAGACACGACTACAGGAAGTAGCACTTTTCTTTTAAACACAGATGATTGATACCCTCTCAGAGTTTATATTGCCATGTGTTCCTTCTTTAGGTGGCTTGTGGCTTGAACCACACTTTAGTCGTATCTGCTGATGGAATGATGATTTGGGCTTTTGGTGACGGAGACTACGGAAAACTGGGACTCGGCAATTCCACAGCCAAGTCCTCACCTCAGGTAGGTGCCGTGGCACTGTGTGGCCTCTTGCCTAATTTGAGCTGTTAAAATAATCATATGATTTTGTTTTTAAGTTAATGTAATAAAGTTTTTTTTGGGGGGGATTTTTAATTCCTTAGAAAGTGGACGTGTTGTGTGGAATCGGCATCAAGAAAGTGGCGTGTGGAACACAGTTCTCTGTGGCTTTAACCAAAGATGGCAAAGTTTTCACGTTCGGTCAAGGTACGCTATGGTTTGATGTCGTCTTTACTCCCCAACTGATCTTTATCATAAGTGTAATTAGAGCTGCAGCAATCAGTCGATTGACAGAAAAATAATCAGCTGTTATTTTGATAACCAATCAACCATCAACCAAGTAATTTTCAAGCTAATTTGCCGAATATTAAATGGTTCCAGTTGATGTTTTGTGTTGGCTTACATCACAGTAAACTGAATATTTTGGGTTTTGGACTGTTTGTCAGACATAACCTTCGGCGTTAGGAAATTTAATTTAGCATTTTTCACTACTATCTTATGTTTCATAGACTAAACGATAAAATGAGAATATAATCAGCTGATTAATCTATTAGTCATTGTAGCTCTAATAACAATAAATACTGTATTAATTTTAACATTTGTATAGCTTTGGCTCTGTTTAGCTTTGTCATATTCTTACCCCCTAATTATTTACAACTTTTTGCAGTAAATAAGACAACTGCAGTACTTTCTCAATAAACCTAAATGTTAAGATAATTTGTCATGAACATAACATTTAAATATATTTGTTTCCTCTCCTAATTGCAGACCGCCTGATTGGCTTACCAGAAGGTCGAGCCAGGAACCACAACCGGCCCCAGCAGGTGCCGGCTCTGTCAGGGATCCACATCCAGGATGTGGCTGTCGGAGCTGAACACACTCTGGTGCTCTCCTCCACAGGAGACGTTTACACCTGGGGCAGCAACTCAGAGGGACAGGTAACCTGCGGCCACTAGGGGGGGGGGGGAACGATACTGCATAATTTCTGTTGCAATACTGTTCGATACATGGACGACATGAGGAAAATATCTAATTGCGATTACTTTGGATTGCGGTTGTGTTATGATTCGCGATATTGGGGGTAATGATCGTTTTTGTATCATCATTCTCATTTTCATTGAAAATTATTAACATTGAAAGAAATTAAAATGGTTATTGTGTGATTTTTGCTTTAGTCTGTAAGATATGATGTGTAGGACAAGACGTCTCTGCAGCGCTTACTTATTTCAATCCAATATATTTAATATCCAATATCCAATAATCCAATATCCAATATATTTAATAATAATTCAAATGGTTTGATACATATTTTGCCATAAACAAATATTGGCGCAATATTTGTTAATGGGAAAAATATGGAGCGATATGGAGAAATTCAAATTTCATGATATTCTTGACTAAACCTTGATGTCGATATTGCAACATTATTGTTTGGTTGGTGTTTTAAATAATTATTTACACAATGAGATTTTTGATAAATAATGATCAGAAATGTCGATTTAATGACAAAGTGTGTAAAGGCAAATAATAGAACAGCTAGAAGAGTTTGCTAAGCTCAGAAAACTACATCACTTTTCTCTAATGCAGCCTTCAAAACCAGGAAAAAACGACACTTAACGTCGTCACGTGTGTGATTTAAAAAATATACATTTAAATCTGAGGTTGTTAGATTTTGACATATACAGTATTCGTCACACACAAGTTGTAATTGAAAAGTGTTTTATCTACTGAGGTTTTTATTTGGTAGTCATCCCATGCTTAAGCCTTAAAGATGCTCTCTCAGTGATCTTGTCGTATATCGTAGTTGTGTATATATATATATATATATATATATATATATATATATATATATATATATATAAAACTATTTTTTCTTTCGTTTTCTGCAATCTTGCCTAAACTCTAAGTTGTTGTCCATTATCCCATCCTCTTTCAGTCACTCTGTTTTCTGATTTGTACACGTCTGGAGACAGTAACTTTTTTAAATAAAAATCACATTTAAAAAAAAAAAACAGAATTGAGCATCAAATCGTTCTCGAGAGAATCGTGATGCGTCAAAGAATCGATTATTTTTCCCGCCCCTACAATGAACTCCCACTGAAATGTTGTCAGTCTGGGCGGTAATATTCTAAAAAAAAGCAAAAGTTAATAATGTTATTAATTACCTTCACCAGCCAGCGTCTGCTCTGGAACAAGATATTTTTAAGGAACGAGAAATAGATGACAGTAAATTCATTGAGTCACATGTTTAATGTAGGTGATATCTTACTATGAATTAATAATTCACATGACTTTGACCTGGATCTTTGTTGTGTAGCTGGGTCTGGGCCACACCAACCATGTCAGAGAACCCACGGTGGCGACAGTGCTGCAGGGCAAAAACATCCACCAGATCTCTGCTGGACGCTGCCACAGTGCAGCCTGGACGGCTCCCTCTGTGCCGCCTCGAGCACCAGGTTAGAGACACACACACACACACACACAGATGTCCTAATATGCAACATAACGTTCCCTGTCGTGGCAATGCTGTCTTAACTGACAGACTTTATCCTGGAGGCAGCGCAGTGAATACCAAAATGGGACACAGCACTGTGTTGTCCGATGAGGCACCGCTATTGTTTGGTGGACAAACTCTAAGGTAATATTTTCATGTGAAAATTAAACAGAAAATATGGGTGACTGCGATGGAGTTATGCAATGCTGTCACAAAACAATAGAGCTTTTCCATGTGTAGAACTTATATTTTCTGTCCTAATTTGTTTTTATACCAAAACTCTGACACATACGCTTGTTTTTTACATGCCACATTTTAATTTAAAATGATACGTTCAACGTGATCTGCAGCAGCAGCAGCTCACCAAGTTCTATTTATTGCATTTCATTGGAAACAAAATTCTCTCTTTGCCTCTTGTAATACTTCCCTGCTCTCTCCTCCTCTTCAGGCTCGTCAGTTCCTCTCCAGCTCGGTCTCCCTGTGGCGGTGCCTCCTCAGTACAGCGGGCTGAGAGAGGTCAGCATGGAGGCGGTGAGGGCTCGCCTGCGACTCCTCTACCACTTCTCTGACCTCATGTACTCCTCGTGGAGACTGCTCAACCTTAGTCCCAACAACCAGGTAGGCAATAAAACACAATGATTGGGTTTCTCTAATGATTTTAAAATGTAATACCCATCTTCAAACACTATTCAGAGGTCATCTTTGCTTTAAGAAGATGGAACACAAGGAGGTAAAGGTGGCTTTGAATTTAGACAAAAATCTTTGTATCAGACTTATAACTTTTTATTAAAATAAATAAACTGAAAGCTTAAGATTGGTGAGGCAGTTAAAGCTACATCACACTGTTTTACAGAATGTAATGATAATAAATGTAGTTCTTTTTCTGCAGGGCTGTACGTCCCACTACAATGCCGGTACCTGGGGGATTGTTCAGGGCCAGCTGAGGCCCCTGTTGGCCCCCAGAGTGTACACTCTGCCCATGGTGCGCTCCATAGGCAAGACCATGGTGCAGGGCAAGAACTACGGCCCCCAGATCACCGTCAAACGGATCTCCACACGGTCAGTACTCCAATGGACTTTATCTGTCTGTCTGTGTCTGTGCCTGTGTGGGTGTTTGTGTGTGTGTGTGTGTGTGTGTGTGTGTGAGACAAAGCTGCATTATGAAATATAATTTAAAAAAGGTGGATGAGCATTTCTGTGAAAGCCCACTACTAATGGTTACGGTTCTTTTGGGGCTTTTACGATTTTATTTAAAAGTGGTCAGTAGAGGTGCAGGTTTTTCTCCATCAGCACATCGTTTTGGGGACCACCTAAGCCAAATGAATGTAAAATCAATGTATGCATCTAAACTAACCAAATGACTTCTCTCAGATCTAATGATTGTAGTTTGTCCCGAGTGGACTTCTTTAGCAAGTTTGGTCTTTAAGCTTTTTCAGTGTTATTTATTTATTATCTGCTCTAGCTTTTCCAATGTTTTAGACACAGATATGGTGATAATAATGGTCCAAATTGATTAGAAATGACTTTTTTTTATTTATTTATTTTTTTTTTTTAAATATACATTCTCTTGAGGGAGGAACCCTAAACCCCACCACCAAATATACTAATCTAGGGGAAACACTGAAGGGTGACAATAAATTAAAGAAGGGAGCAGACCAGGACTAAAATGTCTCTTATATACACAATTGTTTATTTTATAGTAGTTAAGTCTAGGTATTTGTAAAGTCCATTTAACAACAAACATTGATGGTCCTTTACAGAGAATTTGAAAATACTGTTAGGTAAGTTAAATATTATTTGTTGAATACGAAAATATTAGAATAGAATCCATATAATATTTGTGTACACTCAAAAGAAAAGGATTTGAAAACACGGCAATAATAACAGAATGGATAATAAAGGTTACATAAAAACTTTGAATTGTTGCTTTTTTTGTGACCGCAGGGGGCGGAAGTGTAAACCGATCTTCGTGCAGATCGCCCGTCAGGTTGTGAAGCTGAATGCCTCGGACCTCCGACTGCCCTCCAGGGCCTGGAAGGTGAAGCTGGTGGGAGGGGGCTGATGACGCGGGCGGGGTCTTTGACGACACCATCACAGAGATGTGTCAGGTATGGACAGATCTGTTCAAGTGATTCTTGATAAGCCGCATGTTTACTGGACGTGTTAAAACAGTGATGTTTCTCTCCTGTAGGAGTTGGAGACGGGAGTGGTCGACCTGCTCATCCCCTCCCCCAACTCCACGGCGGAGGTCGGCTACAACAGAGACAGGTGATGAGCATGTCCGCCTCTCTTTATCCATTCCGACTGTCCACCCTGAAGATATGTTTTTTTACCAGTGATGGCTGATATTTGGGATTATTCATGTGAACATTATGTCCACCTTGTAATATTTTTTAATACAAAGCCAGAGCGTTATTCCCCTTTCTCCAGAACTGGCAAATTGTTATATTTTTTATAGCTTAGTCTCCTGTTTTAGCTTGTAATGCTGGATGTCAAAGTGTATTTATATTCAGGATGGAGCTTCAAAAAATGGTTGCCATTCCATTGGCAACAGCAAAACAATATTATAACATCTCGAGAGAACTTCTTAGAATTCACCCTACATTTGTCCTCAAAACATGTACATTTACTCATTTTAAATACATAATTTCCAAAAGATCTTCTAATGCTTACAGCGCCATTGTTGGCTTACCCAGCACTACGTAGTCCAAGTCTCATTTTAAAGTCGTCATTAGAAAACAAACCAAACAACATCTCTGCCTCCTTTAATCTGCCCAGGTTTCTTTTCAACCCGTCTGCCTGCCTGGATGAGCACATGCTCCAGTTTAAGTTCCTGGGTATCCTGATGGGCGTGGCCATCCGCACCAAGAAGCCCCTGGACCTCCACCTGGCTCCCCTGGTGTGGAAACAGCTGTGCTGCATCCCCCTGCTGCTGGAGGATCTGGAGGAAGTGGACCTCCTATATGTGCAGACGCTCAAAAGCATTCTTCACATTGAAGACAGTGGCATCACCGAGGAGAATTTCCATGAGGTGGGACATATATTTTTTATTTTGTTATAAGGAGAGAGTGGTTATGTGGATGTAGTCCTGTTATTTTACATTTTTTGCATTGTTTATTGTTAGATTTAAGTAGATAATATGAACGTATAGTATATGTAAGTCTAGAATTTGATATCAATAGATATTATGGTACGGTACATTTGTGCTCAACAAAAGCCGTCCATCTCTTCGTTCTCGGAAGAGATAGGCGGCATAACGCTGCAGTGTGTATCTCACTTTACACTGCATAAATTATCCTAGCTGCTAGTGTGTGTGTGTGTGTGTGTGTGTGTGTGTGTGTGTGTGTGTGTGTGTGTGTGTGTGTGTGTGTGTGTGTGTGTGTGTGTGTGTGTGTGTGTGTGTGTGTGTGTGAGAGAGAGAGAGAAACGGAGAGAAATAAAAGACTAGAGGGAAACACTGTACTACAACAATTTGGTTTAATTAAGGATATCTATTTTTAAGGATTCCGTTATTCTACAGCATATACCAAATACCAAAGTTGAAATACTGAATACCTACTTAACTAACTAATATCTATTTATCAGTTATACATTTTCAGCTTTACAAAAATCTAGTATCTTTCCGGTTTTTACCCAGAAATATTAAATAATAGATGCTAGGGCTGCAGCTGTCGATTATCTTAGTAATTGAGTATTCTACCGATTATTCCATCTATTAATCGAGTAAGTGGATAGGTTTTCAGAAAAAAACATTTGTATTTCCTACATTGCTTTACAATATCATCTCTCAAAAAACTAGACATTTTAAATGCATTTAAGTGCCATATCACATTGTTTTTACAGAAAACATTTTCTGAAATGCAATAACTAGAGGCCGACCGATAAGTAGAAAAGTATTTGTAATATACCTAATTTTAATGTAACGACTAAAGTGCCATACTGTATATTACAATTGTGGTATAATTTCCTTTATACCACAGAAAAGAGGAATACTACAGCTGTACATAGAGAGGGGATATATGATGGCGAATGAGATGTTATTGCACATAAAACTGGATAAGCATTGATCCCCCCCCCCCACTTCATCATTCTGTATCAGAGCCCGACCGATATATCGACGGACCGATATTACAAATAAAGGATTCTGATAAATGAATATATAAAAAATGAAATAAAAACGGACGGTCAACCATGTTGTGAGTGTAGGCGATGATGCTCTACAACGTCCCTGTTAGTGATGGCGTTGCATAGTCTGTCCACCAGAGGACGCTCTACAGCGTCCCTGTTAGTGATGGTGTTGCATGGTCTGTCCACCAGAGGACGCTCTACAGCGTCCCTGTTAGTGATGGCGTTGCATGGTCTGTCCACCAGAGGACGCTCTACAACGTCCCTGTTAGTGATGGCGTTGCATAGTCTGTCCACCAGAGGACGCTCTACAACGTCCCTGTTAGTGATGGCGTTGCATAGTCTGTCCACCAGAAGACGCTCTACAACGTCCCTGTTAGTGATGGCGTTGCATAGTCTGTCCACCAGAGGACGCTCTACAACGTCCCTGTTAGTGATGGCGTTGCATGGTCTGTCTACCAGAGGACGCTCTACAACGTCCCTGTTAGTGATGGCGTTGCATGGTCTGTCTACCAGAGGACAAATTATTATCATATTATTTTAGTGAGAACTTATAAATAACTGTTAAGGAAATCTGTTTCTTTCGTTACGCGTTTCTGGATTATTATTTTTTTTAAATATATATCGGAATATCAGATTTTTAAACAACCAAATATTTGTATCGGTATCAGCCTTAAAAATCCTTATTGTTTGGGCTCTCCTCTGTATTTAAGCTCGATCTCTGGCTTCAACAACACAATAAAAAACCGAACACAAGTCGACATTACCACCTTAGCAACTAAAGGCTCACAGGCTGACTGATCATTTTTGTGACGCCATGTTTACTTTCTCAGCCATGTGAACGTTTGGTTCATCACAATCCCATGCATGCTACTAAAAAGATAATAAGTAGCCGGTTCACCGGCTTTATTCCCAGACTGAAATGCCACAAACCAAAACAAACTTTAAATGATGTCGTGGCCACTCCACGCCCACAGGGTTGAACATCAACCAACCAAACGTTGCCTTGAATCCGTGTTCACATTTCAGATTTCAGACTGACTGGTTGGCTGAGAAAACAGGGACAGTAATGTGTCTGTAACCAGTTTGAAGCTTTGTGAGAGCTTGATGTAAGCCCTGCTGTGGGTGCTGGGGGGCTGTGGGTAAGCTTTTCAAACACCAGCAGTCATAGCTCAGCTGAGGCAGTTTTGCCTCTCTTGCCCGCTCTGCTGCACACTGTTTCTCTCTCCCAGCGCTGAAAGAATCTCAGCATGGCTGTGGCCCCAACCAGTACTGATACACAGACCACACACCCCTTCCGCCCCCCCCCGAATATCCACAGATAGGCTGGCTAACGCAGCAGAAAGCTTAGATATCCCCAGAGCCCTTGTTCTGTCCAAACAACCTCACACAACCCCTGCTCTGTAAAGCCCCGTCCTGCAGGAATGCCAGCGTGGCTGTTGCTGCAGCATATCCTGCCTGCCGGAGATTTGGCCTCGTTCCCAGGCTTGTAGAGGAGAGAAAAGGGAGTTTTGAGCCACAACACTTGCTCCGTCAGCCAGGCCGAGGGAGGAGAGGAAGGGGTTGCATCTGCTGCTTTGGCATGGAAGGAGGGAGTGGGAGAGAGACAGAATCTGCTCCTCTGTTGGCTTTGGTTTGAATTCTGCCAGAGCTTTCCAATGTCTCACTACGATATGCTAAAATCTCGCTGCTTTCCAGGAAGCAAATAAATTATTAGAGTCATTTCACTTTTTAACCAGTCTGTTTCATCGTTAGTCAGTCAAAGGAAAGCTGCCGAGTATTCCATGTTTACTTACTAGCGGTCTTCTTCTTCACCTTTGTGTGCTACGCTTCTTTGTTCGTCACCACCACCAGCTGTCGATCAGTTGAACAGTGTGGCACTGATATGTATCACACCGTGCATCGCTCTGTGTGTGCATGACACAAACAAACCACAAACAACATAGTTCTGTAGTGCTTCTAATGCACTAGTGGTCAAAACTCCCCTAAGTACCTTTTTATTGTAAATGAGCAACAAAATAGTTTTCCATTGGAGGAGTCTTTCTTTACTATGAAAATGTATTTAATGTCAAGTCCACTACCAGTTCCATGTATTGGACTAATTATTGTTTGTGTTTGTTTTCCAGATGATTCCTCTGGATTCTTTTGTTGGGCAGAGTGCAGATGGAAAGATGGTGCCCATCATCCCGGGAGGAAACAGCATCCCTCTCACTTTCTCCAACAGGAAGGAATATGTGGAAAGAGCTATCGAGTACCGGCTGCATGAAATCGATCGACAGGTATAAGAAAACTGTGGAGCCTGGAGGAGAAACACTTCATGTCTGTTTCATGCTTGCTTTTCAGTTTCAGTCAGGCAAACGTGAATACAAACATGTTGCTTATTGTTAGTTTCTTTTTACAGTTTGAAAGGTCTTAGTTTTAACACTTTTACTCTTGTGAAGCACTTTGTGATCTTGTGTTGTGATCTTTTACTAGAGCCCGACCGATATATCGACGGGCCGATATTAGGCATTTCCCGATCTATCGGTATCTGCATTTATAATTGCTGATTTAAAAAAAAAAAGACAAATAAATGATTCTGATGAATGAATATTTAAAAAATAAAATAAAAACGGTCAACCATGTTGTGAGTGATGGCGTTGCATAGTCTGTCCACCAGAGGACGCTCTACAACGTCCCTGTTAGTGATGGCGTTGCATAGTCTGTCCACCAGAGGACGCTCTACAACGTCCCTGTTAGTGTTGGCGTTGCATAGTCTGTCCACCAGAGGACGCTCTACAACGTCCCTGTTAGTGATGGCGTTGCATAGTCTGTCCACCAGAGGACGCTCTACAAAGTCCCTGTTAGTGATGGCGTTGCATAGTCTGTCCACCAGAGGACGCTCTACAACGTCCCTGTTAGTGATGGCGTTGCATAGTCTGTCCACCAGAGGACGCTCTACAACGTCCCTGTTAGTGATGGCGTTGCATAGTCTGCCCACCAGAGGACGCTCAGAGGACGCCTACAACGTCCCTGTTAGTGATGGCGTTGCATAGTCTGTCCACCAGAGGACGCTCTACAACGTCCCTCTAGTGAACGTCCCTGTTAGTGATGGCGTTGCATAGTCTGTCCACCAGAGGACGCTCTACAACGTCCCGTGCCCTGTTAGTGATGGCGTTGCATAGTCTGTCACCAGAGGACGCTCTACAACGTCCCAGTTAGTGATGGCGTTGCATAGTCTGTCCACCAGAGGATGCTCTACAACGTCCCAGTTAGTGATGGCGTTGCACAGTCTGTCCACCAGAGGACGCTCTACAACGTCCCTGTTAGTGATGGCGTTGCATAGTCTGTCCACCAGAGGACGCTCTACAACGTCCCTGTTTTTGTCATTGTGTTTTTGTTCAAAGGACTTTAAGTTTTATATCTTAAGTTTGTATTTTTATACATTTTATTTATCAGAACTTTAATAAACTAAAAAAACTAAAAAAAAAACTAATTATTATCATATTATTTTAGTGAGAACTCATGAATAACTACAAATAACTAATGTTAGGGAAATCTGTTTGTTTTGTTACGCGTTTCTGGATTTATTTATTTTTAAAAATATGTCGGCCGATCTATCGGAATCAGAGGCCTTTAAAAACCCTTTACTGGTCGGGCTCTAGTACTTACCCCTTTTCCTGCCCCTCCCGTCTCAGGTGGCGGCGGTGCGTGAAGGCATGTCGTGGATCGTGCCGGTGCCGCTGCTGTCCCTGCTGACGGCCAAGCAGCTGGAGCAGATGGTGTGCGGCATGCCAGAGATCTGCTGCGACGTGCTGAAGAAGGTGGTGCGCTACAGAGAGGTGGACGAGCAGCACTCCCTGGTGCAGTGGTTCTGGCAAACGCTGGAGGAGTTCTCCAACGAGGAGCGAGTCCTCTTCATGCGCTTTGTCTCCGGACGCTCGAGGCTGCCCGCCAACACAGCCGACATCTCTCAGAGGTTTCAGATCATGAAGGTGGACAGGGTGAGTGCGCTGCATATTGCAGACTAAGGACGGCCCTCACATTGTTTCACTATTTCAGGGGTTCTCACACATATTACTCAAAGGTCCGCATTTTAATTTAATTCAAGCTTTTATTCAAGGACCAGAACTTTTGGAGATAACAAAATAACATTTAATCAATTTACTTTTACCTTTTCAGCAACATACATTTAATTTGAGTATTTGGTTTTCCAGGGGCCTCATTTATAAAACTGCGTAGATTCTTTTCTGAAAGATTTTGTGCGCGAAAAAGTCAGTATTTTGGTACGCAAAACATTCTGATATATAACACCGTGCGGACTCTTCCCTTCTATAAATACGGACGTGTTTCCTTATGCGGCCGTCCCATATTTGTCCTAATAAGATCCATATCAATCAATCAATTAATGAATATTCCAGCCTTGTAAAGGAGTCCTCGCTGACCAATCATGAAACGGAAAAATGGGGAAAAAAACATGATTCAGTGAGACCGAGGTGCTCTTGCAAAATTTTTGAGCAATGCCAAATCTGGCATGCTGTTGATTGGTTGCAATACACAGGCCATCAGGAACTGTTGGGCTATAATTGTACGGTTTCTGACTCCATATTGAGCTTTATCCATGTGATAATTTGCGTTACCATCGGATGTCATTAAAACGCAGTCTACAAAGCCTTGGGAGCGTGAAGCACCGTGACACATATGGTCAAAAGGCTGCGGAAAACTAGGCATTTGTACGCATGGAAAATCTTTATAAATACCGACTTTTGCGAGAAATGTTGCAACCGCAAATTTCACTCTGCTTCACGCAACCTTTTCTTGCGTAACAGGTTTTATAAATTTGGCCCCATGTCAACATTTGTGTTGGTATCGCTACCTTTCTTCAGTAACCTACTTCATCTCTCAATACAGAAAATGTATTTCAGTTGTGAAATTAAGTCCAAACCTTTTTATTCTGTTTGCATCTTTACAACATTTAACACAACACACAAAATAAAACCCCTCCCTAACCCAGCCTGTCAGTCCGCAGCGTAGAAAACACTATGTGGTTCAGAGGAAGTGTAACCACACTGCAACTGTTTTCGACTCGCCATTATACTATATTGCAGCAAACATCTGTGTTTTGAAATGCGTAACCACTCTTGCGACAGATTTATTGGCATTGATTTGAGGTATGATTGAAAAATGCTGATTATTTGACGGAGTGGAAATAGAATCGGGGTAGGCGGCCAGACTTAGTTTATACCTCTGTGTGTGTGTGTGTTTATTCTCCACAGCCGTACGACAGCCTGCCTACCTCTCAGACCTGCTTCTTCCAGCTGCGTCTGCCTCCGTACTCCAGCCAGGCCGTCATGGCAGAGCGGCTGCGCTACGCCATCAACAACTGCCGCTCCATTGACATGGACAACTACATGCTGTCCCGAAACGTGGACAACGCTGAGGGCTCCGACACAGACTACTGACGCAGGCACTTCTACACATGCACACAAATAAATCATGGCCAGTCGGTCATGGACCGTCTTGGCTGAACACACACAAACCCAGAGATGCTTTGTCATCACTGCACCAGTTGTAGGGAACTCCTGAGCAGACGGGCCACTTTTTAAATCCATTTTATGTTCTTTCAAACAGCACATATCATTTCTCCTTGTGGTTTATTAGCAATTTTTAAATAACACAAAAATCCACACGAGAAGTACATTGAGTGTTGATTTCTTTACCCATTACTCCACATCCCATTTTCAGGGTTTCTGCATGGAGGTATGTTTATTATTTGGAAATGTTTATAGAATATTCAATCAAGTGGAGGAAAAAAGAATATTGTACATTGTGTAAAATGCTTCATTAGGAAAATGTTTTGCATAATACTCATATTTATTGTTTTCATTGCCTATGCCGAGTTTCCCAAAGCATACAGAAAAAAACAATAAATGCTGCATAACTGATTTGTTGTTCAGTTTGTTGTAAAGAAAGACATTTACCGCTCAGAAAACAGACATAACATTTATTTCAGAAGTACAAAAATGACTTTTTTTTTTTTAGGGAGTAACTAAAAGGTGAAAAAATATGTACAGAAAGGAAAACACTACACGTCAAACTATCTGCTCATGTTGGCAAGATCTGATAGGAGGGCTGGATTGGTATTTTTCATCTTTATACAATATTCACTTTAAAGTGACAGCTCTAACAGCAGCCAGTAAGTCTTTCAAAGTAACAACTACACAGACTGCAGTAACAGATGTAGTCTGTACCCAGGAGGCGACCATTGTTCTCTATACAGCTTGTATGAAGAGAAATTAAAGATTACAGCAACTGATAACTCTGGAACTACACGTGAGTATTGTTAACTTTCCAAACCATCTATTAAATTTTGGCAGAAGATTTCCTCTGGGGTCCCTGCAATTGTTCTGCTTCACAACAGCGTTAAGGTTGAAATGTTTCCAGGCACCGTGACCATTTACCGGCCTGAAACTCTCTGAAAGAAAAAAAACTGATCGATAAAGAAAAACAAAGAGCTCTTCACCAATCATAGTTTTGAGTGTTGAGAGATCAAATTGTTCTGTGGATCGATAAACATTACCAACTTAAAAACCCTTGAGGATTTCAAGGTAATTATAAATCAGAAACTGGGCAAAAAATTGTGCCACATGATATTTTGATATTTCAATATTGGGAAATATATCTTAAAGTTAGGCAGCTTTTCTCAACTTGTGTAAAGTTTGTGTTTTTACCCAACAGTGATGGTGTGCTGATGGTATCAGCAGCATGAGGTAGAGGAAACTTAAAGAGAAGCAGATCAAACAGGTAGGGATGCACCGAATCCTCCTCCTCCAGTCCATTAACGCAGTAAACACATTAGTGAAGTAGCTAAACAACGTCCACAGCAGTGTCATTTAGTCGGCTGCTATCTGTAGATGCCTTCATGCACAACTCGTATTCTTTTGAATGTTTCATACGCAAATATAACCGCGGTAATGTTGTGTATTGTTTAGGGTCCTCGCCACCACGAGACAAATCAACTTGAATCATCTTCTTTTGACTGAAAGTGCTGCTAAACATCACAAGTTCCATTTTCACTTTCTCACAGCCTACTGCATTGAACAGTTTTCTTCTGTAAACACCTTCCCGTAATAAACGGTGGGGTCGTTACGTCGATCAGTAGCACGCTTAGTGCTTAGGTTAGTCACGTAGGGTTAGGTGAAAAACTATTCTAGGAAACCGAATGTCGTCAAAAAGCCCAATTTTCGGCCCAATCGTGGATTCGGTGCATCCCTGAAACAAGGTAACAGTCAAAGTACTCTAAATCTAAGTCTCCAGATGTATTGAGCCTTCATTTATATTTCGATCCGTGTTTTCTAAAGAACCCCAGAGCTCATGCTTCCTGTTCATTTGGTCACTCAGTAACCATCTGCCAACATTGTTTTAACTAAACACAGAGCTCCAGTGTTTCCTCACATAGACAGCTGTTTTTTAAACTTAACATGGCGATGTCGACCTGGACCACTGTCTGTGGAGGGTCGAGCATCTCTAAGATCTTGTGACAACTGGGACCAGGTCTTGTAGACCACGTTGCCATAATTGGCTGGTGGAGAGAAGAAGTCTGATCTCAGAGCAGCCGCTTTTGACCGCCATCAGTAAAAAAAAAAAAAAAAATGTACAAGACTTTGAAACATGCTTTTTTTCAAGGCCTTGAATCCTCTGTGGAGACCACAATGAGATCCTGTCTCACCCGGATCAGCTTCTGATTTTTACCACAGCACAAAGCATCCTTTCTCTCTCAAGACAACCAGCCTCCATCTCCCACAGTCCTGGGAGCAATGATGCTCTCCTGTGCCCGCAGGAGTCGTTCCAGACACGGCGAGCTGATCTTAAAGGGGAGCGTCCCATGGCTGAGGCGGGCGCTGGCACCGAGGTGGCGCAGGGGCCCCGAGTGGGAGTCGGTGCTGGAAGAGACTGCGTTGTCCTGGGTCACTTCCTGGCTGCAGCGTGCGGGCAGACGGGAGGCGGAAGCGGTGGTCTGGCCAAGCGAGGATTCAGGCGTCTTCAGGGAGCAGATGGATGACATGTGGAGACATTTGAGATGGGGGAAGGTGTCTGAGGAGCACAGCAACATCGGAGAGGATGGAGGAGGGAGGCATGAAGCTGCTGGAGAGGAAACGGAAACAATATAATAGCTTTCATTTTATAATTAACAGCAGCGTTGTCATCATTACTTAGAATTACTCATGGGGGGCGACAGAAACTACACACTATAGCTTTAATTATGGATGGAATTATAGTGAAAATGTTAGTCTGAGACCAGCAGGACATTTACAACCAAAGCTGAATTCTGACTTTGAATACTTCAACATTCTCGTGTCAATTCTATTCAACACGTTATTGTGTTTATTGTGCTATGAAAGCATTGCCAGTAAAAAGACTTGCCATCTTCCAGGATTCGGTTACATAATCTGATTCTCTTCTTACCATCAGAGCCACAGCACTCTGAACTGATATGAACTGTACATTAACTCCACTGTGCAGGATGTTATTTATTTAGGGCAGCACTAATGACTATCTGCAAAAATCAGACATTCATTTTACTGTCATAGAAACCCTATCCAAAAACCCCTATGAGCCAACGAGGTAGAGATTTAGGGGGAACCAGGACTAGGTGGAGGGATTATATCTCCAACCTGGCCTGGGAATGTTTGGGGTCCCCTGCTGGAGCTGCTGCCCCCCGAGACCGGATAAGCAGACAAAGATGGACGGATGGATGGAGAAGAGAGAAAATATTTCATGTAAAGCATAACTCACTAAATGCAACCTAGGGTCTTTTTGTGATACCCGAGTCAAACTTTTGTTTAAAAGCATAATTACAGACAGAAGCGCCGCTTTAAAGACTTACCTTATTTGTATTTTGGGTCAAAGTGTCTTTTGAATGGAAGTGCTCGGGGCGCTGCTATGATCAAATCAAAATCAACGTTTTTAAAACTCTAAGAGGAATCGACACATGAGACTTTGCTCCAAGTATCACCAAGAGCTCTACACATGAACTTTACGCTATCCGCCATCTCACCAGTCAAAAAGCGTTTGACTCAGGTACATTCACAAAAAGACCCCAGGTTGCATTTTGGCAAGAGTTACGCGTTAAAGGGTAACTGATACTTTTAACCCTCATGTTGTCCTCGGGTCAAATTGATCCGTTTTCCTACAATGTTCTTTTTAATTACCTAAAATAACATGATTGGTTCCACAACGCTTTTTAGCAAGTACACATGTCTACTTTTATTATTTTTGGGGTGTCTTATTCAATTTTATAGCATTGTAAAACAAATGGAAGTGTTTTTGAAATAGTATTGATTAAAAGTTGACATATTCCAGTCTGTGATTATCATCAACATCCATTCCTTTAATTTTAGTCTCAACAATTCCTAATTTCTGCTTTTCTAACTCAAACATTAGGTATAATTTCTTTAAAAAATTAGGTTTGACCATAATTTCCAAAAATAACTGTAAAACTAAAGTTAATAAGTTGGTGAAGTGACAAACATTGAAAGAAGTGTTGAAAAAAAAAGGGACTAAAACCTAAGAAAAAGTTAACATCGATAAAAAGTGTTGATTTTCTATTTTGACGGGGAGACAACACGAGGGTTAAACAATGAGCCTATTTTCCTATGGTTTGTGTCTAAGTTACTGAAATTGCTCCAGTATTAAGACCGACCGTTGCAGTGAAATGTTAATGGGGGGCATTTTAATTCCAAAGGCCAAGGGAACTTTATCAGGATGCATAGTATCCTGATCCATGAAATAACTGGCCTTTAATAATAAAAACCCTGCCTGGTACTGTGCATGTGCGATTCCCAACAAAGATGGAATAGAAGTGAGATGTCTCACTCTGTAGCTAAAACAGAGAGCTCAACACCCAGGGTGAAAATAGGAGCTGCAGCAATGTGCAGTACAACAAATATGGTGGGTTTGTTTTTTAAATTAAACATGTAAATCTATTTTGATAAAACCTCTGAATACAATTTTGAACCTGAAAATGAGCATAATACGGGGGCGATAGATTCATCAATCGATCCTTGCGGTTGTATTATTTTAAACATCGTTACCCTTTGCTTCTTAGCCGGAGTGCAGTCGTCTGTCTGCGTCAGGACTGGTCTGATATGAGGGAACCAACTCTGAAGCATTTCTTCTATCTTCAGTATAATGCTGAGGAAACGTCCACTAGAAGAGAAAAAGAGAGGGAAAAAGAACTGCTATCAGCAAAAGCCCCTTTCACACATCATGCACTGCAACCCTGAACTTATCTATTCTATATATTAGCTGACGGAGCTGTATGTAACAACACAAATGTCCCAGTTTTTTCTCACCCATGATGATTGTGATTGATTTAAAGAAATAATTCCAATAAACCATGTGCACGTTTTTTCCCGTCCCGTCCCAGAATGCCGTGTGAACTAGCCCTCCTCTGCTCCGCAGCGTGTGGATGGTCTGGCAACGTGAGACTAATGTCAAAGTAACTGAAGGAACCAGATAAATGTAGTGGAGTAAAGTGTACAAGATACAGAAAAAAATATTTAGCATAAAATGGAAACACTCAAGTATAGCACAAGTACTTGAGTAAATGTACTTAGTTACAGAGTGCTAACATGTGAAGCTCCTCCAGCCTGAATGGGACATTTGAGTTCTCAGCTGCAGATTACAGAATCAGAGCCGCCCTGCAGCTCAGATGGCTTACGGATGTCTCGCCAATGGCCATTACATAATACCCATAAAGCCTCTGCCAAAGCATAGGCTGCCGTGGCTTCATCTGATTGGTTGACAACACGAAACAGCAAAAAGACTGAATAAATAATAAAAAGCCTGCGAGGGGAGAGAGAAAGAGAGAGAGAGAAAGAGGAGGGGGGAATATGGCAGACTGAGCGTATCTGCATTCCTCTCCCTCTTTGTGATGCTATCTGCATGTACGAGCGTCACATGACGCGTACGGAGGCGGACAAGTCGAGCATGTTCAGGTCCACATGAGAAATGTGACCACACACACACACACACACACCACACACACACACACACACACACACACACAGGAGAAGGACCTTGTTCCATTCACAGGCTATAAATAGAGCAGTAAGCCTCAAAGCGGCTGAAACACACACACACACAGTAAAAACAGTCCAACACAACATGTGTTGTAATGAATCTCCTCTAGGCCAGTATACGCCTACAAGTGTTCTAGTCTGCACCTCATCTCCATGCACGGCTTTACTTTAACGTTACGTCTCACGACTGTACCTGGAGCTCCCAACCAGGAAGTACTAGGTGATGATAGAGCTGGAAATCAGACTACTACAAACTACATCATACTGTAGATGATAGAGCTGTAAATCAGTTTTAAATGAGCGTCCCATGTTTTCCTGGGATTGCCAAACAGATGTCTCGGCATCAGAGACTGCAGTCCGACGGCAGCCAGCTGGAAACCAGCTCCCTAATGACGTTTGTGACGTTACGGGAGGTCGAACAAAGTCCAGGAGGAAAACACGACGCAGGGAAAGAGACATGAGTCTGTAGAAAGTGTCTTTTCAACACGGGTAACGAAACGGTTCTTTATGTTGCAATGAAAACAAAAACCTTGTCCTCGTTGTTACCGTCACCGCTCATTAAACACATGTCTGTCACATTAATGTTGTTCTGCATGTGGTTCATTCTGTGAACTACAATCAATACAACATTTTAAACTATTTTTTTTTTTTTAATACAGTTTTTCCTTCTTTCATTAAAAAAACAAACTGGTCCACACAAGCAGGTAGGGGTGCATGATATATCGACTTAATATCGCTTTCGCAGTATCACGTTGCGCAATATTATATTGAAAGTGTCACAATAAGTATGCAGTATTTTGTGTATTTTGTGTAGCGATGCCTCCCGTCCGTTGACTGCGTGAGTGGCAGAGTGACAGTGTAAATAAAGAAATAGATAGATCAGGAGTGCATGATACTATCCCAAAAACCAGCCTGTTCCAGTTAATACGCCAGAGCTGGCCAAGCAGGCCTCGCTAACACAAAGTAGGACCAGAACTCAAAGACACATGCCAGAGTCACCAATGCTCTAACGAATGACTTGGCCAAAGATATGATGCCCGTCCACACAGCGGATAGAAAAGGCTTCCAGAAGCTTCTGAATGAACCAGACAAACGGCACCTAACCCCATCTTGCATCTCTTTCTCCCAGGTAGCTATCCCACATCTATTTCTCCCAGGTAGCTATCTCACATCTATTTCTCCCAGGTAGCTATCCCACATCTATTTCTCCCAGGTAGCTATCTCACATCTATTTCTCCCAGGTAGCTATCTCGCATCTCTTTCTCCCAGGTAGCTATCTCACATCTCTTTCTCCCAGGTAGCTATCCCGCATCTCTTTCTCCCAGGTAGCTATCCCGCATCTATTTCTCCCAGGTAGCTATCTCGCATCTCTTTCTCCCAGGTAGCTATCCCGCATCTCTTCCTCCCAGGTAGCTATCCCACATCTATTTCTCCCAGGTAGCTATCCCACATCTATTTCTCCCAGGTAGCTATCCCACATCTATTTCTCCCAGGTAGCTATCCCGCATCTCTTTCTCCCAGGTAGCTATCCCACATCTCTTTCTCCCAGGTAGCTATCTCGCATCTATTTCTCCCAGGTAGCTATCTCGCATCTATTTCTCCCAGGTAGCTATCCCGCATCTATTTCTCCCAG
The DNA here is from genome assembly GCA_026937815.1 of Etheostoma perlongum. Classification (NCBI taxonomy): domain Eukaryota; kingdom Metazoa; phylum Chordata; class Actinopteri; order Perciformes; family Percidae; genus Etheostoma; species Etheostoma perlongum. The sequence continues at coordinate 36,899,316 of CM049371.1, forward strand.
GTAGCTATCTCGCATCTATTTCTCCCAGGTAGCTATCCCACATCTATTTCTCCCAGGTAGCTATCTCGCATCTATTTCTCCCAGGTAGCTATCCCACATCTCTTTCTCCCAGGTAGCTATCTCGCATCTATTTCTCCCAGGTAGCTATCCCACATCTATTTCTCCCAGGTAGCTATCCCACATCTATTTCTCCCAGGTAGCTATCCCGCATCTCTTTCTCCCAGGTAGCTATCCCACATCTCTTTCTCCCAGGTAGCTATCTCACATCTATTTCTCCCAGGTAGCTATCTCGCATCTATTTCTCCCAGGTAGCTATCTCGCATCTATTTCTCCCAGGTAGCTATCCCGCATCTATTTCTCCCAGGTAGCTATCTCGCATCTATTTCTCCCAGGTAGCTATCTCGCATCTCTTTCTCCCAGGTAGCTATCCCATCTCTTTCTCCCAGGTAGCTATCTCGCATCTCTTTCTCCCAGGTAGCTATCCCACATCTATTTCTCCCAGGTAGCTATCTCGCATCTATTTCTCCCAGGTAGCTATCTCACATCTATTTCTCCCAGGTAGCTATCCCACATCTCTTTCTCCCAGGTAGCTATCCCACATCTCTTTCTCCCAGATAGCTATCCCACATCTCTTTCTCCCAGGTAGCTATCCCACATCTCTTTCTCCCAGGTAGCTATCCCACATCTATTTCTCCCAGGTAGCTATCCCGCATCTATTTCTCCCAGGTAGCTATCCCGCATCTATTTCTCCCAGGTAGCTATCCCACATCTATTTCTCCCAGGTAGCTATCCCACATCTCTTTCTCCCAGGTAGCTATCCCACATCTATTTCTCCCAGGTAGCTATCCCGCATCTCTTTCTCCCAGGTAGCTATCCCGCATCTCTTTCTCCCAGGTAGCTATCCCGCATCTTTCTCCCAGGTAGCTATCCCGCATCTATTTCTCCCAGGTAGCTATCCCACATCTATTTCTCCCAGGTAGCTAGCCCACATCTATTTCTCCCAGGTAGCTAGCCCACATCTCTTTCTCCCAGGTAGCTAGCCCACATCTCTTTCTCCCAGGTAGCTATCCCACATCTTTCTGTAAGGCGCAGGCAGAGTTTGGAGTCGGATACATTGAATATTTATCATTACGACCGACGTGTGGTCCAGCCGCACTACGGAGCCGTAGAGGAGTCTCACTGTGCACCATGTTATCTATGAATATTGTTACAATGCGTTTTCCCCTAATTGTTTTTACAGGTTCAAAAATACCTAAATTGATCGATATTGTAATATTCATAACCAATATCGCAATATCACATTTTGTCAATATCTTGCAACCCTACAAGCAAGGTAGAAAAAACCTCCGTCCACATGAAAACATAGAAACACGCCATCCAATAGAGCTGCACAATATTAGGAAAATATGCGATAACGGTGAATATCGCGATAATGATATTACTTGTGATAAATAAACAGATATTAAAGAGTTCTCAGTTCAACAAAATGCTTGTTAAATGTATAACTAACTAAAGGAAATCATTTACAACCTCTTTATTGAACTAATTGAACATTGAATTGAATATAAAAAGCAGCAATTACAAAGAATAACAGTTGATGGTGGATCTCTGACACACACACACACACACACACACACACACACACACACACACACACACACACACACACACACACACACACACACACACACACACACACACACACACACACACACACACACACACACACACACACACACACACACACACACACACACACACACACACACACACACACACACACACACACACACACACACACACACACACACACACACACACACACACACACACACACACACACACACACACACACACACACACACACACACACACACACACACACTCTATAAGCAATGACTTGCGGAGTACTGCATTCTGACGCCTCTGTAACGTAATATAATGGGAGAAATGTGTGCAATTGTCAGACGGTGAAGCAGGTTGAAGTATTTCTCTGGTATTTACCCCGTGTTTGGATTCTGAAGGACCCCCATTATTCTCTGGATGCGGTCCATTGCGACGCTCTCCTGGAAACTGCTGAGACCTGCAGCGAGAAAATCAAAAGAGAAATCTGTCAACAGAGCCGCTAGTGGGGCTGTAGACTGCTAGTCTGGTCTACGACACGATACTGCAGTGGGTTGATTATATAGAATCTATATTAATAACGTGACGATTGGATTGGAGTTTGTTACATTCCAAGATGGACATTTTACCTGAGAAGATGTCTTATGACGATGATCCCTCATGGGATACAGACCGGATGGTGGTCTGAGTGCATCATCTCTCCATGAAGCTCCTAAGCTCCTATATCGCGACGCAGTTAGAAACAACAACGAGCTAACTGTTAACGCCGTGTTTCTCACTCCCGCCAACTTACTGCTCATCAGATGTGGAATTACAAAATCATTTCATTTTCACATGCGACTAGGCCAAGATGAGAAGAGGGAGATTTCAATAGTCAGCAAATTCACATTGAAATCATATTTCAATAGTAATTCAAGCATTCAAATAGTATTGTTTTTTTTTGTTACTATTCCAGTTATATTTAACTTTTGGAATTAGTTGCGTGGCTTTATTTTACGTCAACCGAAGCGGGAAAACCTACATAGTGTTGCTTTAAATAATCGGAATCAAGCATTTAATACTTTTAACACTTTAAGTATAGTTTTCCTGATGATACTTAGATGCTTTTTACTTGTAACAGAGTATTTCCATGGTGTGGTATTAGTACCTTTATTGAAGTAAAGGATCTGAACACTTCTTCCACACATATGATCTCAAACCTCACAAGAAAAAGAGGCGAGTCTTGTTGCCAGGATCTATTTAGGAAGGAGTGCAAACAGCCGCTCTGAAGCCCATATCTCACCGAAATTATGAGCACAACAGAGCGTCTTTGATCCACGCTTTCATCTCTGAAGCATTTCTAGTTTAAATGGGATGTTAAATGACCCGTGAGACCTTTGAACCTTGTTTTGTTGGTTCTGCAGCCGTGATATTCTCCAGAATATCCAGAATATCCAGTTTTTTCAGACTGGATATTCAGTTTTAATTATTTCTAAATGAACGCATTAAGTGAGAGAAGAATATTCTTGAGAGCTCCAGAGAGAGTTGTGTGGAGCTGATTGTCTTAATTAGCTTTGTAGCAACTCATTTAGCAACGGCTTGCATGTAACGCATGTTCATTAATATCAAAAATGTACACAAAAACTACAATGTGTTATGATAAAAAACAAAGAGGTGTGGTTTACTATATGAGCAGTGTACTTGTGTTATCACACCATCTGGGTCACATAACAGTGGTATATATATATATATATATATATATATATATATATATATATATATATATATATATATATATATATATATATATATATATATATATATATATATATATATACACACACACACACATATACATACACACACTTTGTTTAAAATACATTTTTGATCTACCCAGGTGCTCCCAAAAATAAACATTTTTAAATTTGATAAAATCACAATTACTTTGTAATTGGGACAGCGCTACTGAGGCTGTTACCTCTGCTCTCGTGCTTTGATCATGTTAACCCTCATGTTGTCCTCGGGTCAAAATGACCCATTTTTCTATATTAATGTTCTTTTTAATTCCCCAAAATAACATGATTGATTCCACCCAACGCTCTTTGCCAAGTACAAATCTCTACTTTCATTCATTTTGGGGCGTCTTATTCAATTTTATAGCATTGTAAAACAAATGGAAGTGTTTTTGAAATAGTATTGAGTAAAAGTTGACATATTCCAGTCTGTGATTATCATCAACATCCATTCCTTTAATTTTAGTCTCAATAATTCCTAATTTCTGCTTTTCTAACTCAAACATTAGGTATAATTTCCTATAAATGAGGGTTATTGACCATGAATTCCAAAAATAACTGTAAAACTAGAGTTTATAAGTTAGTGTTACGTAGTGTTGAAAATTTAAAATAAAGACAAATATTGAAAAATGTGTCAAAAGTGTTGAAAAAAAAAGGGACAAAAAAGTACAAAAAAGTTTAAACATCGATAAAAAGCGTCAACAAAAGTGTTGACTTTCAATTTTGACGGGAAGACAACACGAGGGTTACCTAGCAGGACACAGGACAGTTGCTCTACCGCTGCCTCCATTGCTTGGTGTGTTGTGTTGGTTCTTAACCCTTTAAAAACACCAAAGTCATACAGTAGCATTAACGAAGTGTTGGACTGACTAACTTCACCACAGCAGTAACATCTGCTCCATGCTGTCTGGGTCTGATTAAGGACAACATCCAGTGAAAGGCTTTTATAATCACCCCGCTCTTACATCAACCATCCTCACGGTGTGGTTATCTTGAGCAGAGTGATCTGCACAGACAGTGTCTATTAAGGAACCTGCAGAGTGCTACAGCAAGGGATTGTGAAAGCTGGGATTAGACACTTACGTTCAGAGTACCTGCCTGCTCTCAGGCCCCGCAGGATGGCCGACAGAGGCTGGACGTAGCAGCGCAGCTCCACGCACTGTGGAACAGATAAGTGGGTTAGCATTCATGCCATCGGTGCTGCAGCCAGCTCAGTGCTTTTTAGTCTCGCGTTGCCAGCTCTATCTCCACAGTGCTGTGGTGTAAATTCTGGCTACACCACAGATGCATTCTGGGATGGGAGAAGAAGAAAAAACGCTCTGGGTTGTGTGCATTTCTTAAATCCAATCACAATCGACTTGGGCGGCGCCGAGCTCCGGACGCAGCGACGGCGGCTCTGCTAAATAGTCTCGGGAAGGACCTTATTCTGGTGGAACATTTGCACCCCCGCTAAAGAAAACGTCACATCCAATATTAAATGAAGACAGCACAGTAAAGGCCCGTACACACCGGGACGAATATCGGCGGGCGTTATTCGTCAGCGTTTTTCGACGCGTTTTTTGTGTCACACCAAAGCGATTTTCGCTGACGATGAGCCGAATGAACATGCAAATTCATTATCTGTCACTAGATGGCGCTTAATGTAAAACAGAAACACCCCCGTACATAGGGTGGCGCTGCGCAACTTTGCGCTTCTGATACTCGCTTGCAACTCAGAAGAAGAGCAGAGAAGAAGAGAGCAAGTATTTAGAACATTTCTTCTAAATCAGATATAGCTCTTTATGTTCCGTAACCAAGGAGACCAGCAGCTCAACATTTATTTTGGACATCGTGCTTTGCCTCTTCCTCGTCTTGTGGCAGTGATGACGGTGGCGTATGTCTTCTTCGTTGGTGTGCTCGGTAAGACCGTTTTGTGCTTGAGCGCCGCCAAGTTGTGTTTTACTGTAACTTCAGAAGCACAAGACACGTGAGCAAAAGGGCCGATTTCATTGGTCGGATAGTTTTTGACGCGGCGCGTCAAACCAAAAAAAACGAACCCGAGGCGTTTTTTAAAAAATTACGCTTTTACGCGTGGCGATTTTCGCGTCGGTGTGCACACTCTCATTGACGCCCTTTGTTTAGTCACGACGCGTTAAACGTCGGCGAATATCGCGCGCGAAATTCGTCCCGGTGTGAACAGGCCTTTAACGTGAGCTATTTAAAGTAGCTGGGTACATGGTTAAACCTCTTGGCTCATGCCAGTTTATTGCCGTGCGGACTTCGTCCACAGAAATCCCACCGATCGGTCCCACAACGTCCCAGTTAGAGAGGACACACATGCGTGTTTGGCTGCACATCATTTACAGCTTATCTGAATGTCTTTATTTTCAAAAGGGCTTATTGATTTACTAATGCTGAGTGACTGACGATAACCCATTAACAAGCGCCCCCGTTTGATGCCATTAGTCCGGTGTTAACACGGAAGGTAAATGGCCACAGGCGCTTCAGCGAGAGATGGCCATTAACAGCTGGCAGAAGCTGACGGAGAAGCTGACCACAATCGACAGCTCCACACGTGGCTCGCCGAGCTGTGTGCAGCCTTCATAGACACACGAGACCCAGCAGCACCAGCAAACCGTGACACCTGGGCACCATTAGATCCTCTCACAGGCTAGCGTGTGAAGCCTCCATGCAGCTACGCTCTCATCTCGAGCTGTAGTTACTTTTTATGGTGCACCCCCTTTCTTCCTCCACCTTCCCACTGCTTCTGAAATGTCTGCTATGATTTCCAGGAAGCTGGTGGCCTTCAGTGGTATCCTGCAGGTGAAGAGTAGCCTGTCCCCACCTTCTGCTATCTGTTAGTTACCATTCCTAAATCCCTTCAATGCCATTCAACAAGTTCCCTGACGGTAAAGGCAAAAAAAGAAAATGTCGCAATATTATGCTGTATCGGTTCCCCTCCCCTAAAAGACATTAGCCCTCAGTGAAACAGTTTTCAAAACATCTCACCTTCTGCGAGAATAGATCATTTTCAGTGTCTGGCTGAGTCTTTTCACAGAGGCCGTCTGAACCAGCGCTGTGTGCTCTTTTCCAGGTCGAATGATGCGTTGACTCCACAGAAAGCTGCTCACAAACAGACGTAAATCCCTGATCTGGAGTGGCCGCTGGAGAGTCAGCCTCGACCCCATGGCGGCCTTCATCTTTACAGCCACAGTACTCCCTCCTCCTCCTCTGCTGGGAGTGGGAGCGGCTTTTAGGAGACTCTCTTAAGGATGAGGTGGATGGCAACTCCTCTGCATGCGGAGGACTTAATCTCTTTGGGCCGTCGTAGTCATCCTCGTCGCTGGCGAGCCAGTCAATGGAGTACTCCGAGTCTGAGGTCGACATGTTGCAGCTGGACTCTCAGCCAGCAGAAAGCATCACGGACCTGCCGGGCACACAAACACACCTCGGGTCAAACCATACATTTTCAATGTGTGCAAAACGTTTTTCTTTGCAGTGTGTTTTTTGTGAAATATGTGTAAAAGTAATGCACAAGACATCTGGAATATTTGCATTTAATGCACTTGTGCAGCATGAAAAACATCATTTTAATAAAGATCTGGAACAAGATGATAAAAAATGATAAAAAAATTGTCAAAAACGGACAATTTGACATTTTCGTCCCTTATTCAGACTTTTTTTTTATTAGTTTTCACCAACACCACCTTACTACCACTAGTTTTACACTACTTTCAGAATTCATGGTCAATAACCCTCATTTATATAGAGTTATACCTAATATGAGTTAAAAAAGCAGAACTTATGAATTATTTTGACTAATAGTTAAGATAAGAGGAATGAAAGGGATCAGTTGCATTTGCAAAGAGCGTTTTGTGGTAATTTGGTTAAAAACAAACTCACATTTCAGATATAGACATTTTCTAAAGGGGTCAACAGGAGGGTTACAGTCCCAGTACAGCCAGTTGACATGAAGCCTGAATCCTGCAGACAATACAGCACAGAGCCCCGGGGTGACTGAACAGACAGGCCAGGAGATTTAATACCCCTCCTCTGCCTCTTCCAAATGGGCAGCCTGTCAAACATTATGTAATTAAACACATCCCAACACATGGCTCCGTTTCAGTTCACATGCGCTGCAAGGTCCATCATGTAGATCCACACAACACAAAGACACATGTACACCCAGAAAACAGAGTAGCCCACATTTAAAACAGAACTGATAACAAGCTGGGGAAACTTTAACCAGCAGAGGACACTAAAGCTGCAAAGATTAGTCCTCAACTATACATTTAATCGCCAACTATTTTAATTATCGATTAAACGGTTTGAGTTTTTTTTCAAAAAAGGAGGGTGAGTAAAAAAAACCAGCTTGTTAAAGTTAATATTTGTCTAGCTTTTTCTTCATTCCTATGTGATATATTAGCGTTGTGGACAAAACAAGACATTTGAGCACTTTTTTTTTTTTTTTTTTTTTTTTACTATTCACAGAAAATAACCGACAGATTGATTAATCGACAATGAAAATAATCGTTAGCTCAGGAGGACGCATATGAACCTGACCTGTGTGTTCAGCGTGGTGCAAAGCTGCAGTTCTCAAACAGCCCCTCCATCCCTTTGATGGGGAAGTCTGATGAATCCAGGTGAGCGGTAGGAGCAGCGAAACACCGTCACTTACCACACGTGAACCGTGTCTCTCCCGTCCCGGCTCGGTGAGCAATAGACATGCAGCGGACAGTGCACGCGCTGACGGACCGAGCTCACTGCTGATGGAGTGAAACCATGAAACCAGCAGACGAAGAGAGGAAGAGAGGAAGAGAGGCTACGGGACGCCGAAAACGTGTACGTCCCATAGAAGGCGGGCGGGAGCTCCATGCAGCCCGTGCAGCCTCTCCCTGGGCAACGTGTCCGAGAGGGGCGTGGTCCTCTCTGCGTCGGTCTCGAGCTCATCCTCACCGCCCATGACTGTCTCTCACAACAACACGCGCACACATGCACGAGAAAAAATATCTCTTTCTTTCTCACAGGCGCACACATATGGTAAGAAGTGCGGAAAAAATAAAGAAAAACAGTTAGAGGTACACACGTGTTTACGTCATGACGAGACGATGTACCGCGTCACGGCCCGTGTGCACGGGCAATTAAGCTCTCCCATTGGATAAGAGTCACACTGCAGCACGTGACGAGCGTATGGGCTAAATTTATGCTGCGTTAAATAACATTCTGGACATATCCGTTTTTGTACCAATTTGTCCATGTGTTTGTGTCTAAGTTACTGATGGGAACAACAGTCTTTGAATTTGGTCCAATATTAAGCGTAACAAGCTACAATGTAAGGCTGAATCCCATTTCTCCATCTTACCCCTACCCCTTACCCCTACCCCTTGGCCCTTAAAACCAAGGGGTAAGGGCTAGGGGTGAAAACACCCCCCTATGAAATGGGACACCACTTGGTTACATCACCATACAGTATTGATCACAAACTTCCAAGATGTCTGTCCTTGTATGGTCTTCGGGTCAGTTTGACCCGCATACACAGAAACACACACACACACACATACACAGACACACACAAACGGTTGCATTTTTATAATCTGACCACTGAGAAGCAGATTGCTCTCTCTTTCCCACACCATTTGTCATGTGTCATAACATTTGATACATCAAACTATTTCCTTGCACTATATGCATCGCACCTGCACATCAAGGGTTGGGGGGACAAAAGAGATAAAAACCTCTGCATCACAGTACAGAATCTTCCAAAAACATTGTCTCACTTATTTTTTTCCCAAGATAAGAAAGAGCGGAGTAGATTTTTAACATGAATTATAACCTTATGACAAAAAACGAACCCCACTTCTATTTTTAATTCTGTGCTAGTAGAGACTGATTGCATTCTCTGAACATAGATGTTATCTCACTTGTTTGAACTTGAGATAAAGACAATATTTGGTAATAGATTATGAAGTAGAATTGTATTTCAGAATTGTATTTAAATAAGTCACATGTCAATTTGACCCGAGGGATACGAGAGGGTCCCAAAAGGGAAGACCAATAAAGAGTACAATCATTTTTGTTTAACCCCAAACAGCTTAGAAATGGCCATCGCCAAACTCACCAGACTCCATTTAAATAAACAATACTTTTAAAGTGTATAGAGCAGCATATTTCCACATGTAAATGTTAAATTAAAGGTGTATTTCAAACAAACCGGAGTGGTGTTTTTTGGAACAGTTGAAAGATGAACCAAGGCGGCTTTTGATAGTTTTATATTGTTTCTGTCGACTTTGAATGAAGTGTGTTTTACAACAATAAACTGTTTATTTGAATGTAATCTGGTGGGTTTGGCAATGGAGATTTTGGGGCGGTTTTATGTTATACAAAAACAATCTTTCTCTTTAAAGTGCCCATATTATGAAAAAAATCATTTTTTCTGGGACTTGGGGTGTTATTTTGTGTCTCTGGTGCGTCCACACGCATACAAACTTGGAAAAAAAAAACTATCCATGCTGTTTTGAGTGAATGTCCTCTGCCTTCAGTCTCCGGGTGAGCTGTTCAACATCTGCACGGCTTTCTACGTCACCAAAATAGCTGTGATGAGGTGGCTAACCGTAGCACATGCTATCGCTAGCATGGTAGCTCGTTCTCAATGGCAAAACAATGCTCCAACACACACTAGTTGACCATAATCTCCAAAATAACTACTTCCTGTCCCTGTTCTGCAGGTTTTCCACAAGTGGCCCTGGTCTAGAAGAAGTCTCCCAGCTGATCCTGCCTTGGACTGACCAAAGCTGGAGAAAGAGTTATCAGCTGATGGATCTTACCGAGCTACTGAGCATGTGCAGCTCCCAACAAAGCTAGTATAAAGGGAGATGTCACACTCGGCAGCTAAAACAGAGACCTAAGCACACAGGGTGAAAACAGGATCTGTAGCAATGTGCAGTACAACAAAAATATGGTGTTTTATGAAAATGAAACCATGGAAACCTAATCTGGTACAACCTTAAAGGTAGTGGGGGTGTGGCCTTGACCAACTGCCATGCTTGGCTTGTTTGCAAGCCATGATGTCTCTCTCTCATGGGCGGGCCAATTTCTCTGGGCGGGTAAAGCAGAGAAAGGGGAGGTAACATTTCCCCTTATGACATCATAAGAGGCAGATTCCAGATTGGCCCATCTGAGCTTTTGTCACTGCCTGATGCGAGTTGAGCGCAGATTTGAGTTGCACATGCGCCACTTTGCGACACGTAGCCTACAAGATGCTAACGAGAGACTTCTGTAATGCCAATACAGTAAAAATGGAGCTACTTAACCAAGTTGGCTCACTGCTAGCTTAGCTACAAGTTAGCATCAAACACAACAAAGGCTGTCAGTCGAATGGCGGTTTGAGCTAACGTTAGCAATCAAACAATCATAGATAGCTAAAATGTTTTTGAAATGATTTCCGTCTTCAATTATTGTTTGTATTGTAATGAAAAAAGTTTATTATTTCATGGATTTCACAAATTTCAGTATGACACGTTTTGCCATAACCCATTTAAATCTGAGCATGCACGACTCAAATCTGCACTCGACTCACATCAGGGAGTGACAGCTTTCATTTTCTCAAAGGCAGAGCGGGATAACCAGGGCTCGGTTTACACCTATTGCCATTTCTGGCCACTGGGGGACCGTATGCAGGCTGGGGGAGTGAATTGTTGATGCCATGGGACCTTTAACAAAAAGGGTCTATTTCTGTAGAGATCCGTTCCATAATGTTGTCAGACACTTAGAACAATAATCTGAGCCCGTCAGCGGCAAAAACATCACTTTTTGTGGAAGGAAATTGGAGGTGTTTCCCAATAACTTAAATTCAATTTTATTTTTTTCTTCCTGCTGTTGGCTTCTCTGGCTTTCCTGACTGAGCAGGAATGGTTTGTTAGTTTATTGGTAGACATCTGGGTAGGCCTCAACCAAGACTATTTAAGAAAATCATCTCTCATTGTTCTGGCTCTGCCTTCTCTTTCTCCTTCTCGCCACACCTTCTGGTTTGGGTTTGTTTCACCTCTTCCGTTGCCGTCGTCTTATATCCACACATCTTTCACTCCCCCACACTACTGATACCATTGATTTCACACATGGTTTGACTCTTTTAATAGTTATCTTGTTTCTGTTACAATAAACAATTAATCTGCACTTTAACCTGTCTGGTCGCCCCTCTTTGTTACATGCGTTGAGCCAGTTTGTGACATATGAAATCTTAACAATAGTTATCTCAGGACACTTTGCAGATAGAGTAGGTCTAGACCACACTCCATAATTTACAAAGACACAACAGTTCTGTTAATTCCCCCAAGAGCAAGCATTGCACATTGCAAATTGTGTTGTGGTCTTGCTTAATACTTCACCAATTTCAAAAGCTGTTTTTCCCATTAGACTTAGACAACATAGGAGAAATTTAATAAAGATTTCTGTAGGTCAACAACCCAAAATTCCTGCCAGCTTCAGTAAGAGCCTAGTGAAATGCATTTGATCCCTGGAGTTAACAGTGCTTTGTGTTAAATCCTCTGGTGCCCTCCTACCCCTCGACTATCACTTTTTCACTACATAGTCTGCTCCTTTTTGCTTGGCAATGACTTGCACTTCTACTCAGCTTAAGACCACTGAAACCACAATCGTTCAAGTGTATCATATCCTGTTAGTGATAACATTACACGGGAGGAAGGGAAGAAAGGAAACCTTGAACTTTTTGCACATATTTTCCAACAATGAGCTTTAACATTCAACCATTTGTAGAAGTATAATAAACAATGGACTCATTTCATTTGTCAGAGGGTTTGGATTTTGGTCTGTACCACTCATGGGGAAGTGTGTAACAGAGCCATGATAGCATTGGTTCAAAAATAGATTAAAGAAATCAATACTTGACCAGTACAGAAAGAAATAGACCGAAACATAGCAAGGGAAATGTAAAGGTATCATCATCATACATTATTGTATATCGTTGTATATTGTTGTATGTTGTTGTAAGTTATTGGAAGATCTGAGACATTGTGAGAGATTGTGTGCTGTGATTTGCATTGCATTGCATTTGTTTTGTAATAATATGATATTGTGAATAAGCTCTATGCTTCTGTCTGCTCCTTCTTTTTGGTCTTTGTAAATTCAGATTGTTTTAATTTAGTTGTTTAAAAAAATGTTTTGTTTTTTGCAACATTCACTCTAAGAAATATCTGTAAATTAACAGTTGTATGACTGTAAATTTGAACAGAAATTGTCCCTTGTACGTGATTCACAAGTACATTTCTGTTAATTTACAATATAACAGAAAGTGTTATGTTTTTTTACCATTGACACAGTTATTTTACTGAAAAATTCTGTTTTTTAATTACAGTAGAAAGTAATGAGCTGCCAGTACTTTTTCTGTTATTTTACGGATTCATTTCTTAGAGTGTTGTTGATTGTTCGAGATAAATGCATAACAAATACAAGGTGTTGTGTTGCACATTTAATGTTTGGAGATGTGTAATTGAGTTCCAGGCTGTTAGCCATCTGTTAGCCATAGCCTTTGTGCTGTAGTGAATACTGACTGTAGGTGCAGCTGAGTCATCTGATGAGTCAGGATAAATATAGTCTGGATCAACGGAAGTACATTTCCAGGACAATTGCCTGTGTGATGCCATTCTTAATCTCTGTTCAGTTCAGGAAACAACAACAAACCTCGAGCTACATGCGGAAAAATTGCAAGTTTTGAAGAAAAACATGGATCGTGCAACAACATTTCCTCTCTAACTGGGATATTTTGAGACCGATCGGTGGGATTGCTGTGGACCAAGTCCACACAGAGAGGCACTGGTAAGAGATAATGAGGTTTAACCATGTATCAGCTAATGTAAATAGCTCACGTTGGGGCTAACCTATATTCCAGGTAAGTCGATTTGTCAAGATTTGCAACAACAACCTGTCACATTCACACAGTTCCACATTCATACCTGGAAGCTGCCCAGTACAGCCACAGTCTGATCTGCTGCCACTGAGCAGCTCCACTGGGGCGGTTGGAGGTTAAGGGCCTTGCTCAAGGGCACCTCAGTGGTGGTAATGAGGGAGGGACAAGCGCTGCTCTTTCACTACCCAGATTTTATCCTGTTGCTATGGGGATTGAACCTGCGACCTCCCGGTCACAAGCTTGCTTTTTTAACCCCGGGGCACTGAGTTCCTTGCAGTGGCGCAGGTTCGAATCCGCCCCGCGGCCCTTTGCTGCATGTCATCTCTCCTCTCTCTCCCCTTTCCTGTCTTTACGCTATCTTGTCAATTAAAAGCCCAAAAATAACTGTAAAGAAATAGCTCACTTTAGTGTATAGTGTGAACAGTTGTCATTTATTATTGTGTGTGACATTTTCTTTTGCACGGTGCAAATGTTCCACCAAAACAACTTTTTTCCCGAGACTATTTAGCCACCGTCGTGGCGTCCAGAGCTTAGCGCCGCCCAACCCGACTGTGATTAAGAGTCGGAATCAGAAATACTTCATTGATCCCCAAAGGGAAACTCTGTGAAAAACAAAAAGACTGTTAAAAAGTTAAAGTAAGAAGACGAAAGACGGAGCAACTGCAACAGGCTGCATGCACGTTGGAACACTTAATAATTCGTTTATAGAAATGCAAACAACCCAGAGTTTTTACTTCAGTAAATTATAGAGCGGCTAGACCTGCTCTATCTGTAAATTATAGAGTGGTCTAGACCTGCTCTATTTGTAGATTATAGAGTGGTCTAGACCTACTCTATCTGTAAATTATAGAGTGGTCTAGACCTGCTCTATTTGTAGATTATAGAGTGGTCTAGACCTGCTCTATTTGTAGATTATAGAGTGGTCTAGACCTGCTCTATCTGTAAATTATAGAGTGGTCTAGACCTGCTCTATCTGTAAATTATAGCGTTGTCTAGACCTACTCTATCTGTAAATTATAGAGTGGTCTAGACCTGCTCTATCTGTAAATTATAGAGTCTGGTCTAGACCTGCTCTATCTGTAAATTATAGTCTGGTCTAGACCTGCTCTACCTGTAAATTATAGAGTGGTCTAGACCTGCTCTATCTGTAAATTATAGAGTGGCCTAGACCTGCTCTATCTGTAAATTATAGAGTGGTCTAGACCTGCTCTATCTGTAAATTATAGAGTGGTCTAGACCTACTCTATCTGTAAATTATAGAGTGGTCTAGACCTGCTCTATCTGTAAATTATAGTGTGGTCTAGACCTGCTCTATCTGTAAATTATAGTGTGGTCTAGACCTGCTCTACCTGTAAATTATAGAGAGGTCTAGACCTGCTCTATCTGTAAATTATAGAGAGGTCTAGACCTGCTCTATCTGTAAATTATAGAGAGGTCTAGACCTGCTCTATCTGTAAATTATAGAGTGGTCTAGACCTGCTCTATCTGTAAATTATAGAGTGGTCTAGACCTGCTCTATCTGTAAATTATAAGTGGTCTAGACCTACTCTATCTGTAAATTATAGAGTGGTCTAGACCTGCTCTATCTGTAAATTATAGTGTGGTCTAGACCTGCTCTATCTGTAAATTATAGAGTGGTCTAGACCTACTCTATCTGTAAATTATAGAGAGGTCTAGACCTGCTCTATCTGTAAATTATAGAGTGGTCTAGACCTACTCTATCTGTAAATTATAGAGTGGTCTAGACCTGCTCTATCTGTAAATTATAGTGTGGTCTAGACCTGCTCTATCTGTAAATTATAGTGTGGTCTAGACCTGCTCTATCTGTAAATTATAGAGTGGTCTAGACCTACTCTATCTGTAAATTATAGAGAGGTCTAGACCTGCTCTATCTGTAAATTATAGAGTGGTCTAGACCTACTCTATCTGTAAATTATAGAGTGGTCTAGACCTGCTCTATCTGTAAATTATAGTGTGGTCTAGACCTGCTCTATCTGTAAATTATAGTGTGGTCTAGACCTGCTCTACCTGTAAATTATAGAGAGGTCTAGACCTGCTCTATCTGTAAATTATAGTGTGGTCTAGACCTGCTCTACCTGTAAATTATAGAGCAGTCTAGACATGCTCTACCTGTAAATTGAATTTTGTTTTAGTGACAGCTAAAACGTTTCTGAAATGACTTCCATCTTCTGTTATTGTTTGTAATGAGAAGTTTTATATTTCATTATTCATTATTTCAGTATGACAGTTATGCCGTAAAGCGCTTATATCTGAGTATGCACGACTCAAATCGGGGAGTGACAGTCTCATCTAATTCTCTGCAAGAAAACAAATTTCCCCAAATGGCAAACTATTCCTTGAAATGTATTGAAATTGTATGTTAGTTTAATTGTTTACAAGATAAATCTGAGATGATTGAAAAAATACAAAAAAATATTTTTTTTTATCTCTTTAGGACTCTGAAAATTATTAAAATCAAACGATCTGAGTCGCTGTGTTCACAACACACTCGTGTTTGACAAGGGATTGCAAGTAGAAACACTGCTAATGTATATAATAATCATCAAAACAGTATTTTAGTTAATGTGATTAACTGTTTTTCTACTAAATTAAATATGCACAAAAAAGAACAAAAGTGTGAAACCATTAAAAAACATGTAGTCGGATATATGTCTCCAGCTCGCTTCGTCTGTCAGACTCCTTCACATGGCTGTGTGTGTGTGTGTGTGTGTGTGTGTGTGTGTGTGTGTGTGTGTGTGTGTGTGTGTGTGTGTGGCCCTTTACATGTGACTCTAGATATATTTCAACACAGTTATGTAACTCTGATCCCTCTCTCTCTCTTCATGACATGATCTTAAAAATGTCCTGTTGCATAATTTGGGGGTTGGCCGAATTAGAGACTAAAGTTAGCCGTGTCTGTGTGTGTGTGTGTGTGTGTGTGTGTGTGTGTGTATGTGTGTGTATGTGTGTGTGTGCTTCTGTTCATTTGCCTAAAAACAGCCCTCTTAACAGCACAAACAGAGAAATGAGAAAACGGAGTCTTTCCCGTGCAGAAACTCGAGTGATAAGATAATCTTCTGAAGAGTCCCTCATGTTTTTTTAACCCTACGTGTCCTCCTTGGCTACTAGCAACTGTGTGGAAGAGGGGTGGGGATGGGGGTGGGGGGGTGCGCGGTCACGGAAGGCTTGTATCATGTGGACACTAGTGAAAGAAAAACCCTCATTCCACTTTTGGTTTGTATGGGGACTTAAACCAGCAACCCTCTGCCTGCAGACTGAGCGACTCCCACCCTGCCACATGCAGTGACTAAGGGCACTAAATCACATGCATAACATTTATAATCACCAGTGTGTGGAACCACACTTAACAACATAGGTGAATTATGTATGTCACAATCACTACACTTCCATATTTGTGTCCAACTTTGACTTTACACTTTGTTTCCTTAGTTTTTGGTTCTTTAATCTTTAACAACACATTATATTTTAGTAGCTGATCCAATGTTTTCTAACTAGTACCAGCAGCTGAAAGATAAGTGTAGTGGAATAGAAGTATAAACAAGAATAAAACAAGTAAATCAAGTACAATAAGTACACTTTTGAAAGAGCACACATGTCAATGTTTCTCAAATGGGGATATGCGTACCCCTTGGGGTACTTTGAAGTACTGCATGGGTTACATAAGATTTTATTTTTTTAGGCCTTCAGGATACAGGACAGCTGAACATGTGAAAGGGAAGAAAATAAGGAGTGACATGCATTTGACATTTCACATACATGTATTAATCAGAAATTTAATGATTCTGAACATTTAACATTGCATTTAAGTGTTCTTTAGTTACAGTGTCAGTAAATCAGACACTGCTATATATACACATTATATACTTTGTACATTAGCCTGACAAAGGTTACATGATGTCTCTGCTGTCTGTTCATCTACAAATCCCAGAATACTCAACAAAAACTAAATGTGAGTCACTCCTGGATGCAGCCAGTCGCACCGTAGGTTTGAGCTGCTGAAGTATGCCGCTCACGTGGCCGACGCAGACACACGCAGTATAACATGAGGTTTCATTCACAGCTTTGGCAGGCGTCCAGCTCGTCCTCAGGAAACCCTGCATCCTGCTGTTGACATAGGGCCATTTATTGGCCTCCTGGATCGAGCTGACAATGTGGGTTTTTCAGACGCAGATATAATGGAACAAACAGACTCGATCCAGAGGTCTATCAAAACAGAGACGGCTGGGTTCTACGGCCAACAAAATGCTGACATTATTTAATACGAGGGAAGTGTTAAACCAAACACCACAAACATCCTGTGTTACTTTATCAGCAGCTGTTTGGGCGTCAGACTTTGTCAGCTGGTAAAAATGTTGTTGCTGTTTTTCGACTCTCGGCTGATGAGGGAAAACGTAGCAGGCGATGACAACACCGACACCAGGGGTGGATGGGATGGGGATGGAGATAACGCTACAGACCTGGGACTTTATTTGCAAGAAATTAGCTCAGTACGTTGGAGGGAAAGATTCTTCCTCATAAAAATGTTTTCTTCCTGTTTGATGTCAGCTCTCTGAAAACATTGGTCCTTTAACTTGAGGGGACTGGACCTGGAAAGTCTTGAAAAGAACATTTGACCCATTTTCAAAGTTGTTTTTTCTTTTTTTAGAAATATGGGTTTCTTACAACCAAATTGCCCAAAAAATAACTTGGATGCATTCAATTTCATAGCATTTGAAAAATGTTTTTTAATGTTTTTAGAACAGTATCCTGACTTAACTTGAGACTGACTAAACTCAGAGGATGTTGAGTCAACAATCTTAATTATAAGGCATCATAATTTCTGCCTTTTTTAACTTAAAAATTAGGTATAATGCCATTTAAATTAGGTTTATTGCCCATGGATAAAAGAAAGTGTTGAAAAAAGTGACAAAATCATCATAAATAGCAATATAAATGTTAATTGGTGGTCGACAGGAAGACAACATGAGGGTTAAGGAGTGGAAACCGTGAATATTATGCTTTACTATAAGGAAACCACAATAAAGCTCATACTCAGTTTTTATTTTTTACTTTTACTTCTAATAATTAAGTACATTTATATGGCTTTTGATACTTAAGTACAGTAAATATCAGATTTTTTAGGAGTATTGTTGTAAAAGTTGACTCTAACTTCCACCAAAGTCCTTTTCTGGTAAGATACTTACTACTTTCACTCAAGTATAAGAATGTTTTATAAGAATTGCAGTGCATTACTTTTTGTATATATATATATATATATATATATATATATATATATATATATATATATACAGTATATATATAAATGGTTCATGAGAACAGCCTGGGTTCCCACATGTGTTATGAAAATCAGAAAGCACATCCAACACCTGTACCGTAGCTTAAAGTCCCTTAACCCCCGCGTTGTCTTCTCATCAAAATTTAAAAATCAACACTTTTGTTGACGCTTTTTAACGATGTTTTTAACTTTTTTCAATTTTGTCACTTTTTTGACGTTTAACCTTTAGTTTTACGGTTATTTTTGGAATTTATGGTACATAAACCTCATTTATAGGAAATTATACCTAATGTTTGAGTTAGAAAAGCAGAAATTAGGAATTATTGAGACTAAAATTAAAGGAATGGATGTTGATGATAATCACAGACTGGAATATGTCAACTTTTACTCAATACTATTTCAAAAACACTTCCATTTGTTTTACAATGCTATAAAATTGAATAAGACGCCCCAAAATTAATGAAAGTAGAGATTTGTACTTGGCAAAGAGCGTTGGGTGGAATCAATCATGTTATTTTGGGGAATTAAAAAGAACATTGATATAGGACAACATGAGGACAACATGAGGACAACATGAGGACAACATGAGGACAACATGGGGACAACATGAGGACAACATGGGGACAACATGAGGACAACATGAGGACAACATGAGGGCAACATGAGGACAACATGAGGACAACATGAGGACAACTTGAGGACAACATGAGGGTTCTAAGAAAATTATGATGATATATTTTATTATTTTCAACAAACCAACAGTGAAGTATATTTTGCCTTTTCTGGTCTATATCTCCCCGCCTGCATGTATGTTTTGATGTATGACAGCTTCAGGTTCACAGGAGCTGCAGGTTGTGATAACATCGCCACCAAGAGGAAAATCTCAGTATTACAGCCTGCAGTGTCTGCAATTCAAATATAGAGTCAAGTTATTTTCAGCGATGACAAGTAGTCCTCACTTCCCGTACTCAAGTAGAAGTACAGATACTTGTGTTAAAAATTACTCTGGTAAAAGTAGAAGTACAGCTTTGTTGTCGTACGGACCTCTACAGGAAATCCTTCCTACCACAGGCAATAAAACTTCATCACTGGGTGTAGTAAGACTCTGAGACACCACAGTACTGCACTAGTGCAACCTGCACTATTGGTTTATCTACATATTTATCATTTAAGCAGTTGCACATTTTTGTATTCTCAACTTGTATATATTCAAATATTTGTTCTTGTATTTTATCCTATTATTATTTCATGTATATTGTATCTTAGTATTTCATTATATTTATATTCTGTGCTGTGTGACTGATTTTGCTGCTGTAACACTATAATTTCCCATTTTATTGGGATCGATATCTATCTATCTATCTATCTATCTATCTATCTATCTATCTATCTATCTATCTATTTATCTATCTATCTATCTATCTATCTATCTATCTATCTATCTATCTATCTATCTATTTATCTATCTATCTATCTATCTATCTATCTTACGCAAGTGAAAGTAACAAAGTACAGACTTGGAAATTTCCTTAAAGTACAAAAAGTAAAAGTAGCTGTGAGAATGACAACCATTTTTCATGCACAGCTCCTGGACCACACACGTTACTAGAGTGCATGCTGAGAAACTTCAGTGGATATGGAGAAAAGGCTCTTTATATTACATTGCCTATATGTTAAATGTCTGCCAACAGGCCTAAAACATCCCATATATGATTATTACAGAGACTGGGACTTCAGGTTAATAAGATTCTCACTGAGCAGCAAGATATGAATTTAGTTGTGATTCTGTGAGAATTCACAGATCCAGGTTCAGCAAACATCTCCTCTTATCCACCAGCAGCCTGTCCCTGGAACACACTGTAAGAAACGTGGTCTCTGTCCCAGCCCAGGGTCCACACACCCCAACAAAAACAGACTGTCCCAACCTGCACCACGAAGCACACACACACACACACACACACACAGGGTTCCAGCGTTCCAGCCAATAAGCGACAAGAAGGATTTGGGATAGGGTGACGACCTGCTAATAAGCCCAAGGGGGGGACAAGGGGCATGTTTCTGAGGGACAATGTGGGACACTGCATGCATGCCCCCACCCCCCAACGGGCAGACTCATTGATAGTGGTTTACCCATTTCTAGCACATACAACCTAACATGGTCTATTAATACATTTGTCTTGACTACAGTCCTGGTATGAATATATACTGTATGGATGGATGAAGGATGTCCTGCTCTCTTTGTTTGATTAAAAACAATAAGTAATGGTTTTCTTTTTGCTTCTTTTTTCTTTCTTTTGCTCTGAAATTATTTAAAAGGTCATTAAGGCCCCAGTGACCCAGTTTCAATTTCAGTTCACACACACACACACACACACACACACACACACACACACACACACACACACACACACACACACACACACACACACACACACACACACACACACACACACACAGAGTTATATACAGAAATATTCAGAACGTGCAGCTTTTTTGTGGATTTACAAGTTTTCTTTTATTTCAAGCTCAGTGAAGGGTGTCTGCGGCTGCATCAACATTGATTGAATAAATATTGTATAAATATTATTTCTACTGTTCTTCTCCTACATGCAAACACATAATAAAGTGTGGAGAAGAATGAGTGTCCAAGTGGGACCTGAAAAGACAAAGGCACACATTAGTTTAGTTTGTTCACATTCTGTTTGGTTTACATGCATGAAAGCTTTCTTATTCATTAATAAATTATTCAATGTTTTATACTGTAAGAGGACAGCCTGGAAGCACTTGTCACGAGAGAATCTTCTCTTAAAAGACTGACATTATTCTATACAGGTCTTCTTGTCAATGAATCCCAACACGTGTAGTACTTTACCTGCCCAGGTACTACAGGCAGGTAGTGATGATCGTGCTACTACCTGGCACATGCATCTTTGTTTTTATACAAGGTAAATGTTTGTTACATTGTACAATTAAATTAAATGACATTACATTTTACTGAAAGATCTGAATACTTCTTCCACCTCTCAGACATTTAGTACATATTGTACTTTCTACTCCACTATATTTGTCTGGCAGCTTTAGTTTTTCATCCCCTTTGTGTCCAGTAAAAAGAATATCTCAGGATGTGTTGATGTTGAATGTTTGTTATAGTCATGCATAAAATGCTTGTGAATGCTAATAAAGCTTATTTGCTAAAGGTAAACTGGATTGTTGATGATGATTGCGTAAGAAGTTGAAATAGTGAGATTAGTTGGAAAATTAGGAATGGTTTTAATTATTATGAATTTCGTTGAAATGTTGAATAAAAGCAGTAATTTATTAAACAAAAATGGAATACATTATGTTTTTTTCATAAAAATCACAAAGTATCTCAAAAACGTCATAGTATAGCATGTGTATTATGGTGAAAAAAGGGGTAAAAAGTAATGGTATAGTACAGTATGTAAAAAAAAGTGATAAAAAAGTCATAGTGTAGTATGTCAAAAAATGATAAAAGTCATAGTATAGTATGTCGAAAGAAGTAGTTAAAAATTCATAAAAAGTCATAGTATAGTATGTCAAAAAAAGTGATAAACAAATCATAGTATAGTATGTCAAAAAGTCATAAAAAGTAATAGCATAGTATGTCAAAAAAAGTCATAAAAAGTCATAGTATAGTATGTCAAAAAAGTGATAAAAGTCATAGAATAGTATGTCAAAAAGTCATAAAAAGTCATAGTATAGTATGTCAAAAAAAGTCATAAAAAGTCATCATAGAAGTATGTCGAAAAAAAAAAGTCATAGTATAGTATGTCAAAAAAAAAAAATGATGAAAGTCATAGTATAGTATGTCAAAAAAGTGATAAAAGTCATAGTATAGTATGTCAAAAAAAGAAATAAAAGTCATAGTATAGTATGTCTAAAAAATGATGAAAGTCATAGTATAGTATGACAAAAAAAGTCATAGTGTAGTATGTAAAATAAAAATAGTTAAAAAGTCATAGTATAGTATGTCAAAAAAGTGTTAAAAGTCATAGTATAGTATGTCAAAAAAGAGATAAAAGTCATAGTATAGTATGTCAAAAAAGTAGTTAAAAAGTCATAGTATAGTATGTCAAAAAAAAGTCATAGTATAGTATGATGAAAAAAATAGTTAAAAAGTCATAGTATAGTATGTCAAAATATGATAAAAAGTCATAGTATAGTATGTCGAAAAAGCGTTAAAAGTCATAGTATAGTATGTCAAAAAAGTGATAAAAGTCATAGTATAGTATGTCAAAAAAACAGATAAAAGTCATAGTATAGTATGTCAAAAAAGTAGTTAAAAATTCATAGTATAGTATGTCAAAAAAAGTGAAAAAAGTCATAGTATAGTATGTCAAAAAAGTGATAAAAGTCATAAAACGTCATAGTATAGTATGTCAAAAAAGTCATAGTATAGTATGTCAAAAAAAGTAGTTAAAAAGTCATAGTATAGTATGTCAAAAAAAGTGAAGAAAGTCATAGTATAGTATGTCGAAAAAGAGATAAAAGTCATAGTATAGTAT
The DNA here is from genome assembly GCA_026937815.1 of Etheostoma perlongum. NCBI lineage: Eukaryota > Metazoa > Chordata > Actinopteri > Perciformes > Percidae > Etheostoma > Etheostoma perlongum. Next base: position 36,922,434 of record CM049371.1, read on the forward strand.
GTCAAAAAAAGTGATAAAAGTCATAAAACGTCATAGTATAGTATGTCAAAAAAGTCATAGTATAGTATGTCAAAAAAAGTGATAAAAGTCATAGTATAGTATGTCAAAAAAAGTAAAAAAAAAGGTCATAGTATAGTATGTCGAAAAAAGAGATAAAAGTCATAGTATAGTATGTCAAAAAAAGTGATAAAAGTCATAAAACGTCATAGTATAGTATGTCAAAAAAGTGATAAAAGTCATAAAACGTCATAGTATAGTATGTCAAAAAAGTGTTAAAAGTCATAGTATAGTATGTCAAAAAAGTGATAAGTCATAGTATAGTATGTCAAAAAAGTGATAAAAGTCATAGTATAGTATGTCAAAAAAGCGTTAAAAGTCATAGTATAGTATGTCAAAAAAAAGTCATAAAAAGTCATAGTATAGTATGTCAAAAAAGTGATAAAAGTCATAGTATAGTATGTCAAAAAAAGTCATAAAAAGTCATAGTATAGTATGTCAAAAAAAAAGTAAAAAAGTCATAGTATAGTATGTCAAAAAAGTGATAAAAGTCATAGTATAGTATGTCAAAAAAAGTCATAGTGTAGTATGTCAAAATATGATAAAAAGTCATAGTATAGTATGTCAAAAAAGTGTTAAAAGTCATAGTATAGTATGTCAAAAAAAGTGATAAAAGTCATAGTATAGTATGTCAAAAAAAAGTAGTTAAAAAGTCATAGTATATAGTGTCGATAAAAAAAAAGTCAAAAAAGTGATAAAACAGTCATAGTATAGTATGTCAAAAAAGAGATAAAAAGTCATAGTATAGTATGTCAAAAAAGTGATAAAAGTCATAGTATAGTATGTCAAAAAAGTCATAAAAAGTCATAGTATAGTATGTCAAAAAAAAGAAAAAAAAAGGTCATAGTATAGTATGTCAAAAAAGTGATAAAATTCATAGTATAGTATGTCAAAAAAAGTAAAAAAAAGGTCATAGTATAGTATGTCAAAAAAAGTCATAAAAGTCATAAAACGTCATAGTATAGTATGTCAAAAAAGTCATAGTATAGTATGTCAAAAAAAGTGATAAAATTCATAGTATAGTATGTCAAAAAAGTCATAAAAAGTCATAGTATAGTATGTCAAAAAAGTGATAAGTCATAGTATAGTATGTCGAAAAAGTCATAAAAAGTGATAAAACGTCATAGTATAGTATGTCAAAAAAAGTCATAGATAGTATATGTCAAAAATGATAAAAAAATAGTATGTCAAAAAAGTCATAGTATAGTATAGTATGTAAAAAAAGTGATAAAAGTCATAGCATAGTATGTCAAAAAAGTAGTTAAAAAGTCATAGTATAGTATGTCGAAAAAGCGTTAAAATTCATAGTATAGTATGTCAAAAAAGTGTTAAAAGTCATAGTATAGTATGTAAAAAAGTGATAAAAGTCATAGTATAGTATGTCAAAAAAGTAGTTAAAAAGTCATAGTATAGTATGTAAAAAAAAAAAGTTAAAAGTCATAGTATAGTATGTCAAAAAAAAAGTGATAAAAGTCATAAAAAGTCATAGTATAGTATGTCAAAAAAGTCATAAAAAGTCATAGTATAGTATGTCAAAAAAGTCATAGTATAGTATGTCAAAAAGTGATAAAAGTCATAGTATAGTATGTCAAAAAAGTGATAAAAGTCATAGTATAGTATGTCAAAAAAGTGATAAAAGTCATAGTATAGTATATCAAAAAAGTGATAAAAGTCATAGTATAGTATGTCAAAAAAGTTATAAAAAGTCATAGTATAGTATGTCAAAAAAGTAAAAAAAAAGGTCGTAGTATAGTATGTCAAAAAAGTGATAAAATTCATAGTATAGTGTGTCAAAAAAAGTAAAAAAAAGGTCATAGTATAGTATGTCGAAAAAAGTCATAGTATAGTATGTCAAAAAAGTGTTAAAAGTCATAGTATAGTATGTCAAAAAAAGTGATAAAAGTCATAGTATAGTATGTCAAAAAGTGATAAAAAGTCATAGTATAGTATGTCAAAAAAGTGATAAAAGTCATAGTATAGTATGTCAAAAAAAGTCATAGTATAGTATGATGAAAAAAATAGTTAAAAAGTCATAGTATAGTATGTCAAAAAAGTGATAAAAGTCATAAAAAGTCATAGTATAGTATGTCAAAAAAGTAGTTAAAAAGTCATAGTATAGTATGTCAAAAAAAGTGATAAAAGTCATAGTATAGTATGTCAAAAAAAGTTAAAAAAGGTCATAGTATAGTATGTCAAAAAAGTAGTTAAAAAGTCATAGTATAGTATGTCAAAAAAGTGATAAAAGTCATAGTATAGTATGTCAAAAAAGTCATAGTATAGTATGTCAAAAAAAATAGTATAGTATGTCAAAAAAAGTAAATAGTATAGTATGTCAAAAAAAAAGTCATAGTATAGTATGTCAAAAAAGTGATAAAAGTCATAGTATAGTATGTCAAAAAAAGTCATAGTATAGTATGTCAAAAAAGTGATAAAAGTCATAGTATAGTATGTCAAAAAAGTGATAAGTCATAGTATAGTATGTCAAAAAAAGTCATAGTATAGTATGTCAAAAAAGTGATAAGTCATAGTATAGTATGTCAAAAAAGTCATAGTATAGTATGTCAAAAAAGTGTTAAAAGTCATAGTATAGTATGTCAAAAAAAGTCATAGTATAGTATGTCAAAATATGATAAAAAGTCATAGTATAGTATGTCAAAAAAGTGTTAAAAGTCATAGTATAGTATGTCAAAAAAAGTGATAAAAGTCATAGTATAGTATGTCAAAAAAGTAGTTAAAAAGTCATAGTATAGTGTGTCAAAAAAGTCATAAAAAGTGATAAAAGTCATAGTATAGTATGTCAAAAAAAGAGATAAAAGTCATAGTATAGTATGTCAAAAAAAGTTATAAAAAGTCATAGTATAGTATGTCAAAAAAGTGATAAAAGTCATAGTATAGTATGTCAAAAAAGTGATAAAAGTCATAGTATAGTATGTCAAAAAAAAAAAGTCATAAAAAGTCATAGTATAGTATGTCAAAAAAAGTCATAAAAAGTCATAGTATAGTATGTCAAAAAAAAGTCATAAAAGTCATAAAACGTCATAGTATAGTATGTCAAAAAAGTCATAGTATAGTATGTCAAAAAAAAGTGATAAAATTCATAGTATAGTATGTCAAAAAAAGTCATAAAAGTCATAGTATAGTATGTCAAAAAAAAAAAAAGTCATAAAAATAAAAATCATAGTATAGTATGTCAAAAAAGTCATAGTATAGTATGTCAAAAAAGTAGTTAAAAAGTCATAGTATAGTATGTCAAAAAAAGTGATAAAAGTCATAGTATAGTATGTCAAAAAAAAAAAGTGATAAAAGTCATAGTATAGTATGTCAAAAAAAGTGATAAAAGTCATAGTAAACGTCATAGTATAGTATGTCAAAAAAAAGTCATAGTATAGTAAAAAAAAAAGTGATAAAAGTCATAGTATAGTATGTCAAAAAAGAGATAAAAGTCATAGTATAGTATGTCAAAAAAAGTGATAAAAGTCATAGTATAGTATGTCGAAAAAGAGATAAAACATAGTATAGTATGTCGAAAAAGAGATAAAAGTCATAGTATAGTATGTAAAAAAAAGTCATAGTATAGTATGATGAAAAAAATAGTTAAAAAGTCATAGTATAGTATGTCAAAAAAAAAAAGTCATAAAAGTCATAGTATAGTATGTCAAAAAAGTGATAAAAGTCATAGTATAGTATGTCAAAAAAAGTAAAAAAAAGGTCATAGTATAGTATGTCAAAAAAGAGATAAAAGTCATAGTATAGTATGTCAAAAAAAAGTAGTTAAAAAGTCATAGTATAGTATGTCAAAAAAAGTGATAAAAGTCATAGTATAGTATGTCGAAAAAGAGATAAAAGTCATAGTATAGTATGTCAAAAAAGTGATAAAAGTCATAGTATAGTATGTCAAAAAAGTCATAAAAAGTCATAGTATAGTATGATGAAAAAAATAGTTAAAAAGTCATAGTATAGTATGTCAAAAAAAGTGATAAAAGTCATAAAACGTCATAGTATAGTATGTCAAAAAAGTGATAAAAAGTCATAGTATAGTATGTCAAAAAAGTCATAGTATAAAAGTCATAGTATAGTATGTCAAAAAAGTGATAAAAGTCATAGTATAGTATGTCAAAAAAGCGTTAAAAGTCATAGTATAGTATGTCAAAAAAAGTGATAAAAGTCATAGTATAGTATGTCAAAAAAAGTCATAAAAAGTCATAGTATAGTGTGTCAAAAAAAGTAAAAAAAAGTCATAGTATAGTATGTCAAAAAAAGTGATAAAAGTCATAGTATAGTATGTCAAAAAAAGTCATAGTATAGTATGTCAAAATATGATAAAAAGTCATAGTATAGTATGTCAAAAAAGTGTTAAAAGTCATAGTATAGTATGTCAAAAAAAGAGATAAAAGTCATAGTATAGTATGTCAAAAAAGTGATAAAAGTCATAGTATAGTATGTCAAAAAAAGTAGTTAAAAAGTCATAGTATAGTATGTCAAAAAAGTCATAAAAAGTCATAGTATAGTATGTCAAAAAAGGAAAAAAAGTCATAGTATAGTATGTCAAAAAAGTGATAAAATTCATAGTATAGTATGTCAAAAAAGTAAAAAAGGTCATAGTATAGTATGTCAAAAAAGTCATAAAAGTCATAAAACGTCATAGTATAGTATGTCAAAAAAGTCATAGTATAGTATGTCAAAAAAAGTGATAAAAGTCATAGTATAGTATGTCAAAAAAGTGATAAAAGTCATAGTATAGTATGTAAAAGTCAAAAATGAAAAAAGTCATAGTATAGTATGTCAAAAAACTGATAAAAGTCATAGTATAGTATGTAAAAAAAAAGTCATAAAGTCATAAAAAACGTCATAGTATAGTATGTCAAAAAAAGTCATAGTATAGTATGTCAAAAAAAAGTCAGATAAAATTCATAGTATAGTATGTCAAAAAAGTCAAAAAAAGTCATAGTATAGTATGTCAAAAAAAAAAGTGATAAAAAGTCATAGTATAGTATGTCAAAAAAACTGATAAAAGTCATAGTATAGTATGTCAAAAAAAGTCATAAAAAGTCATAGTATAGTATGTCAAAAAGTGATAAAAGTCATAGTATAGTATGTCGAAAAAGTCATAAAAAGTGATAAAACGTCATAGTATAGTATGTCAAAAAAAGAGATAAAAGTCATAGTATAGTATGTCAAAAAAAAGTTATAAAAAGTCATAGTATAGTATGTCAAAAAAAAGTCATAGTATAGTATGATGAAAAAAATAGTTAAAAAGTCATAGTATAGTATGTCAAAAAAAAAAAAAAGGTCATAGTATAGTATGTCAAAAAAGTGATAAAAGTCATAGTATAGTATGTCAAAAAAATGATAAAAGTCATAGTATAGTATGTAAAAAAAGTGATAAAAGTCATAGCATAGTATGTCAAAAAAGTAGTTAAAAAGTCATAGTATAGTATGTCGAAAAAGCGTTAAAAGTCATAGTATAGTATGTCAAAAAAGTGATAAAAGTCATAGTATAGTATGTCAAAAAAGTCATAAAAAGTCATAGTATAGTATGTCAAAAAAGAAAAAAAGTCATAGTATAGTATGTCAAAAAAGTGATAAAATTCATAGTATAGTATGTCAAAAAAAGTAAAAAAAAGGTCATAGTATAGTATGTCAAAAAAGTCATAGTATAGTATGTAAAAGTTAAAAGTCATAGTATAGTATGTCAAAAAGTGATAAAAGTCATAGTATAGTATGTCAAAAAAGTGATAAAAGTCATAGTATAGTATGTCAAAAAAAGATAAAAAGTCATAAAAGTCATAGTATAGTATGTAAAAAAAAGTCATAGTATAGTATGATGAAAAAAATAGTTAAAAAGTCATAGTATAGTATGTCAAAAAAAGTGATAAAAGTCATAAAACGTCATAGTATAGTATGTCAAAAAAGTCATAGTATAGTATGTCAAAAAAGTGATAAAAGTCATAGTATAGTATGTCAAAAAAGAGATAAAAGTCATAGTATAGTATGTCAAAAAATAAAAGTCATAGTATAGTATGTCAAAAAAGTGAAAAAAAGTCATAGTATAGTATGTCAAAAAAAGTGATAAAAAGTCATAGTATAGTATGTCAAAAAAAAGTAAAAAAAGGTCATAGTATAGTATGTCAAAAAAGTCATAAAAGTCATAAATAGTCATAGTATAGTATCTCAAAAAAGTCATAGTATAGTATGTCAAAAAAAAGTGAAAAAGTCATAGTATAGTATGTCAAAAAACAGATAAAAGTCATAGTATAGTATGTCAAAAAAAGTAGTTAAAAAGTCATAGTATAGTATGTCAAAAAAGTCATAAAAAGTCATAGTATAGTATGTCAAAAAAGTGATAAGTCATAGTATAGTATGTCAAAAAAGTCATAAAAAAGTATAGTATCAAAAAAAAAACGTCATAGTATAGTATGTCAAAAAAAGAGATAAAAGTCATAGTATAGTATGTCAAAAAAAGAGATAAAAGTCATAGTATAGTATGTCAAAAAAAGTTATAAAACGTCATAGTATAGTATGTCGAAAAAAAGTTATAAAAGTCATAGTATAGTATGTCAAAAAAGTTATAAAAGTCATAGTATAGTATGTCAAAATATGATAAAAAGTCATAGTATAGTATGTCAAAAAAGTGTTAAAAGTCATAGTATAGTATGTAAAAAAAGTGATAAAAGTCATAGTATAGTATGTCAAAAAAAGCGATAAAAGTCATAGTATAGTATGTCAAAAAAGTGATAAAAGTCATAGTATAGTATGTCAAAAAAAGTCATAAAAAGTCATAGTATAGTATGTCAAAAAAAGTAAAAAAAAAGGTCATAGTATAGTATGTCAAAAAAGTGATAAAAGTCATAGTATAGTATGTCAAAAAAAAAAAGTCATAGTATAGTATGATAAAAGTCATAGTATAGTATGTCAAAAAAGTGATAAAAGTCATAGTATAGTATGTCAAAAAAGTGATAAAAGTCATAGTATAGTATGTCAAAAAAGTGATAAAAGTCATAGTATAGTATGTAAAAAAAAGTCATAGTATAGTATGTCGAAAAAGAGATAAAAGTCATAGTATAGTATGTCAAAAAAAGTCATAAAAGTCATAGTATGATGAAAAAAAAAAGTTAAAAAGTCATAGTATAGTATGTCAAAAAAAGTGATAAAAGTCATAAAAAGTATGTCATAGTATAGTATGTCAAAAAAAAAAGTCATAGTATAGTATGTCAAAAAAGTATAAAAAGTCATAGTATAGTATGTCAAAAAAGTAAAAAAAAAGGTCATAGTATAGTATGTCAAAAAAGAGATAAAAGTCATAGTATAGTATGTCAAAAAAAAGTAGATAAAAAAGTCATAGTATAGTATGTCAAAAAAGTAAAAAAAAGTCATAGTATAGTATGTCAAAAAAAAAAAGATAAAAAGTCATAGTATAGTATGTCAAAAAAGATAAAAGTCATAGTATAGTATGTCAAAAAAAGTGATAAAAAGTCATAGTATAGTATGTCAAAAAAAGATAAAAGTCATAGTATAGTATGTCAAAAAAGTTATAAAATTCATAGTATAGTATGTCAAAAAGTGATAAAAAAAAAAAGTATGTGATAAAAGTCATAGTATAGTATGTCAAAAAAGTCATAGTATAGTATGTCAAAAAAAAGATAAAAAGTCATAGTATAGTATGTCAAAAAAGTGAGTTAAAAAGTCATAGTATAGTATGTCAAAAAAGTCATAAAAAGTCATAGTATAGTATGTCAAAAAAGGATAAAAAGTCATAGTATAGTATGTCAAAAAAAGTGATAAAAGTCATAGTATAGTATGTCAAAAATATAAAAGTCATAAAAGTCATAGTATAGTATAGTATGTCAAAAAAAAGTTATAAAAGTCATAGTATAGTATGTCAAAAAAAAGATTATAAAAAGTCATAGTATAGTATGTCAAAAAAGAGATAAAAGTCATAGTATAGTATGTCAAAAAAGTGATAAAACGTCATAGTATAGTATGTCAAAAAAAAGTAGTTAAAAAGTCATAGTATAGTATGTCAAAAAAAAGTTATAAAAGTCATAGTATAGTATGTCAAAAAAGTCATAAAACGTCATAGTATAGTATGTCAAAAAAAGTGATAAAAGTCATAGTATAGTATGTCAAAAAATTCATAAAAAGTCATAGTATAGTATGTCAAAAAAGTAGTGATAAAAGTCATAGTATAGTATGTCAAAAAAAGTGATAAAAGTCATAGTATAGTATGTCGAAAAAGAGATAAAAGTCATAGTATAGTATGTCAAAAAAGTAGTTATAAAAGTCATAGTATAGTATGTCAAAAAAAGTGATAAAAGTCATAGTATAGTATGTCAAAAAAAGTAGTTAAAAAGTCATAGTATAGTATGTCAAAAAGAGATAAAAAGTCATAGTATAGTATGTCAAAAAGTGATAAAAGTCATAGTATAGTATGTCAAAAAAGGATAAAAAGTCATAGTATAGTATGTCAAAAAAAGTGATAAAAGTCATAGTATAGTATGTCAAAAAATTCATAAAACGTCATAGTATAGTATGTCAAAAATAGTAGTTATAAAAGTCATAGTATAGTATGTCAAAAAAGTCATAAAACGTCATAGTATAGTATGTCAAAAAAAGTGATAAAAGTCATAGTATAGTATGACAAAAAAAAGTGATAAAAGTCATAGTATAGTATGTCAAAAAAAGTCATAAAAAGTCATAGTATAGTATGTCAAAAAATTCATAAAACGTCATAGTATAGTATGTCAAAAAAAGTCATAAAAAGTCATAGTATAGTATGTCAAAAAAAGTAGTGATAAAAGTCATAGTATAGTATGTCAAAAAAAGTAGTGATAAAAGTCATAGTATAGTATGTCAAAAAAAGTGATAAAAGTCATAGTATAGTATGTCAAAAAAATTCATAAAACGTCATAGTATAGTATGTCAAAAAAGTAGTTATAAAAGTCATAGTATAGTATGTCAAAAAATTCATAAAACGTCATAGTATAGTATGTCAAAAAAAGTAGTTATAAAAGTCATAGTATAGTATGTCAAAAAAGTGATAAAAGTCATAGTATAGTATGTCAAAAAAGAGATAAAAGTCATAGTATAGTATGTCAAAAAAAAAGGATAAAAAGTCATAGTATAGTATGTCAAAAAAGTGATAAAAAGTCATAGTATAGTATGTCAAAAAAAGTTATCAAAAAGTCATAGTATAGTATGTCAAAAAAAAAAGAGTCATAGTATAAAATGTCATAGTATAGTATGTCAAAAAATTCATAAAACGTCATAGTATAGTATGTCAAAAAAAGTAGTTATAAAAGTCATAGTATAGTATGTCAAAAAAAAGTTATAAAAGTCATAGTATAGTATGTCAAAAAAATTCATAAAACGTCATAGTATAGTATGTCAAAAAAAGTAGTTAAAAAGTCATAAATGTCATGATAAAAAGTCATAGTATAGTATGTCAAAAAAGTGATAAAAGTCATAGTATAGTATGTCAAAAAAAGAGATAAAAGTCATAGCATAGTATGTCAAAAAAAGTGATAAAAGTCATAGTATAGTATGTCAAAAAAAGTAGTTAAAAAGTCATAGTATAGTATGTCAAAAAAGTGTTAAAAAGTCATAGTATAGTATGTCAAAAAAGTGATAAAATTCATAGTATAGTATGTCAAAAAAAGTTAAAAGTCATAGTATAGTATGTCAAAAAAGTTTAAAAGTCAAAAAGTGATAAAAGTCATAGTATAGTATGTCAAAAAAAGTTATAAAAAAGTCATAGTATAGTATGTCAAAAAAAAAAAAGTTATATAAAAGTCAAAAAAAGTCATAGTATAGTATGTCAAAAAAGCGTAAAAAAAGTCATAGTATAGTATGTCAAAAAAAGTTTAAAAAGTCATAGTATAGTATGTCAAAAAAGTCATAGTATAGTATGTCAAAAAAAAAAGTGATAAAAATTCATAGTATAGTATGTCAAAAAAGTAAAAAAAAAGTCATAGTATAGTATGTCAAAAAAAAAAAGTCATAAAGTATGTCAAAAAAGTCATAAAAGTCATAGTATAGTATGTCAAAAAAAGATAAAAAGTCATAGTATAGTATGTCAAAAAAAAAGAAATAAAAGTCATAGTATAGTATGTCAAAAAGTTATAAAAAGTCATAGTATAGTATGTCAAAAAAGTGATAAAAGTCATAGTATAGTATGTCAAAAAAGTGATAAAAGTCATAGTATAGTATGTCAAAAAAGTTATAAAAAGTCATAGTATAGTATGTCAAAAAGTGATAAAAGTCATAGTATAGTATGTCAAAAAAGTGATAAAAGTCATAGTATAGTATCAAAAAAGTATGTCAAAAAATGTCAAGTATAAAAAGTCATAGTATAGTATGTCAAAAAAGTGATAAAAAGTCATAGTCAAACAAAAAATAGTATGTCAAAAAAGTTATAAAAGTCATAGTATAGTATGTCAAAAAAGTTATAAAAAGTCATAGTATAGTATGTCAAAAAAGTCATAAAAAGTCATAGTATAGTATGTCAAAAAAGTGATAAAAGTCATAGTATAGTATGTCAAAAAAAGTGATAAAAGTCATAGTATAGTATATCAAAAAAGTGATAAAAGTCATAGTATAGTATATGTGATAAAAAAGTATAGTATATCAAAAAAGTCATAAAAGTCATAGTATAGTATGTCAAAAAGTCATAAAAAGTCATAGTATAGTATGTCAAAAAAAGTGATAAAAGTCATAGTATAGTATGTCAAAAAAGTGATAAAAGTCATAGTATAGTATGTCAAAATAAGTTATAAAAAGTCATAGTATAGTATGTCAAAAAAGTCATAAAAAGTCATAGTATAGTATGTCAAACAAGTGATAAAAGTCATAGTATAGTATGTCAAAAAAGTGATAAAAGTCATAGTATAGTATGTCAAAATAAGTTATAAAAAGTCATAGTATAGTATGTCAAAAAAGAGATAAAAGTCATAGTATAGTATGTAAAAAAGTTATAAAAAGTCATAGTATATAGTAAAAAAATGATAAAAAATAGTATGTCAAAAAAGTGATAAAAGTCATAGTATATAGTATAGTATGTCATAGTATAGTAAAAAAGTGATAAAAGTCATAGTATAGTATGTCAAAAAGTGATAAAAGTCATAGTATAGTATGTCAAAAAAGTAGTTATAAAAGTCATAGTATAGTATAGTATGTCATAGTATAGTATGTCAAAAAGTGATAAAAGTCATAGTAAGTAGTCAAACAAGTATAGTATGTCAAAAAAGTAGTTATAAAAGTCATAGTATAGTATGTCAAAAAAAGTTAAAAAGTCATAGTATAGTATGTTAAAATAGTATGTGCGTCAAAAAAAAAGTGATGAAAGTCATAGTATAGTATGTCAAAAAAGAGATAAAAAAGTTTTCCGTCAAAAAAAATGAAAAGTCATAGTATAGTATGTCAAAAAAAGAGATAAAAGTCATAGTATAGTATGTCAAAAAAGTGATAAAAGTCATATTATAGTATGTGAAAAAAAAAAAAGTCATAGTATGTATGTCAAAAAAAGTCATAGTATAGTATGTCAAAAAAAAGAGATAAAAATAGTATAGATAAAACATATTATCATATTATAGTATGTGATAAAAAATAGTATAAAAGTCATAGTATAGTATGTCAAAAAAAGTGATGAAAGTCATAGTATAGTATGTCAAAAAAGAGATAAAAGTCATAGTATAGTATGTGAAAAAAGAGATAAAAGTCATATTATAGTATGTGAAAAAAGTGATAAAAGTCATAGTATAGTATGTCAAAAAAGAAATAAAAGTCATAGTATAGTATGTCAAAAAAAGTGATAAAAGTCATAGTATAGTATGTCAAAAAAGAAATAAAAGTCATAGTATAGTATGTCAAAAAAGTGATAAAAGTCATAGTATAGTATGTCAAAAAAAGTGATAAAAGTTATAGTATAGTATGTCGAAAAAAGTCATAAAACGTAGTATAGTATGTCGAAAAGTGATAAAAAAGTCATAGAATAGGATGTCAAAAAAAGTCTGAATATTGTGTTGAAAAAAGTGATTGAAAAGAGTGAGTTAATTTTAATTTAAAAAATGTGTGAAATATGTGGTTAAATATCCTATGTTTGCTGTGTAAGGAGAAATAAGTGTGACGTGTGCTGCATGTACACATACCTGACCTTTTCCCTCCGCTCTTCGGTACTGGAGTCACTGACTCTAAAGAAACAAATCCAAACATCCTGTTACCACACAGCATCCCTGCTCACGTCTATGAAAGCAAGGACCCTCTGTGTATGTGTGTGTGCATGTGTCAGTTATCTTCCTTTAAATATCTCCAGAACCAATCGGTAAATATTAATAAAAATGAATGAATCTAAGCGACCGCACAATAAAGGTTGAGGGATAAAAAGCCCAGCTGAAATTCACTTGCTTTTCTCAGATATTCACTCAAATTCAACTAAGGAAAATCATGATTTCCAGTTGCCTTTTTGGCACTCATCAAGACATCAATTTTTTGTCAGATATGGAGGTCTACTACTATGAAATTCACTGAATGGATCTGATTAATTGTTGTATTGCTTTTTTCATTTTTTATTTTGTAGAGAATATTCTTCTATCTTTCGTATAAGGGGAGCCTTTTAGACTTCTTTTGTCTCCCACACTGAAATTGCTTCTATATCGTATGAAGTTGCTTTGAGCTGTCAATTTGTATATTTTGTCTGTAAAATGCTGAATCTGCAGCACGACCGGTAACATTTCTCTTTCAGGTAAATGTAGTCGTACAATGTTTTACTCTGAAGTAGAAGTACACAGTGAGTCAGTAGGCTATGCAGTTGAGTTGCATATTAAGTGCTTTGGCGTCCTTCTGTAAGTTATTTCTGAATACAATTGTTCTGGAGAAAGCTACAAGCACACAGGCCAAGCAATCGGCCGTTTCCAAGCAGGCTCTAAACTAATGCTGTTTAATGTGTACGGCAAATGGAGTAGGGAGAGGAAGGGGCGGCATTATTACAGCAATCAGAAAGGTGTGATTAAGGGCCAGTGGTATTTGGGGAAGGAAAGAAGAGATACAATCATGATGTCTAGGCTGAGGCTGGGGCATTGTAGATTGGCATGGGACTTGGAAAAAAAATAGGAAAGCATGAAGATGGGCTTTGTGAAATATGCAAACAACGACAGAGGGTGAAACATCTACTACTGATGGAATGCACTGGTTTTGCAGAAGAACAGGAGAGATTGTATGTGGAAGTGAAAAGCCTGGGCACTAAAACAATATCACTCAAAACCTGTTAAACCTGTTAAAGAGAACCAACCTGGGACTATAAAATACCATCCTTAAATAGATTTAAATGTATTTATTTGATGAGGACAATGCACATTAATCAACTTTCATGTAAATGCACCCGTGTTAGCCAGTTGCCTAATTTTCAACTATTCCTAGTTATATAGTCTTTATGATTGGAGGCAAAGCAACTACAAAGAAATCATGCAAAGTCCACACAGAACTGGTCAGAACAACCTGGATTCAAACCCACAACTTTCTTGCTGTGAGACAGAAGTGCTAACCACTGAACCACCATGCCGCCATTGTACATTCACGCAACTAGTTTATTCTAGTAAATAGAATACTAAATGGGAACATATTTTTTCCCTATGGGAGTACGCAATAGGCCATAAGGCCATAAGGCATTCATAGAGCTGGAAATTAAAAGAAGAAGAAGAAGAAGAAGAGCTCTGACTCATACATCGTACTTACCTGACATTCTGGCCAGCTCCACGCTGTAGTCAGAGAACTCATGTCGTTTGCTCACAGAACAAACATGAGCCCCAAAATCCTCCACGCTGACATGCTGGATGGTGAGTGTGATGCTGCCGGGGCTGTAGGTGATGGTGTAGCCCTCGGTGCAGTTCTGGTAAGCTTTATGTTTGATGTAGTGACACAGCAGCTCGTTGTGTGGACTCCTCCACTGCACGGACAGCTGAGAGATGTGTGTGTGGTCCTCATAGTGGTACGGACAGGGCAAAGTGACCCGCTGACCCTGCTGACAAAGCACTCTCACAATGCTTCCTGGAGACAGAAGAGCGTGAAAGAGAGATTTGCTGTCACAAACCCAAAAGGTATCTCTAATTATGCAGCTCTACTGTGCTTTTTAGCCTCTTTTAGCTCATAGTTTCTATTTTACACAGAAGTGGTAAAAGTATTCAGATCCTTTACTTAAGTGAGAATACGGATGGTAATGGCGCAGTGGATATGACACGTACCTTTTGAGTGGGAGATCTGGTTTCGATTCCCACTGTAATACATCAATCAATGTGTCCCTGAGCAAGATACTTAACCCCTTGTTGCTCCGCTGTGCGACCACTGACATGTGGAAATTGTAAATCGCTTTGGATTGAAGTGTCAGCTAAATGACACGTAATGTGAAAGTACACTGTGAGAATACTCTACAAGTAAAGGTCTTGCATGCAAAACCTTACTTAAGTAGTTAACAGCTAAATTTAAAGCTAAAGTGCTCACTACTTTTCATGAGGTTGTTTGTACAAGTGGCAATTACGACTTATATTTGCATTTCATGAAACATTTCAGTTTTCTCCGAGTGCGATGATGATAGACAGACTTCCTTAGGTCAACACATAGAGCATGTTACCCTCCTCCTATCAGACCATAGAGCATGTTACCCTCCTCCTATCAGACCATAGAGCATGTTAACCTCCTCCTATCAGACCATAGAGCATGTTACCCTCCTCCTATCAGACCATAGAGCATGTTACCCTCCTCCTATCAGACCATAGAGCATGTTACCCTCCTCCTATCAGACCATAGAGCATGTTACCCTCCTCCTATCAGACCATAGAGCATGATCAGACCATAGACATGTTAACCTCCTCCTATCAGACCATAGAGCATGTTACCCTCCTTCTATCAGCCAAATATCTCCCTGTTATTTCCTTTTATCACAGAGTTACAGACGATAAACGGTTTTGATGGTCAAAAGTAAACTTCATTAGCGGTCACATTTTTTTGATTATTAATGAGTGTTTTTAATTTAAAGGTTTGACTGCATGCTTATTCTGTAGACCAGTTAGTGTTCTCCACAATCCCAGACTTTCATATTGCATGCTTGTTTACATGGAAAGCAAAACAGACAGTAATGTCATGTGTCTATGTCGGGACGGTTGAAACAGCTGTTTCACCTGTCCCTGACCTGGCTGGAACTCCATGGATTTTAAGTAAATGCACAAATATCTGTGTTTATTCAATTATTTATAGAGGCGAGACATGGAAAAGCAGTTTTAGAAAGATGAAAATATATTTGAGCCCACCAGGTGGGGGGGGGTCGAGTTTTCCCATGTTATCCTATGGAGACTGACGGGTTGGGGGGGGGGGCTATTTTGATGTCCAGTGGTCTAACCCACGTAAAAACCTAGTGAAACGACATTTTCCAAAATAGAAACATGATATAAATGGAAAAACCTACTGTTATTGCTGTAAAAATGGCCCGAATCATCCACAGTGCGGATGATATTTCAAAAACCACTTCATACACGCTTCAGGATGACAGCAATTAGTTGTTAACAGACATTTACAAAGGCGCATAGCGCTGCAACAATCTATCTAAAATAACACCTCTTGGAAGTACCATCCATGATATGTAGTAAGATATTAAAGTTGTGGGAAGTTTACATGGCTTAAACTGTATGTTTCATTTGTCCCCCCATGCTGTTTCTTTCGTCCCGTCCAGGAGGGACAGATGAAACATTACGCACGTCCCACCTTTGCGGTAATAACTCCTGAACGGTTTTGTTTAAAGCTGAAAATGCAGCTGTATTTGACAGATGACACGTGTAGGTTGCTACTGACAAAATATTAGCTTTCAGTTGGATACGACCGCTTTGTAAATTACGTTTAATTAAAAAGTGTTTCAACTGTCCCGGCTCTCACCTACCGCCTAAACTGCCAATGCTGTTAGTAAGCTAAAAGTAATGATTAAATGGTTTAAACAGTTAGCTTAAAGTAATGATTAAATGGTTGAAATAGTCAGCTTAAAGTAATGATTAAATGGTTTAAATAGTTAGCTTAAAGTAATGATTAAATGGTTTAAATAGTTAGCTTAAAGTAATGATTAAATGGTTTAAATAGTTAGCTTAAAGTAATGATTAAATTGGTTAGCTTAAAGTAAGGATTAAATGGTTGAAACAGTTAGCTTAAAGTAATGATTAAATGGTTGAAATAGTTAGCTTAAAGTAATGATTAAATGGTTTAAATAGTTAGCTTAAAGTAATGATTATATAAATAGTTAGCTTAAAGTAATGATTAAATGGTTGAAATAGTTAGCTTTAAAGTAATGATTATATGATTAAATGGTTGAAACAGTTAGCTTAAAGTAATGATTAAATTAAAATAGTTGCTTAAATAAGATTAAATGGTTGAAACATTTAGCTTAAAGTAATGATTAAATGGTTGAAACAGTTAGCTTAAAGTAATGATTAAATGGTTAAAATAGTTAGCTTAAAGTAATGATTAAATGGTTGAAACATTTAGCTTAAAGTATTGTATTGCTGGTTGAATTGTTTAGTTAAAAATAATGATTAAACACTTCAAATTATGTGACTGGGTGGCTCAGTTGGTTGAGCGTGCACACATATGCAGAGACTCAGTCCTCGACCCAGTGGCCGCGGGTTTGGTTCCGATCAGTGGTCCTTTGCTGCAGGCCATTCCCTCTCTCTCTCCCCCCTTTCATGCCTAAGCTGTCCTACCCAATAACGGCCTGAAATGACCCAAAAAAAACATTTCAAATGATTTGCTAAAGGTAATGGATAAACGGTTGAAACTACAGTAATATGATTGCTGACCAAGCTAAATATTGACAGTTCAACAATCACAAAATACATTTGGAAATGAATGACGGGTACGTGAGTTCATCTGCCAGGCCGTGGGGGGACCTCAGACCTAAAAGGTTGGGAACCACTGCTTTAGTATCAGAAATGTGAATAATCTAATCAGTAAGATCATCATGTGATGCATGTATCAAAACAAATAGACACGTTCAACTTGTTAAACCGCATCTGATTCTTTGTGTCATGAAACGTACCTTCTCCACCTTCTCCAACCAAATGTGACAGGACCAGTCCGAGGTACAGTGCAGCCGTCCCAGTCTGTTCCAGAGGTGTTCTCCACATTTGGTGATGGATTCACCCCACACATTCAAATACTTGAATGTGTGAATATAATTCAGGAGTATCAAGGACCTGCAGCAAGTTCAGAAACGTTGCCTGCCTCGTCTCACTTTTGTTTTCACAGTTATATCAGTTAACAAGCCGCAACATCATGGTGATGCACTGAATCTATGGTTACAGGCACCACAAGACTCCGTGATATGTGATCATGTGTTTTTGTTTGAGGTGTCTGCATTATTTGGGCAATGGGGAAATCCAAAAGAATTTGTCCATGTTTCATCAAGTTAAACATGTTTTACAGAAGGAGTTAACCAAAACAGCCCATACTGTATAATCATTGACAATTTTCAAATGATAAGTTAAAAGTTCTTAGGGTCAGAGGTGGAAAGTAACTAATTACAATTACTCGGGTTACTGTAACGGAGTAGTTTTCATGTGAACTTTTACTTTATAAAATATGTAATTTTACTTTTACTTATGGTAAGTGTGTTTTGTTCCAAGTATTTTACGCTAATGTATTACTTTTTAATGTTTCTGAGCTCTGTCATTTTTAATTCAATGATCATAAATGACCTATAATAGTAAACCAGACTAACAGTATATAGTTTTTATATTTTTCCCACAAAGTCACAGAATGATTTGCTGCAAAAAGACGCCGCTACAGTCAACCCATTCGTAAGGGTCACAGATTTCTTTGATACACCAAAAAAGCCTGTGTTAGCATAGCCAACCTTTTGAGCCAGGTAAAAGGAAGCAGGCCATTTATTTATAAATATTATTTTGTATATTTGATATTGTAGCACTGTTGTTAATGGCTGGTTTAACTGGTTACATGACTATCACAGAAAAGAAGGAAATTAAAAATGAATACTCTAAAACTCTCTCTGAAAGACAACTCTCTATAACATAAGTCAACTTTGGTCAGACTTTCATAAGATGGAGACATTTACGGGATTGTAAATTAATCAAAACCCTCCCCGAAAAGGCCCTCAGGTATGTAATCTCCTCTGATCTCTCTCCGTCAGTACTCTCGACATATAATTACTCTCTCTCCCCCCTCTCCCATTTCTCCTCAAACTCTCTCTTTACTCTCCCTTTACTTTCTCTCGTGTTTGTGTTGGCCTACTATTTTTACAGTGGGCAATACTCTCTCTCCTCCTTCTCTCCTCTTACTCTCTCTCCTCTCACTCTCTCTCTCCTCTTACTCTCTCTCTCCTCTACTCTCTCTCCTCTTACTCTCTCTCCTCTTACTCTCTCTCTCCTCTTACTCTCTCTCTAGAAACTCTCTCCTCACTCTCTGTCCACTCTCTCTCCTCTTAGAATCAACACAAACTGAGTAACAAATAATAATAATAATAATAATAATAAATTTTATTTATAATGCCCTTTACTCTTTCAAATGAAATCTCAAAGTGCTCCAATACTCTCTCGAGTTACTCTCAGTTTCAAGAATATAACAAAAACACAACAAGCAATAATAAAACACCATAAGACTGAAAATTACTCTCTCAATGACTGTTTAAAAGGCCTTTTCTTCTCTCTCTCTCCTAAGAATGTCTTTAGGCCCTCCTCTTAAAAATCTCTACTCTCTTTTCCTGTTACTCTCTCTCTCCTCTACTTCTCTCCTCTTACTCTCTCTCCTCTCTCTCCTCTACTCTCTCTACTCTCTTCTCTCCTCTTACTCTCTCTCCTCTACTCTCTCTCCTCTTACTCTCTCTCCTCTTACTCTCTCTCCTCTACTCTCTCTCCTCTTACTCTCTCTCCTCTTACTTTCTCTCCTCTTACTCTCTCTCCTCTTCTCTCTCCTCTTACTCTCTCTCCTCTCTCTCTCTCCTCTTACTCTCTCTCCTCTTACTTTCTCTCTCCTTTCTCTCCTCTCTCTCTCTCTCTCTCTCTCCTCTTACTCTCTCTCCTCTACTCTCTCTCCTCTACTCTCTCTCCTCTTACTCTCTCCTCTACTCTCTCTCCTCTACTTTCTCTCCTCTTACTCTCTCTCCTCTACTCTCTCTCCTCTTACTCTCTCTCCTCTTACTCTCTCTCCTCTACTCTCTCTCCTCTTACTCTCTCTCTCCTCTACTCTCTCTCCTCTACTCTCTTTCCTGTTACTCTCTCTCCTCTACTTTCTCTCCTCTTACTCTCTCTCTCCCTCTACTCTCTCTTACTCTTCTCTCCTTACTTTCTCTCCTCTTACTCTCTCTCCTCTTCTCTCTCTCCTCTTACTCTCTCTCCTCTACTCTCTCTCCTCTTACTCTCTCTCTCCTCTACTCTCTCTCCTCTACTCTCTTTCCTGTTACTCTCTCTCCTCTTTCTCCTCTTCTCTCCTCCTTACTCTCTCTCTATTCTCTCTCTCTCCTCTCTCTCTCTCTTACTTCTTTCCTGTTACTCTCTCCTCTACTCTCTCTCCTCTTACTCTCTCTCCTCTTACTCTCTCTCTCCTCTACTCTCTCTCCTCTTACCCTCTGCGCAGCCCTGACACACAGCCGCCGGTCCACACTTCTGACATTTGTCTACAGTTTTAATTGTTATTAACACAGCTGTATATTGTTAAATATGAGGGGCAAACCTGTATTTGTACCAGTGTTTCCGTGGTAACTCTGCTATCGCAGATAAGAACACAGAAGAAGTTATTGAATGCAACTAACTTCAGTTGGTAGAGTAACAGTGTGAGACCTGGACCTGACCTGGACCTGGACCTGGACCTGGACCTGGACCATAGTTCATAAAAATGCAGTGCGGTGACGATACAGACGTCTGTATCGTCACTGCGCTGTCTTTCTGAGCCTATGTGACAATAAAATTTGTTTTGGTTAAAATCAACAAAGAATCGTGAGAATAAACGTTATCACAATATTGATCTAAATAATCGTGATAATCATTTTGGCCATAATTGTGCAGCCCTAAGCCTAATCTCCAAATACTTTGTACATTTCATATTGTTCACATGTAGCTTACTAATAAAGTTTTTCATATCTGCAACAAAGTCTCTCCTGATTGAAATAACCACGTAAAGGTTTATCAAAGTAATCATACTTTTACTACTTTTTAGTAGAATATTTTTGCACTTTTTCCACCTCTGCTTAGTTAACTACACAGCCATGATGAGGTCGGTTTGGACCCTCATTGGGCAGAAATAACATTTGTGTTTGTGTATGAAGGATAAATAAAATGTCACGCCACAACAATCACAGAAATTAGTTTAATATCAATCCGTGCCATTTATACAGATCAACTGAAATCACTTCCATTTCATTTAACTACTGACAACATCAACATGACCACAGTGTACACTGGCACAGCCCCACTATATTTACATATGAACACATCCCACTCATGTTGTGAAGTTGCATTAATTTACAGGTGCTCCACGTCAAATACGGAAAACTCCTCATTGTAATACTTTACACTGAACCCTGCATGAGTACATGCTGTCGTAAACAAATATTATTTATTTTTTAAATGTGAAGAGACTCTGACGTCACGTTTAATGATTTATGACTTGTGTTGTTGACAATAAGCCTCATGCAAGAACCTTTTGTATGAAGACTGAATAAGTTTACATGCCCATTCTTAAATTGACTAAAAAGAGGAATAAAAAAATCATCTTTTGTAAATAGATATAAATGCCTTAATTAAAAAAAAGGAAAATCCAACCTTTTAAGGACACCAATTTTCTTTGTGAATGAATAATGTATTGTAAATAAATAAATGTTCTTCCTTAAAATATAGGGGGCATAAGTATACACCCCCCTATGTATACTTATGCCCCCTGTATTTTAACATAGGGGGGTGTATACTTATGCCCCCTGTATTTTAACATAGGGGGGTGTATACTTATGCCCCCTGTATTTTAACATAGGGGGGTGTATACTTATGCCCCCCTGTATTTTTTAACATAGGGGGTGTATACTTATGCCCCCCTGTATTTTAACATAGGGGGTGTATACTTATGCCCCTGTATTTTAACATAGGGGGGTGTATACTTATGCCCCCTGTATTTTAACATAGGGGGTGTATACTTATGCCCTGTATTTTAACATAGGGGGTGTATACTTATGCCCCCTGTATTTTAACATAGGGGTGTATACTTATTACCCTGTATTTTAACATAGGGGGTGTATACTTATGCCCCTGTATTTTAACATAGGGGTGTATACTTATGCCCCTGTATTTTAACATAGGGGGGTGTATACTTATGCCCCCTGTATTTTAGGGGGTGTATACTTATGTCCCCTGTATTTTAACATAGGGGGGTGTATACTTATGCCCCTGTATTTTAACATAGGGGGGGTATACTTATGCCCCCTGTATTTTAACATAGGGGGTGCATACCCCTGTATTTTAACATAGGGGGGTGTATACTTATGCCCCCTGTATTTTAACATAGGGGGGGTGTATACTTATGCCCTGTATTTTAACATAGGGGGTGTATACTTATGCCCCCTGTATTTTAACATAGGGGGGCATACTTATGTATTTTAACATTGTATACCCCCTGTATTTTAGGAAGGGGGTGTAAAATGCCCCTGTATTTTAACATAGGGGGTGTATACTTATGCCCCCTGTATTTTAACATAGGGGGGTGTATACTTATGCCCCCTGTATTTTAACATAGGGGGTGTATACTTATGCCCCCTGTATTTTAAGGAAGAAAATGTATTTATTTACAATACATTATTCATTCACAAAGAAAATTGGTGTCCATCTTCATGTCACACCATCCCTCCTTTATTTGTGTCACAACACACCTCTGCTCTAAGGACACAATGTTGGCAGCGGTATTAATATTTTCTACCACTGACACGGACACATTTGTTATGTTTTTTCATCTGCTGATTTCTGAAAAGACTTGAAGATGCACTGTGTGAAATTCTTCTTTTTGGTCCTGTATGATATTTTCGTGAAAGAACAAGCAGGCCTTTTAAAACCAATCGGGGGCGTCGATCATTGTACTCATGAACAGGAGACTTTCATCAAGTTCAAATGAGCAATTGGCAACAAATTTGTGCAGTTAAGGAAACCTGGATGATGATGAGAATACAAAAAATGTTCTTGCATGAGGCCCCATTAACCCTCTCACGTCCACTGTTGATTCACATTGCTGTTGTAACCCTGACAGCTTTGTCTGTTCTGAGGCTCGCTGTGGGATAACATGTGCTTGTTGTACCTGAACTGTGTTGTGCAGACCCTCCAAGATCCTGAAAATCAATCATCATGGCCACATCAACGTTATAATCGGGCAATAGATTGAGTGTTTCAGCTTTGGGACCAGGACACAGATTGGTCCTGGACTGAAGTGGCCATCTATTAATCAGTATGCCCTTAGTGTTTAGCTTGAAGAACTTGACTTAGCACCAGTGTTAATCTTTAATTTTGAGAAAAACAGAACGCACAGCACAGAACCTCATCCTCAGGTGGCGGATTACATCCTGTGTGTGCCTATAGCACTACCTCAAACGCCCCGCGGCTGCTGCAAAGTACAAAATGATGTCACAAAACCAATGAGACACGTGAACTTCACTGTACAAAATACATTCCATATTTTACAGTTTTTCCTTCTGCTTGTGCCTGTCTGACGGCTGGTGATGATGCGTGCGGACGCAGCGGTTACTGGATGCCTCTGAACAAACACATGGCAAACACCATGGCGAAGAGCTGCAGAGAGACACCAGGGAAGAAAGAAAGGATTAAAAAAAAACTGCTGGAAAAACAGCTTTCCGTACAGTTATGTTTCTGTAAAATTTACCTGTAGGGTCTTCAAAATGTCTGATTTTTACAATCCATATATTTAAAAAAAAAATTCTCAGTCTCCACTCCACTCCACTTTTCTTGTAATTTAAAAAACCGACATCACTGTCCTGAATCCCTCGCATCAAAATAAGAACAATCTTTTACAATGATTCAGTATTTTAATATAAAGATGAGAGGAAACCTACTTCAATTGTCAGCACCACGATGGCCAGAGCTCCTGCTGTGTAGATGTATGTCTCAAAGTAGTCCACCACTGCAGAGTAACAGCCCTGCAGGAACAAAACACACAGATATGAAGAAGGCCAATGACCCACAAGACTCCATTTAAATTAACATTTTATCATCGTAAAACACGCTTCACTCAAAGTCGACAGAAACAAAACAAAACTTCTAAAAGCTGTCTTTGTTCGTCTATCCACTGTTCCAACAATCACCACCCTGGTTTGGTTGAAGTAAATGCATCCTTTACCGGTTTACATTTGAAAATAAGCTGGCTCTATACACGCTAAAAGTATTTTATATTTGAATGGAGTCTGGTGGGTTTAGCGAAAGCGATCTCTGAGCCGTTTCTGGTTGAACAAAAAGGATTTTAGGTCGATTTCTGTAGGGATCCTTTCCATAATTTTGTCAGACACACCTTTTTTTCACGTTAATGGCAAAAACAGCATGTTTAGTGGATGGAAATTGATGTTGTGCATTTGTCCTATAGGGTTACACTGCCGCCCGATTTGCGGCTAGTAGTGTAGTGGATTGTTTTCAAATTGTTTTTTTACTTCTACTTTCACTTAAAGAGTCTTCCAGCGCTCTGCTTTCATTTTTTTTTTTTTTTTTTTACCCAGAGGTGAGTACTTATCTCATGTTTTCTCTACTGACCTTGTCGTGTCTGAAGACCATGCTGCCGCTCACACACTGCTCCACACTGACGTCTCCGGGGTAACTGTTCCTCTGGCAACAGGCCTCGGGGACCAGCTTACTGGGGCTGAGGAGCCTGAAGAGGCTCTCCTCAAAGTCCTCGGGGCCACTTACGCCACAGCAGTCAAACTGTACAGAGACACACGAAGGGAGGGAACAGCACGTTGTACACATGGATGGCGTTGTTGTCACACTGGGTTGATAACATAAGGAGGGACAAAGGCAAAAGAAAGGAGTGGTAATTATAAAATGGATGCTTCACCGTGGTCATGATGGCGTTCCATGTGGATGTAAAGACGTCGGTGTTGTTGTGTCCTATGTAGTGACGCTTCAGCTCCTTGCTGAAATACTCTCTGGTTAACTGGACAGAGACACAGACACAGTTCAGCAAACAAGTAACAAGGTATCCATCCAACTCAAGCTCAAACTATATTTTCTGTAACCATGAAGCTGCGACAGTTTTGCATGTAATCTGCTCATGTTTGTGAGGATTTGTGCAGATGTTCACATGCAGCTCAAAATGTACGACCACACGTACTGAACATGTTGACTGCACCTGAGCAAACACGTCTGTGTACACTGATGCCAACGTACAGTAGCATAAACAGAAGTGTGTGTGTGGCGGCTGTCCCATCTGTGAGAGTATGAGGGGAAACATTCAGTACGTTTACATGCACACCAATATTCTACTATTATATATACTGAAACATGTCATGTAAACAGCATATTCTGGTACGATATCCCAAACTATGCCTTTTTCCAAATATAGTATATAGACTATGGTTACCTGGTCCTCAGGTCTCTGCAGGGTAAATCCAGACAGCTAGCTAGACTATCTGTCCAATCTGAGGACTATGGTTACCTGGTCCTCAGGTCTCTGCAGGGTAAATCCAGACAGCTAGCTAGACTATCTGTCCAATCTGAGGACTATGGTTACCTGGTCCTCAGGTCTCTGCAGGGTAAATCCAGACAGCTAGCTAGACTATCTGTCCAATCTGAGGACTATGGTTACCTGGTCCTCAGATCTCTGCAGGGTAAATCCAGACAGCTAGCTAGACTATCTGTCCAATCTGAGGACTATGGTTACCTGGTCCTCAGATCTCTGCAGGGTAAATCCAGACAGCTAGCTAGACTATCTGTCCAATCTGAGGACTATGGTTACCTGGTCCTCAGATCTCTGCAGGGTAAATCCAGACAGCTAGCTAGACTATCTGTCCAATCTGAGGACTATGGTTACCTGGTCCTCAGATCTCTGCAGGGTAAATCCAGACAGCTAGCTAGACTATCTGTCCAATCTGAGGACTATGGTTACCTGGTCCTCAGATCTCTGCAGGGTAAATCCAGACAGCTAGCTAGACTATCTGTCCAATCTGAGGACTATGGTTACCTGGTCCTCAGATCTCTGCAGGGTAAATCCAGACAGCTAGCTAGACTATCTGTCCAATCTGAGGACTATGGTTACCTGGTCCTCAGGTCTCTGCAGGGTAAATCCAGACAGCTAGCTAGACTATCTGTCCAATCTGAGGACTATGGTTACCTGGTCCTCAGATCTCTGCAGGTAAATCCAGACAGCTAGCTAGACTATCTGTCCAATCTGAGGACTATGGTTACCTGGTCCTCAGGTCTCTGCAGGGTAAATCCAGACAGCTAGCTAGACTATCTGTCCAATATGAGTTTCTGTTGCACGACTAAAACTACTTTTGAACATACACATGTTCCACCAAAACAACTTCCTTCCTGAGGCTGTTTTGCAGCGGCACCGTGGCTCTGCTTGGCGCTTAGCCCCGCCCAAGACAATTGTGATTGGTGTAAAGAAATGCCGATAAACCAGAGCACGTTTTATCCCATCCCAGAATGCTGTGTGGACTAACCAGACCCTCCTCTGCAGCGCTGTAGAGAATTGTCCGTACTGATTAACTTGCAGCTCCATTTACAATAAACTGAAGCAGAGACTGTACTCACATGTTCCCTGAAGAGGAACGCCAGGATGGCGGCTGCCAGCTCGGCGAGGAAGATGAAGAGGATGAGCATGAAGAACTGAAACCAGTAAAGACAAAAAGGCATAGTGTTAAACCCAGAACTAAATGAATAACACCCCAATAACAAAAATACTGCACAGACTTTCCAAACAAATGCTTCATTACGACTCTACACAGGATTACTCACGATTATATTTTAATAGATTTTAGTAAAAAGATCGTCTCAGTTTAGCATACATCATATTTTTTCTATCAGGTGAAAATAAAGATTTATTAAATAAATATTGATAATAATCTCATACTGTACTTTAATTACATTCCTCTAGATGGCGCACTTGTATTGTTTCACTCTGCTCTTACATAACTGAGAAGGATGAACAGTGACTAACTCAGTTTCCTTCTTGTTGCAGTTTTACCACTGCATCACACACACACACACACACACACACACACACACACACACACACACACACACACACGCATAAAGTGTTAAATGAAATGACACACAAGGATGGCGTATTTAACAGTACTTCTCAGTGTATTCTAGGCCCATTTCTACTTGCTTTATTTAAAATATAACAACATATGATGTGTATGTGACAGATATTATATTTCTGTTCAATATGGACTCTAGAGACACTGGCCTTGACCTAAAAGAGATGAAAAATAAATATGATCTGACTACATGTTAATTGCTGCACTTTAAATCTACTTACATCGTGCTCTTGCTGTGTGTGGACTTCTCAGACCTAATGAGTGAGTCTATACTAAATCTAAACAAAACAAATCAACCTTAAAGCTCCATTGTGTCATTTCTTCAGTTGATTCTTAGCAAAAAAACTTTGTTCTTTCACAAATTAACCAACTAATTAAAGTACAAGCGTAGAATCTGCCATTCAGAATCATTCAGAATACATAGGAGTGACTCACTCCTATGTATTCTGCCATGTGCTTTTACACTCAGTGGCAGAGTGACGAATGCCGGGGAGGGGGGGGATTACTCAGAGACCGCCGGCAGATTTGAAAGCCGGTTGAAGCTGGAGCATCACGCCTATTCTCTAGGACATGTAATGGAGTCGTTAAAAAAGTTAAAAAGATAATTAAAACGACAATGCGACAGGAAAAACAACAAGACCAAGGTTAATATTGGAGTGGCTAACTCGTATTACGCTGGAAGGAACTCTCACGGGCGCTAACTGTGTGTTCGGCCACCGTAGGAGTTAAAACACGCTCGGAATGGGAAGGGGTTTCAACCCAGTAATAGCCAGGTGGTTGTCATATACAATCTCACCGCTAGATGGGAGAAATTCTTACACAATGTAGCTTTAAAAGCACCCAAACATTTGTTCTTTAACATTTGTTCTTTAACAAGCGTTCGTTCTGCATGTTTCAGTCATTTTATTACAGAGTTACATGACTTCACACAGCAGTGCAGGTGAACAGGCTGAAAGCCTGATTTATGGTTCGGTGTCACGTAGATAAGGACCCTACGTCGTAGCCTGACGTGCACCTCTCAACAAAATCTAGACTGCAACAACTGTGATTGGTCCGCTTGGCCGTGGCATGGTAGCACTAGAACAGCAGAAGTGTCGTCAGATCGCAAAATAGCTGCAAGGCCAACATCGCTTAGCCGAGAAATCTAGACGCACGCCAGCGGCAGCAAATGTAATTTGCAGCTAGGGTCAGTCAAATTCTCAAAAAAGGTCAAATTCTGGTCAGGCCAATCACATCGTGTATAGAGTCGGTGGGCGGGCTTAACACGAGGACGGCAGTGATGCGACGGTTCCATGTGAACTCCCTGCTACTTGGAGATTGTCTTGGGAATCGGCTTTGGCCGCGACGCTGGAGGACTTGGAGTTAAGCACTGAAGTCATTCTTAATAATTATAATAATAATAATACATTTTATTTCTAATGCACTTTACATTTAAGACAAACCTGAAAGTGCTACAGGTAAGATCATAAAAGCAAGATAAAAACATCAGTTTAAAATACATATAAATAGTGCAACGACATTATTGTGCAAGGTTAAAACTCATAGGTTCTGCTAAAATTAAATGTTTTTAGTCCTTTTTTAAAGGTCTCAATAATGTGTGGTGCCCTCAGATGGTCGGGGAGGCCGTTCCAAATCTTAAGCTAAGCTTAAAAAAGGAAGAAGTGTTCCGATGGTGAGTTCCCAGATCCAACATCTGGATGTGGGTCTGGCTTGTCAGGCTAAAACATCGCTGGGAGTTGCATCAATCAATCAAATCCAACATTTACACTCCTATAATCTATTCAGCTGATTGAATTTAAATGAATTAGTTTGTATCTGGTTTCCCTTGTTATTTAGATGCTACAGGTACATAAAGCTGTTTAGTGTCACTTTGTGATGCGCAAAAACTCCTGAGTGAAGTGTCGCTTTTTGCAGACAATGTGTCTGTTGTGGCAGAAATACTTAGTAATTTAACTTGATGTTAAATTAGTAATACTGCAGTAAAGTCCTTAAGTACATTACTTGAGTAAACTTTGTATTTAGTTACTTTCCACCCCCGTAAGGTGTGAATGCAGGTATGAAGGGCAGGTGTCGACTCACAAAGAGCAGGAGACACTTGTTCTCCCGGATGGCTCCGCAGCAGCCCAGGAAGCCCAGCAGGAACAGCATGCTGCCCATGGCCAGGATGACGTAGACGCCGGTGAACAGGAGCGGGTTGGCCGCCACAATGTCCCTGAAGCCCATCGGGTCCACCAGCACCCAAACGCCGACACCCAGCAGGAAGGAGCCACCCAGCTGGGAGAGGAAGGGGGATCTACTTCAGATGTTAACTGGACCGAGGGTTCACATTCTCCACCCAGCTGAGGAAACGGAGTCTCCTTACCTGTCTGACCCTTTTCAGCTTCCTACCTTTTGTTTTGCTGCATTATGTTGACCCCGTTATTTCCATTATCTCATCATTATCTCTCCATTATTATCCATTGTTTGTTTCATTGTTGTATCTAGCTTCTGGCTGAGAGACAACGGTTGTCCCTGTAAAAAATAAATCAAGTTGGCAGCACGGTGGCTTCGCTAGGTTCTGGGTTCAAATCTAGAGTTTGCATGTTCTCCCCATGTTTAAGTGGGTTTCCTCCGGGTACTCTGGTTTCCTCTCACCATAAAGACGTGCATGCTGGGTAACTAGGACTGGCTAACACTGGCGCATTTACAGAAATGTTGATTAATGTGCATTGTCCTAATCAAATAAATAAATAAATCCTAAAGTTGAAGCAAGAAGTCGGTCTGTAAACTGTGACGGATGTTTAGAACAGACAGTAATAATCAACATTTGCTTTTCTCCGCCATGTACTTTTGATTAGCTTGCTGGTTTGTTCACAATAGGTCTGATCGTCGGTAGCTCGAGTGTGTTGTCCCGTTGGACCCAGTTCATGTTGCTGCGTTCACAGAAACTAAGCAGTAACTTTAGTGAGTTTTTATAAACATAAAGTATAAAGTGAAGCCAAAACATCTGGATCGCCCCTGGTGGCTTGCTGCAGTATAGGTCATAAACCCCACCTCAATGTTAGCGGATGGGACATGGGCCAAACTAAAAAAAATCAAATTACACGTCAAAAAAACTTTCCCGAAAGATGGTTTCTGTCATGTTTGGTAGTTATGATCTCGCTAATGTCTGCTCATGTGTTTATTTTCCTGATCAGTTTGGTTTTTATTAGTTATTTGATGCTAAACAAACGGGGTGAAACGTCATAATTGACAGTTGGATTTGACTTGTGATTGGTTGAGCAGGTGAATGGGCGGGACTTTGATTCCGCGGCTCCACCGCCCAATCACTACTGCGCAGACTCTGGCTCCAAAATTACAAGATGGCCGACCCTCGTATCTGGGAGATTTTAGCTTCACTTTTGTACAATGGGACGAAGCGGAGACACGTTGTCCATCATTTTTACAATCTATGTTACCGACATGACTACGTTAACAAACTGTAGTTTTCTTTAAATGTTAACTCCAAAGCGCCATCAAATGCAAAGAAGCAGAGTTATGCAACCGTTGCATCTTGTCAGAAAACTGTTAAAAGACCGTGAATGTGTCCCTGAAGGGAGGAGTTCAAATCTGGAGTGATGTGATAGAAGTTTATAAACCAGGTTTGTGTGTGTTGCAGATTATTTAATGTTATATGACCCTCTTTTGAATCATGTTCTGCAGTAGCACTGTTTTACAGCACAAATAAGGGAAGATGCATCAGGGTCATTCAGGTCGGATCCTGTTTTGTTATGTTACAACTGGAAACAATATGAAAAAGACGCTGCATTTTAAATCATTTTACCGAGATAAAGCCACAATGAGAAACAAATAAGTCCTTTTGATTTCGCACCTGGTTTTAGTCAGATGTTAAAGCTCAGAAACAAGAGCGGAGAACTCACAAAGATGAAGAAGTTGAAGATGAACATGAGGTACTTCATACAGCTGAGGCAGTCCCCCTCCATGGCTGAGCCTCGAGCTGAAACCTCCCCCTGCAAACACACACACACACACACACACATACGCACACACACACACACACACAAAAAAACACACACATACGCACACACACAAACACACACACACACACACACACACACACACAAACACACACACATACGCACACACACACAGAAAACACACACACACACACGCACACACACAGAACACACACACACACACACACACACACACAAAAACACACACATACACACACACAGAAACACACACACAGAAACACACACACACACACACACACACACACACACAAAAACACACACACATACGCACACACACACACACACAAAAACACACACACATACACACACACAGAAACACACACACAAACACACACACACACAAAAAACACACACATAGAAACACACACACAGAAACACATACGAAACGCACACACACACACACACACACACACACACACGCAGAAACACACACACACGCAGAAACACACACACACAGAAACACACACACACATATGCACACACACACACACACACACACAAAGTATATAAATTACAATCGATGAATAAACTGCAAGATGCACGAATGTTTATTATTATTTTACTTTATCACTTTAAAACTATAAATAACTGAAAATGAAAATACTGGTCAGCTGCAGCTCTACCAAAACCTAAACCTAAAAATGTTGATGCTTTTTGAGTTCATTTTGCAGGATTTAATAATAGATTACTTATAACTTTAAAGGTTTTTAGAATTTACACAACCAGAAAATTGTCTTGCATCATAAATAAATGTAAAAATCAAATAATTGATGTTGCATAAAGCTGCTGAAGACTAGCGCTTCATTCTGTGTCTCATCTGGAGTCAATATGAGCGAACACAAGAAGCAGGACAGAGAAACATACTTCGCCAGTCACAGTTTTTGTCAGTTCTGGGGACGTGACACTGACAGCCTGTCCCTGTGGGATTGTTTGACACATGGAGGGACATTGGCTGTTGCCGAGGAGGACATTCATCCTTCAGTGGGGGTGTGAAGAGGACCAACTGTGCACTTATGGTCCCTGATGGTGTTTACCAGTTAAAACTAACACTCAGCCAGCTGTCACATCTGAGGGGATGGCGAGCAGTTTAGTTTAATAACAGCAAATTAAATCAAGAGCACGACTACCGTGAGACATACCGTAGTTTGTCCCTTTTTGCAGCAATAAAGATTGAAGTGAATTGAAGTGAGATGAACAAACAGAGAAATGTATCTTTTTGGGGACATCATTTGAATTTGGGAAAAAATTAGAAGTTGGAAAAAAGGTAATAAATCGCAGAATATTGCAATAATCGCATTAATATCGTATCGTGGCATAAGTATTGTGATGATATCGTATCGGGAGGCGTCTGGTGATTCCCACCCCTACTAGCTACCGCTAGCATTAACTGGTAACTTAAGGAAAAGTTAGCTGATTTTCTGTTCTGCTGTACATGCAGATGAATGTCTCCAGTACCCGGAAGTCCGCGCTTATCCGGCGGTAAAACACCCGTTGGATGACGCGCTTCAGAAGGGTTGAAAATGGGAAACTTTCTCTCTTTAGAGTCTAGAAGGGCCCTCGGAGAGCGCGTGGACCTCTGCCAAAGCCAAATGTCTCACAATATTCACTAAAGGGAAAAATAATTAGTGTATCCGCTCCAAAAGTTGAATGGGTTCTTCCTTGGTCTTTGCTACACCTCAACTCAACTTTGATGTCAGTAATATCAACAGAGTCTAAAATAAACTGCAGGAAAGGAAATGTAACATTCAGTTTGGACGGTGAGACTTGTAAGATAGATGGAGGCATTCCTTGAATGTTTTCAGGTCTCTCAGGTTAAAACTACCAGCTGTGTTGTGGCGCTCCCTTTTAACAGCGTTGACACAACAGTTAACACCAGTAATTCCTGCTTATTTCCCGTCTCGCTCTTTGTCTCCCTGTGGCGATGTCTCAGCTGCCTAAATGTGTATATAAAGCCAAATTGACTGCTCTGCATGGAGCTTTTACTTTAATGGAGCAAAATGCTGGGTGCTTTGCTCTCAATGCAATTAAACACAGGTTTTGTGACTGCCAGTGCACTCTGGGTAATTGCTGCCTCTTTGGGTGAGGTCAGGGTTAATAAAATAAGGGCATGTGTGGCGCGGTGGGAATTTTTCTGCACTCGCACTCAGCCTTATTAGCACATCTTTGCAAATTACTCATGTCGGCACAACTACGCAGATAGATCTGTGATTATGAAATGAACAAAGACAGCGTTGCGTGGTAAGAAAACAAGAATACATGAAGAGTTGTCACCAAAAAACAACAACATGCACTGTAGCGACGTCGGAGAGAAAACATGATTACAGTCCCATTTACTGAAACAGACATCCTGATTTAACCACCAGGAGTCATCAATGCAAAAACAACAGCTGCCTCAATTACAAGTAATCATGATTTAATCCTTCATAATTAAATTACTACAATTATAATTACATGATTATATTTGAAACAGCTGTTATACAAGGAAAAACTATTCGAAATTCACAACAGCTGCAGTCTGAATCACCAAAAAAAAAAAAAAAAATGTTGCACTTCAGACTGTAACCTTTTCCATGTGAAAACATGTATGAAGTGTGAAGAAGGGTGTTATTATCTTCTCAGCGGGATCATCATCATCATTTCCTGGCAATTACTTAAGCCACTTCATTTAAAGTCTTCACCCACGAGAGCGACGTGTTCTGGAAATGTCCATTTTGCCGCTATTGACTGACTGACTCATGCAAACTGTGTCCTTTATTTCTCTTTATTAAATTAAATGCAATAATTTTAATTTATGACATTTTGGGAACAAACCACGATGATCATGAATGCATATTACACGCAGGACTAGACTAGACTTTTGGAGGCCATAAGCAGGATTTGCTGTGCTGCACTGGTCCCGTCCAGGCCCCCAGGATGTGCACCGGGCTTAAAAGTCCATTTGAAATAGCGACCAACAGTGGTATTAAAACTTCCCTGTCCATCACTTAATGACTTCTCTGTCCCAAAAAGACATTTTCCCGTAGACTTGAATGAATAAGACATCTGTCAATCAGAGGATAAATCTTTTTGAGCTTCCTAACCTCTGCAAAATGACTAGTCTTACTGTCTGAACAGCTGCAATCCTCGTTCAAGTTAGCAAAGCGTGAAACCGGAAGTAGCCGGATCAGCTGGCGGAGATCTCCATGCTCGAAGGGACACACAGTGCAGGAGCAACGCTGATCATCCGGCTCATTTTATAATCAGCAGCTGAACTTGTTTGGCTTTATTTGCCACTGAGTAGTCTAGATCCACAACGTTCCTCTTCCGGGATTGCTCCGGTCCCACCGGACGTTTCACCAGGTGTCTTTTCAGCAGATGTCCGTTTCCTTCTGCTTTCTTTATGTTGGAATTTTAAACTCCGGTTGATTTATTATTTACTTATCCGTCCAATCTGAGGTTTCTGTTGCATGACTAAAACAACTTTTGAACACCAAAACAAGTTCCTTCCCGAGGCAATTTTGCTGCCCGTGACGATTGTGATTGGTTGAAAGAAATGCCAATAAACCAGAAGAATTTTTTCTCCTATCCCAGAATGCTATGTAGACTAGCCGGACCTTCCTCCGCAACGCTGTGGAGGAAGGTCAGGCAAAGCGAGACTAGCCACTGAGCAACTCCTATAGAAATGAACGGGGCTCTGCCTCCAACGCCATATCCAGGTCTTATTTTACATTCATGGTCCCTACAGCTGTTGCTGTTGGAAAGTGCATGTTTCATTTCGTGCACATGCATATGAACCGATATGAATGCATGTTCACGCATGGCGTGGTTCTTTTCCGAGATGCAGTTTGTAAACACCGTAGTCAGTTCGGATTTATCAAACATAATAAATGAGCTAGTTGTTCAATCTCACTTTTGTCAGGCACAAAGTCACAGAATACAGCCCTGGTTGTGGCTGCAAGCAACAAGGACACACACAGAGACCACAAGAGATGCTCTGCAAGCTAGCTCATCGACTTAACATTACGGTTATTTACCGACATCAAACTGGGAGAGGAAAGAACACAAGTTTACCTGATTGCTGTTCCTTCAATTTACTCTCACATGAAATCTTTTCTCTTTTTGGTGGTCGGTAAATTCTTTTCACCCCGGGCCACCTGAGTAGCTTTTGTTCAGGCTGAACAATCAAATGTTTTTATCTTCAGGGAGCTTTTCTGTGACAGACCTTCTTTCTGTACCTTGAACACAAAGACACTCACACGGCGAGACAGAGTAGTGCTCAGGTTCCTTTTAGGAGCTTTCAAAAATAGATCTGGGGGCAGCTGGGTAATTTCACGCAGCCAGACAGAGAATGGCCACAAATAATTCCCTCTCCCCTGTGCGGTCATGGAGAATCGCTCCGGGCTGGATTCAATAATCTTGCGGCAGCTTCCTGTGGGCCAACACTAGAGATGATTCAGGTGTTGAGTTTGATCAGGTCACACTGGGACGGCCTGAATATGCAGCAGATGTACGTACCTATGTATTAGCATCTGATGTGAGTCTGTGTGAGTTTGCCTGCCTGGAGTGTTCACCCATGTGATGGTGTGTGTCCTGGCATCATACTAGGGCTGGGTCATATGGACCAAAACAAAAAAACATATCTCTGTAGTTTTACATATACATGGTACGATTGTTGAAGTAAGTAAGATGAGACAAAGGGGCCTGAGACACTTTAGCTGGCATCCCAGGGAGAGATAGACTTAAGTAGGTTTTAGGTGAGCATCTTTTGTTTTGGTGCCATCACCATGTTGGCATAACAAACATGACAGCTTGAGCGAGAGATATATGCATCTGGGGGAGACACAGAAACCTCAGAGTTGGGGACATCATGGTTAAACTGTACAGTCTGTCTAAATCTCTTCTCAACCCAGAGCAGGTTTTTTTCCTGCTATCCGAGAATGTATCTGTGGCGTAGCCAGACCTTACTCCAGTAGTAAGGTCTGGCTGGAGAGCAACTACTAAAGTCACAACACTTGGTCTGCTCCCACCAAGGTAATACTCACAAGTTACAAATAATTCACTGACATATTTCCTTTAACTTTCCATTTAAAGATATTCATTTTGCTGATGTGAAAGATTTCACTTCAGCTGTACTTCCACAGTGACACTAATTGCCTGCGACACCTTTATTATGATTTATAATGCCACTAGCCCACACTGTTGAGGACCGCCCAGTCAGCATATGGCAGCAGTGAAACTGGATCCCAGTGTGAATCCCCCAGCTTCCCACAGCCAGACTACGTAAC
The DNA here is from genome assembly GCA_026937815.1 of Etheostoma perlongum. NCBI lineage: Eukaryota > Metazoa > Chordata > Actinopteri > Perciformes > Percidae > Etheostoma > Etheostoma perlongum. The sequence goes on from CM049371.1 coordinate 36,958,052, forward strand.
TGCTTCTGCAGAGATTACCTACCAGTGACAGGACGCTCCAGTCCAATAAATCACAGTGTGAGCAGCTGAAAGGAAGTGCAGCGTCTACAGAAGTGTGTTTCCTCAGCGGACCTGACTGCCTTCATCCATCAGAGCTTAGCAGCAGTGAACAAGGAGAGAAGGATAAACCCAGCGGATTTAATCTTTCTGCATCCTTACATCAGTAATCAGTAAGAGTGCAGGAAGACTGGTATTGATGATGTTGGTAGATCTCAGGTAAATTGGTGTGGCTGCTGCTTTTCTGTAAAGGTCCTGATAGTCTCTGGGACGACCCTCATTTTCAATGTCATCGAGTCAGATTTGAAAGACAAAAACAGAACCACAAAAGAAAGTACAATCAAAAGAAATACAGAACGACAATAAAACATTCAGAATTGGAAAATTATTTGACAAATAAGTTATGATCATATGGATGCAAAGAAAATCCAATTATATAACGCAGTCACAAGTAGAAATTTGCATGGTTAGATTTCCAGATTTCTAAATTGTCCATGAGGCCCAATTAAGTTGGTTTTAATAAAGTGCTGAAATTTGTTCCAGGAGTCAGGTGCACTAAAAGCAGTTTTTCCAAGTTCAGACAGAGCTTGTGGAACATGAAATAAAAGCCCGACAGCAGAGTGAGTCTGATAACGTCCCTCTGAGTAACAGAAGAACTTCTGTAAGGGAAGATGTCAGTTTTCCAATAAGATAGATAAAGAGATACCAGTGAGTAGCACGTCTTTTATGGAGAGAAGACCACCCAACACTTTCATATTAAATACAGTTGTGTACAAAAATATCAATGTCTTAGTGAGGAAACACTTAAAAAAAAATTTTTTTTAATATTCCCGGGTGAAAAAAAGGTTAAATTAAAAAAGTAACTGCATGAAGGTGGATAAGTAATGCTGGAAAAGAGCATTTGGACCCAGCGAAGCGTCACGGTATTGGTTTTAAAAGTTAATTATTACCACTCCCCACTCTCTCTCTGTCCTAGCTGGTGTGGAAACCAGTCACGCAGACAGCTTTCTCCCTTTAAGGGACCGCCACCGCGCCTCATAACCCTAAATATAGCCGGGCAGGGGAGACATCAAATTATCTACTTTCGCACACTTTGACTTTGTAAAGGCTCGAAGATGCATGCCAAATAAAAGCAAGTGGATGAAGAATACATGAAGGTTGGAGGTGGTGTAAGCATCTTCGGAGGGTCCGTATGGACTGAAGTTCCTGCTCTGAATGCTAAACAGATGTGAAAGTACAGAAGTGGAGAAGCAAGAAGAAGTGAAGCTCTCCAGGGGGCACCAGCAATTCCAGAAAATTAGCCAAATCATCAACTACTTTAACAAGGCTCTCCACTTTGGGTCAATAAAGTCTCACTTTTTTCCTCTTTAAGTGCAGCGTGGAAGACACTGCCATGGAAGCAAGTTGAAGAACTCCGCATTGGAAACCTCAAAGGGAGTCGAGGACTCTAATACTGCTGCTTTAAATATGCATCAGGACAAATGTGGAAAGTGACAACATTTTATCATCATTTTGGCATTTCTCTGCAGGATATCAACTGACTCTTCTCAAAATTATAACTAGTGGGTGATGTAGCAGTGTTTTGCCAACGAGAACGAGCTTACGAATGAGAATGGTTAGCCACCTCGTCTCTAGTGACGTAGAAAGCCGTGTAGATGTTGAACAGCTCACCCGGAGACTGAAGGCAGAGGACATTCAGAAACCGTATCACACTCAAAACAGCAAGATAGTTTTTTTTCCAAGTTTTTAAGCATGTGAAAACACCAGAGAGACAAAATATCCAAGAATAAGTGAGTTTAATGAATAGAGGTATCTCCATATGGACACAACGGAGCGGATCAACTGACCGACATTGAGCCATGCAAAAAATGGCACAAAAATGCAAACCGCCTGAGAAATCATTGTGTTGATTAGTTGCACTTAAAAACACTGATGTTCTGCAATATTTCACCTTAATGAGAGAAAAGGCTTTAAGGATAAGGACTACTTCCTCCTCGGACTAACAGTATCTCAGGGAGTAGTTTGCATCTTCAAAAAGTCTCAAAAAACGGGTGTTGGAAAAGGATGAGGTCTTCTTATAATCAGTCTCATTTTATATATAAACCAATATGGCATTCATCTAGTTAGGGTTTTGACCTCTTTCAGTACCAGGAGCTGTCCTGTGTTAACAGTCAAGGACCCGTATCAGTCTGTAGCCAAGTTATTAATTATTCATCTATATCCATGACGTTCCACTTCCGGGACTGCTCAAGTCCTGAGGACTATGGTTACCTGGTCCTCAGATCTCTGCAGGGTAAATCCAGACAGCTAGCTAGACTATCTGTCCAATCTGAGGACTATGGTTACCTGGTCCTCAGATCTCTGCAGGGTAAATCCAGACAGCTAGCTAGACTATCTGTCCAATCTGAGGACTATGGTTACCTGGTCCTCAGATCTCTGCAGGGTCAATCCAGACAGCTAGCTAGACTATCTGTCCAATCTGAGTTTTCGGTTTCAAGACTAAAACTACTTTTGAACGTACACATTCCACCAAAACAACTTCCTTTCCGAGGCTATTTTGTAGCGCACTGTGGCTCCGTTCGGCACTTACAGGTAGCTTTATTTGTCACGCGTGCACAGGTACACAGTGATATGATGCTTTTTGTGGAGCAAGCCTCCGGTCCGCAGCTATTTGAAGCGCCGCCACACACTCTCCTGAAAAGTATCAATGCAGACAGCAACATAGTATACAATACATAACAACATAACAACATAATGCACAGGACAACACACAGTACATGTGGTCACATGAAGCGATTTTTTGAGGTGACTTGGGAGGGTGAGAAACAACAAAAAGGTTTCCGAGGCAGACAGTTCAAAGGGGGAGGGATTGGTTTAAAGAAATGCCAATAAACCAGAACGCTGTGTGGACTAGCCAGACCCTCCTCCACGGCGCTGTGGAGGAAGGTCTGGCATTGCAAGACTACTGATTATTAGATCGTGATTTAAGGTCATTTTCACTGGGAATCGCATGAGCCTCATACTTCTTTTGACACATCTACAGCGGAGTTTAGTGAAATACCACAAAGGCTGTAACCTGTAGTACACCTTGCAAATATGACACAAAGAGTTGATGATCCACATTTTATTTAGAGGCTATATTATGTTTTGCATGATATGTCATTTGATCACAAATTCTTGGTAGTTTGTGTAAAAAACATCTGTTGGCTCAAATGCCTGAAGCTGAATCACGTAAATGTTTTGGGGCAAAGCGAACAAGACGTGCTGCCCCAAGTTGAATTGAGGTAAAAGTGATGTAAGTGTGTGTGCTGACGGTGTACACGCAGACAAGTTTTATCTTAAAATTCATTTAATTATTCAACACATACCAAAAATACAACTTGACTCACTACTGAAAACATGTCATGTTGTAGTGAGCGCTGCGGGTTCTGCTGTTCCAGCCCGTCACTTCAGAGCTGTTCCAGATGTTGACGTAAGGAAGAGGAAGATGTCATCTTCTCCTCTCTGCCGGCTGCTTTAAACTCATAATAACCCTTTCATTTATTTTATACTTCTTTAATAACGAGAAATAGTCTAAATAGTCAGTCAAAAGCTTCAGCACATATATATGTATTACCTTTTTATTCTATATATATATATATATATATATATATATATATATATATATATATATATATATATATATATATATATATATATATATATATATATATAATAAAAAGGTAATCAATCTCAATATATCACAGAATATTGCAATATGTTTAAAATCGCAATAATATCGTATCATGACATAAGTATTGTGATGATATTGTATTGTGAGGCCTCTGGTGATTCACACCCCTTACACACACACACACACACACACATATATTAGTGGTGTCAAACAGATAAAATATTTAATTGTGATTAATCAAATGAATTAACAAATTAATAGTTAACTTGCAATTAATCTAAATTAATCACACATTTTTATCTATTCTAAATGTCCCTTGATTTCTTTTTGTGCCATTATTTTTTCTCATTTTAATGCTCTTATCAACATGGAAAAGTATATATATATATATGTGGAACAGCTGGCTTTTCCTCATTACCTCAATCTCTTTTCTTTCTCTCTTTCTTTGTGAAATGAAGCTGCTTTCAAGTGTTCAAGTGCTGTCAGAAATGTTGAGATCGTCAAATGATCTGACAAAAAAATAATGATCGTGAAACAGTCCACTTGTGCTACACTGGAGGGTTAAAAAAACAACAGGACAACACAAATGGGCCATTTAAGTAACACTCAATGACACTAGATGGCTTTTTGTGGTGTGAACGTGCCCTAAAGCATGTGTGTGCGTGCATAACTATGTTGGCATGACCACGTGTGTGCTGTGTGTGTCACCAGCTGGTTAAGTAGTACACACAGTAGTACACACAGTGAGAAGATGATACTTTGATAATGATACTTTCCAGACTGCAACAGTCAATCATACAGCTCTTTTAGTAAAGCTACATAAATAAACTAATGTGTTTCTATTGAAGTGGATGGAGCTGTTGAACATCAAAAGACATCTAACAGCGTAAATAAGTTGGTTTTAATTGGACTAAATTCCTCTGTGGGGGTTTACATTCATTAGTCTGTCTGCAGCGAGCGGTTTAAATTTGATTATCCATCCATCCATCTTCATCCCCTTATCCGGTATCGGGATGCGGGGGCAGCAGCTCCAGCAGGGGACCCCAAACTTCCCTTTCCCGAGCCACATCAACCAGCTCCGACTGGGGGATCCCGAGGCGTTCCCAGGCCAGGTTGGAGATATAATCCCTCCACCTAGTCCTGGGTCTTCACCGAGGCCTCCTCCCAGCTGGACGTCCCTCCACCTAGTCCTGGGTCTTCCCCGAGGCCTCCTCCCAGCTGGACGTCCCTCCACCTAGTCCTGGGTCTTCCCGAGGCCTCCTCCCAGCTGGACGTCCCTCCACCTAGTCCTGGGTCTTCCCCGAGGCCTCCTCCCAGCTGGACGTCCCTCCACCTAGTCCTGGGTCTTCCCCGAGGCCTCCTCCCAGCTGGACGTCCCTCCACCTAGTCCTGGGTCTTCCCCGAGGCCTCCTCCCAGCTGCACGTCCTTCCACCTAGTCCTGGGTCTTCCCCGAGGCCTCCTCCCAGCTGGACGTCCCTCCACCTAGTCTTGGGTCTCCCCAGGGGCCTCCTCCCAGATGGAGGCATCCTTACAGATGTCCGAACCACCTCAACTGGCTCCTTTTGACGCGAAGGAGCAGCGGCTCTACTCCGAGCTCCTCTCGGATGACTGAGCTTCTCACCCGATCTCTAAGGGAGACCCAGCCCCCCTCCTGAGGAAACCCATTTCGGCCGCTTATACTCTTGATTAGCCGAAGTAAACCAGAACAAGGATATGTTTCTACTGTGTACCGCAATACACAAAAAGAACCACTGTGGCATGTCAAGTCTAACACAAATGTCCTGCAAACTGGGTGTCTGGCGTGACATTTTCTTAACTGTATACACACAGAAAATAGAACTATGCATGCAATTCTTAAAAATTGAAGCTCATTTATCAACAAGACCCCAGAGCTAGGGCTGCACAATAATCAAAATTTCATCAAAATCGCAATATGGATTAGTGCAGGGGTCTTCAACCTCCTTTAGACCAGGGACCCCTAAGCTGAAAGAGAGACCGAGTAGGGACCCCCTACCGCCTATACTGTGGAAGGCACAGTGACTCCTTAAGTTTAACTGTATGGCTACCATAGCAACATTTAGTAAGCTTATATTTAATTTGTAAATACATTTTTTTTTTCATAAATAGGCCAATTTATCTTTGATGTTTAAATTTTGCATTTATATTGATGTACATTTTCAGACTTTTTTTAAATAAACTTTCAAAAATATTTATTTCTTTACATAATTCGCTGGCCCCCCTGCACTAAATCTAAAGACCCCCCCTAGGGGTACCGGACCCCTGTTGAAGATCTCTGGATTAGTGCAATATCTATATTGCAGGGGGTGCGCAATATTTGTTAAAGGCAAAATATGTGCCTGGTGCTGCAGAGACATCCCAGCCAACAAATCATATCCTATAGACCAGGGGTTCTCAACCTTTTGCAAGCTGGGCCCCCCCAAAGCTGGTTCATTGCAGCCCCACACACCATGAACGATAGATAGATAGATAGATAGATAGATAGATAGATAGATAGATAGATAGATAGATAGATAGATAGATAGATAGATAGATAGATAGATAGGCTATTATTTTTAGGCCCACATTATTATTATTAATTTTATTATCATCATCAGTAGCGGTAGGTATGCCTATTATCATTACTAGGCTATTTTTATAATTGGCAGTAGTACCAGACTTCTTATTAGTATTAGTATTATTAGTATTATTATGAGTAGTATTAGGCCTATCATCATTACTAGGCTATTGCTATAATTGGGAATTGGCACCAGACCTCCGATATTAATTTATGCTTTATTATTGTTATTATCATTAGGTCTAATAGTAGGCATCATCTGCCTTTTTTAAAGAAGCTGGCAGGTTGGTGATATTAATGTGAGACCTGAGCCTGCTTTGCCCTGCAAAGATCCTCAATTCTTGGCTCAATGTTTGATAAACATAGCCTCAAATCATCCTCGATTTGTGCACGATCACGGTATTTAGTTTTGAGTGCAGTCATTTTTGAGAATCCTGCCTCACACAAATATGTTGACGCGAAAGGAAGGAGAATCTTCAAGGCGACGTCACAGAGTTCAGCGTATTCCTGCATCAATGATGCCCAGAATGACGAAAGAGGGCGGAGCTAAAGAGTTCCTTCAGTCGACTGTCACTCTTCAGCTCAATAAGCTGTTCCTGCATATCAATTGATAGCTCGTTTGCTGTGCACACAAACGGATCTCGAACCCACGCAAAAGATCGATAATCCTCTTTAAAGTACGCCGCAAATTGTTTTCTCATTGCTGACAGGTGCTCAGACACTGACTGAAACAGGGAGGAGAAATCATGTGACGCGCCTGCATCGGTGATAAAGTCTGCAAGGCTGGGGAACATGTCGACGTTCCCTCGACTGATGCAGAGGTCTAGTTTTTGTGTGAAGGCGTGCACTTTGTCCGCAAGGAGCAAAGTGTGTTTTCTCCCGGCCTTGCAAAGACAGGTTGAGGCCATTCAAGCGGTCAAATATATCGACCAAATAGGACAGAGATGCAAGCCACATAGTGTCATCAGTGCCGTGCGGTGATGTCAGTAAAAGGCTAGGCACTGAGTTATGAAAGCCAGATTACCGAATTTATTGTTTAGGCTAATACTCAATCAAAACAGCAGGCTAAACGTTACGCACAAGCACGGCACACACGCATGGCCGATAGCAAGACATTTCCAATCAATCTATCAATCAAAATCAATCTAAATGTATTTATATAACACTTCACAGCAACCAGCATGGTCCAAAGTGCTTAACAGAATGAGTAAAATTACATCATCCAATAGAAAGAGTGAGCATAGAAAACAGTCAAATCAAAAGAAACAAAAGAATGAAGTCGTCACACCGCTGCTACGAATTAAAAGCCAGACTGAACAGATATGTTTTGAGTTTGTACCTAAAAAGAGCGAATATGGGGGGGGGTAACTTGTTCCTGAGTCTCGGGGCAGCAACCGCAAAAGCCTGATCACCACACCGTTTATACCTGGACCTTAGGACTTCTAAAACTCGCTGATTTGAAGACCGCAATGACAGTTCCCGCAAAGTTAAGATTTCAGACAAATACTCTGGGTGACATATTCTCTCTCTCTCTCTCTCTCTCTCTCTCTCTCTCTCACACACACACGTTAATGTCCAGCATCAGAATGCAAGTTATGAAACCATCTTTGTTCTAATTATTGCACAGCGGCCAATTATGTTTGTCAGTCCCAGTCAGCAACAATGAAGACACACACTGCTCAACTGAATATGAAGGCAAATGGCTTAACTAAGCCCAGAATAGTTTCTGACTCACCAATCGGTAGATTATTGGTACATAAAATCCATCCGACGCTCTTTCCTCGTGAAGACGGCGATCATTGCGTTGTAAAACTCGTCTTTACGGGCCTTCAGTTCGCATAGTCCCTGACTCTCTGACAGAATGGCGAGGGCTGAAAGACGTGCTGGCCCGGTCCGGTTCCGACTGGATGTTTGGATCCGTTTCAAATGTGTGCCAAGCTGTAGTTGCCAGTATTATATGAGCTGACGGTTTTATATGCGTGGTTAAAGCTGCGGGCAGGTTGTTCAGATCCCAGGACCCCGTAGAGGTCCCGCCGCTGACTGTTCAGATCCCAGGACCCCGTAGTAGTCCAGCCGCTGACTGTTAGCACAGCCACGTCGCCACATCTTTTCTTCCAAACCAGTCAGTTTGAAACGATCGGACGAGTTTTTGTCCCTTTTGCTGCGGTAGTCCATCTAAGGCTGACGTAGACCTCCATCTAATGCTGGCGTAGACCTCCATCTAAGGCTGGCGTAGACCTCCATCTTGCTATTAGTTCTTTATTTTTGAATTAAAATCGAGTTTAGAGGAGTTCCTCACCGCTGTGATATCGGCGGACACCGCTGCTGTCATTTTGACTTTGAATTTCGCGGGGATTGCGCTTACAACGTATCTGGTGTAATGACGTCAGCTACGCAAAGGCCCAGTAATATCTCGATTTTAATTGGTCCATGTTTGTTATGTAACGGAGATGATTACTGGCATAACACATTTACGTGCAGCGGCCATGCGCATACGTGATTCATTTGCAGCCTGGACGCGGAGGGGTGTGTGTCTTCTCTCTGCTCTGACTGCAGGCTGTGCCTGCTGCGCGAGGCTACTGCTGACTGAGTGCTTTTGGCTCACGGCAGCTCCCGTGGTTGAGCACAGTAGGCCTAACTGCAGAGTGATTCGTGCTTTCGAGTCTACAAACACTACAAAAGTCTCCAAAAACACCAGTAAAAGTCGCTAGATTTTTTCCCCTCCCATCTTGTAGTCTACTCGCGCCCCCCCCGGGAGAGAGTCCGCGCCCCCCCGGTTATAAATTAGCGCTCTAGGGTGCGCTAATTTATTAACGCACCTGTTGGTCGTATGAGAGGGTTGGAATAAACGATCTGTATCGTCGTATGGTTTGGAGAACTTGTTGGTGGAAGGACTATGTGATGGAATAGCAATAAAAAGCATCGTACCATATGTACCTGTTTAATGGCTTCTGGGTTCGAATGCAGCTGGGAGAATGGAAGTCTTTGACCTTTGACCTCGGACTGCTTTACATCCGCTGCAGAGAAGAGAAAAGAGAGACGTTAGGGTGGTTGTGTTGTACGGAGTCAACACGCTCATAAAGAAATCAAAAGGTATAAACATCACTCACATTAAGGCTACATTTATATTGTAATGTTTTGGTTTGTTTTGCTATGTTTTCCCCTCTCATTCCCCTTGCTCTGGTGTTTCCCCTCTCATTCCCCCTGCTCTGGTGTTACCCCCTCTCATTCCCCCTGCTCTGGTGTTTCCCCCTCTCATTCCCCCTGCTCTAGTGTTTTCCCCCTCTCATTCCCCCTGCTCTGGTCTTCCCCCTCTCATTCCCCCTGCTCTGGTGTTTCCCCCTCTCATTCCCCCTGCTCTGGTGTTTCCCCGTCTCATTCCCCCTGCTCTAGTGTTTTCCCCCTCTCATTCCCCCTGCTCTGGTCTTTCCCCTCTCATTCCCCCTGCTCTGGTGTTTCCCCTCTCATTCCCCCTGCTCTGGTCTTCCCCTCTCATTCCCCTTGCTCTGGTGTTTTCCCCTCTCATTCCCCCTCTCAGCTCTGGTGTTTCCCCCTCTCATTCCCCCCTCTCAGCTCTGGCGTTTCCCCTCTCATTCCCCCCTCTCAGCTCTGGTGTTTCCCCCTCTCATTCCCCCTGCTCTGTTGTTACCCCCTCTCATTCCCCCTGCTCTGGTGTTTTCCCCTCTCATTCCCCCTCTCAGCTCTGGTGTTTTCCCCTTCTCATTCCCCCTCTCAGCTCTGGTGTTTCCCCTCTCATTCCCCCTGCTCTAGTGTTTTCCCCTCTCATTCCCCCTGCTCTAGTGTTTTCCCCCTCTCATTCCCCCTCTCAGCTCTGGTGTTTCCCCCTCTCATTCCCCCTGCTCTGGTGTTACCCCCTCTCATTCCCCCTGCTCTGGCGTTCCCCCCCTCTCATTCCCCCTGCTCTGGTGTTCCCCCTCTCATTCCCCCTGCTCTGGTGTTTCCCCTCTCATTCCCCCTGCTCTGGTGTTTCCCCCTCTCATTCCCCCCTGCTCTGGTGTTTCCCCCTCTCATTCCCCCTGCTCTGGTGTTTCCCCCTCTCATTCCCCTGCTCTGGTGTTTCCCCCTCTCATTCCCCCTGCTCTGGTGTTTCCCCTCTCATTCCCCCTGCTCTGGTGTTACCCCCTCTCATTCCCCCCTGCTCTGGTGTTACCCCTCTCATTCCCCCTGCTCTGGTGTTTCCCCCTCTCATTCCCCCTGCTCTGGTGTTTCCCCCTCTCATTCCCCCTGCTCTGGTGTTACCCCCTCTCATTCCCCCTGCTCTGTTGTTACCCCCTCTCATTCCCCCTGCTCTGGTGTTTTCCCCCTCTCAGCTCTGGTGTTTTCCCCCTCTCATTCCCCCTGCTCTGGTGTTCCCCCTCTCATTCCCCCTGCTCTGGCGTTTCCCCTCTCATTCCCCCTGCTCTGGTGTTTCCACCTCTCATTCCCCCTGCTCTGGCGTTACCCCCTCTCATTCCCCCTGCTCTGGTGTTTCCACCTCTCATTCCCCCTGCTCTGGTGTTTCCCCCTCTCATTCCCCCTGCTCTGGTTGTTATTGTTATTATTGTCATTGTGAGCATGTTAGCATGCTGACCCAGCTAAAATATAATCTGATAATGTTATTACCTCCTCCAGCCATTTAAATGAAAAACAAACAATTCTTTTCAGTAAAAAGAATAAATAAAAAAGTGGGAATTTCAAAATAAAGGGCCATCTTAAAGATGACAGTATCTTCCATGTCTATCTGCAAAATTTTTACTTTGCATTGTTGATCATTGAAACAATATATTGGTTCACCCCCTGGCGAAGATGTAGCTAAGCTGCAACTTTTATAAGTATTTATTAAGATTGAGTAATTTTTTAAGAAAAAAAAAAATTCTATAATGTCCGCGTGTTAAATGTGAATATCTTCTAGTTTCTTCTCTCCTCTGTGACAGTAAACTGAATATTTTTGAGTTGTGGACAAAACGAGACATTTGAGGATGTCATCTTGGGTTTTTTGGGAAACACTGATCCACATTTTTCACCATTTTCTGACATTTTAGAGACCAAACAAGTAATCCATTAATCGAGAAGTCGACAGATTGCATCGCTGTGTGACGCAGCGGAAGAGATGCAGTATGTGGTCCGCGCCTCGTTAATCACACAAGTCTGACATGTACCGTATTAACACACTTATTAAAGCCATGATTCATACGTTTTCAAAGCTCTCCCTCTAGACAAAAGCACAGATGAGTTCACAATGTGACTCTTTTTTTTCTACCTAATGCCTAGCTGTTCCTATAGCAACCACCACATGCGAGCACGAGTGAAATAATGATGGATGCTGCTGCTGCGATGGTACTGTACGCTATCTACAGTCCATCAGGCCGCGGGAAACGCTGAAAAAACACAAAAATCACTTCAGTAATGGGAGTCATTCATCATGTGTGTTGGTGCTGCATGATTTATGTTTTTTTTGTTTTTTAAGACAATATGTGATTCAAAACTGCAGCGTTTTCCCACTACATGGTACACTCAAAACAATGACTCATTGGATGAACTCAATTAAATTGTGGGCAGGATTTCCATCCATTAAATATATGTAGCCCCAACTCAAACTAAGTACATCCATACAACAGAATGTTTATCAGTTAGTCTGATTAATTTATATCAAACAGATACAACAGATTATAAATGAGTTAGCCTAAATTATTTTTTTCAAATAGATACAATAGTATGTCATTGAGTTAGCCTAACAAATTATTATCAAATTATCAAAATGAAATAATTACATTGACTGAATGAAATTGATTTACATTATTCTAACAGGAACTTTTTTTTAGACCCACCTCAGTCGAGGTCCAAGCAAACACGGTCCAAGGTCCAAATAAACACAATCTTGACTTTGAACTACATGCAACAGTGTAGCCAGTGGTTTACTTTACTCCATACACACCAATGTGCTTCATGGCTGGCGAGAATTTCACATTTTGCATATTAGAAATAATCTCTGGTTTTAAGTTAAGGCTTCCCCAGCTGTTGCAGTCAAAAGCTATTTGATTGGCTACACATGAAACATGTAATAATGACTCTGTAGCCACCAAGTTCTGTGAAAGATGAATTGTATAAAGTTATGCGGTGAAGCTGTAAAGTTAACGATTATTCAGCTCACATTCATACACAGAATAGTGCAGCCAAATGAGAAGTGCACAGACTAATCCTTCAGTACTTAGCAGCTCTTTTGTTAGGCTGTCACCGCTGACAAAAGCTTTTGTTAAATATTGGACATGACAACCGTTTCCCCTGTGGGTAACCACGTCGTGATCTGTTGTCCAGCTGATTGTTTCCAGCTCATTCCGGATCAAACAAACAAAACATCTTTATGATGCAGAGATTGTCTCTGAATTCGACTTTGCATTAATTAATCTATATTCAGGGTACTTCCCCCTGTATTTTAAGGTTTAGCTGCAGTACACAAGCCATTGTGCACCACCTAAGCCAAATGAATGTGACTAAAAGGGTTTTCTGAGATCTAGTGACTGTAGTTGGATTTACTCTAGCAAGTTTTATCTTTAAGCTTTTTGAGTGCTATAGCTTTTCCAACGTTATAGACACAGATATGGCAATAATATCGGTCCAAAGTGATGTGAAAAAGATATGCAAAAGTACCACAAAGGGACACAAACCGACTACAAAGAGACGCCAAATGACCACGGAGACCCAAAGCAAAAAATGACAAAAAAAAGAGAGAAGACCACTAAAAGAGATGCAAAGAGATTCAGTCATACAGGTTTGAGGTTCGGACAGGAGGAGCACCTTTGTTAACCACTTAGGCTGTTCAGACTGGACGCTCCACAGCTGCAGGTTGTTGGGCAGCAGTTTGAATCAATTAACTCATTAGTTGTCAACTATTACCTTAATTGGCAACAAGCGCATTAATTGGTTTGAGTCCTTTTGTTATCCAAAAAAAGTAAAATAAATCCATAAATGTGACTATGTTGTAGTTTATTCTCTCCGCTGTGACAGTAAACTGAATATCTTTGAGTTGTGGCCAAAACAAGACATTTGAAACACTGATCCACATTTTTCATCATTTTATAAACAAAACAACTAATCCCTTCATCCAGAAAATAATCATTAGTTTCGGCGCTAGAGGAGTATAATTGTGGTTAAATATTTGAATATTTTCGGAGGAAGACATTGTCTTGTAATCCTGCGTACAGCTGCCGGTCTTCTGCTGGCAGCTGTGAGGATGATGCAGGCGTTTCAAACACAAGGCTCGTGACTCACAGATGTGGAGGACTGTCCAAATCTGTTGACAGCAGCCGCTGCCCACACAGAAAGAAGCCCTTCTCCCTGTTTCTTACTTTCTAAAAAATCTAATTCATATGCAGATAAGGTGGGATGGTGACTAACGAGAGTCCTGAAGTGTGTAATGATGAGTTTGAAATGCAGATTCAAGCTCCATCAAACGCACCTGGAAGCAAGCTGAAAGCCGAGGCCTGCTCCTGCCTTTTCAATGTGTGCGACAGATTCACAGTCGACAAAAATGACTGCTCCAGTCCTTTCAGTAAGAGAAGGTTATAGAAAGGGGACTGACTCCCCAACAAAATATAAAATGGTCTGCTATTAAAACTCCATCATAGTGCCTGAAATCTGCAGGAGTGTCAAAAAGTGACAACCACCTGCATGACAGACTGCTCCGACACACCGTCGAGAGCTGGTTTCAAACTAAAAGTTTTTATCTAATTGCTTTAAAACCTAGAAAAGAATAGCTTTAACCCTGATGGAAGATGTGATAAAAAGAGAATTACTCCCATTTGCTGCCAACACTTCAGCACCTCGGTGCCATTTCGGAGTGCAGCGCTGTCAGCCGGTTCGAGGACAAACCAAAACCTTCAAAAGATGAAAGTAAAAAATGTGGAGCGCACTGAGGTACACACGTAATCCTCCAGGGACCCAATTACACTCAAAACCCCGAGAGGTGGATGCAGAGGCGGAGAAGGGAGGCGTCCACTGTCCACAGACCGCTGGGCCTGAAGCTGACTTCTTTTAAGTCCTGTTTATTAAGTGAAATCAACCTCCCGGGTAGGGCTGCACTGCTGGTTGTGTTCTCGGTTAACCGAGTAGTCGTTTGGTCTATGAAGTGTATTAAGCCTAGTCTATACCGATCACGTTTCATTTCCGGGATTGTTCAGGTGTTGCTAGAAATTCGTTGGGATGTCCGTCCCCGTCCTCTGTCTCTGTGTTGGCGCTCTAACCTGCGGCTGATTCATGAGGACTATGGTTACCTGGTCCTCAGATCTCTGCAGGGTAAATCCAGACAGCTAGCTAGACTATCTGTCCAATCTGAGGACAATCTGAGGGACCAGGTTACCTGGTCCTCCAGATCTCTGGTTACCTGGTCCTCAGGTCTCTGCAGGTAAATCCAGACAGCTAGCTAGACTATCTGTCCAATCTGAGGACTATGGTTACCTGGTCCTCAGATCTCTGCAGGGTAAATCCAGACAGCTAGCTAGACTATCTGTCCAATCTGAGGACTATGGTTACCTGGTCCTCAGATCTCTGCAGGGTAAATCAAGACAGCTAGCTAGACTATCTGTCCAATCTGAGGACTATGGTTACCTGGTCCTCAGGTCTCTGCAGGGTAAATCCAGACAGCTAGCTAGACTATCTGTCCAATCTGAGGACTATGGTTACCTGGTCCTCAGGTCTCTGCAGGGTAAATCCAGACAGCTAGCTAGACTATCTGTCCAATCTGAGGACTATGGTTACCTGGTCCTCAGATCTCTGCAGGTAAATCAAGACAGCTAGCTAGACTATCTGTCCAATCTGAGGACTATGGTTACCTGGTCCTCAGGTCTCTGAGGACTATGGTTACCTGGTCCTCTGCAGGGTAAATCCAGACAGCTAGCTAGACTATCTGTCCAATCTGAGGACTATGGTTACCTGGTCCTCAGGTCTCTGAGGACACCTGGTCCTCAAGTAAATCCAGACAGCTAGCTAGACTATCTGTCCAATCTGAGGACTATGGTTACCTGGTCCTCAGGTCTCTGCAGGGTAAATCCAGACAGTTGGTAAATCCAACAAATGATTAATTTGTTCAATAAAATAAAGTTAGAAATGATTTCCTTTCATTTGTTTTAACCCTTGTGTTGTCTTCACGTTGCCCGGGCAACTTAACATTTTCAACATGTCGGTCGTCTTTTTCAAAAAAGGGTTTTTATCACTTTTTTCAATGTTTCTGTCTGTTTTTTTCTGCGCTTTTGACGTCTTTGTGGGCTTTCCCCTCCACTTTTTTTGAAGTTTTTGCGGACATTTTTGTCACTTTTTTCAACGTTCTTTCATTTAAAAAAAATCATTTTTGAATGCTATAAAATTAAATAAAACAACATTTAAAGATCATTTATTTTACTTGGGAAGAGTGTTGTGCAGAACAATCCACTTTATCTTTCTGAAAATTTGGTTGAAAGAAACACACTTTTCTTTTTTTAAATGGGTCAAATTTGGACAACACAAGGGTTAAATTGAATTTGTTGGACTTTAGCAGAATACTGAAAGCAGCAGAACTGAGAACACTTTAATATCTGTTTATTTATCGCAATTAATGTCGTTATCGCGATATTCAGCGACAACATGGCATAGTTCCCTCGTATGGCGCAGCCCTTCTCTTCCATTTCTACTTCATTGTGCAGCTTTTTGTAATCCGGACACAGAAACTGAAACTGGGGATTTTAAAAGACCCCCCGTGCTGAGTTCAGGCTCGGGGTCGCTCGGTGGACAGCCGACCATCTGCTTTTTAATTCACTTTGCTGAACTTAATCCCGTTAAAACTAGACAGCGTTGAAGGAGCATTGTGTGTCTGCAGTGTTTGGGGAGAATAGGTTGTGTTAAAGGCTCCTAATTAAATCAACGGATCAGGGAAACGACCCTCTTCCTTCTTCCTTCTGACCAGATTGAGCCGGCTGAAATCCGATGGGTCACCACATGATTAAAGAAGGGACTCTATTATCCAAATTACTCATTTTTTCTTACTTTTTTCTAGTCTTGTGAAATTCTGGAAACTTTCATCTCTTCTGACCTCTTACAAAATCCTCCAAACAACACAAATCCAAGAAGTGAAAATTACATTTACAGCTTATGTCCAAATCATAATAATAATAATCTGGTTATTGGCTCAAACAAAGAGTGTGGTCTTGACCAAATAACAGCTGAACACCTGAAATTTGCAAGCCATAGGATCTCAGTGTTACTTGCTATATGCTTCTCTGGATTATTAGCGCATGGCATATTACCTGACTCTATGTTACCTGTACTATTAGTGCCAGTCAATAAGGACAAAACCTGTAAGGTATCAAGAAGTCTAAAAAAATCAACAACAAAATCCCCACCCCCCCATCCGGTTTGATTTGCATTGAGAGATGATCTTATGGAAAGTATCCCATGCTGATCTCTACGTATGGTGAAGGGTATGTTTCTTTATTGTCAGAATGGGCTTTTCTCTGTTTTTTTTAATCACTTTGGATTTGTTGGTCAAACAAAACAAGTCATTCACAGACATTGGTCGCTATTTGTTTTGCATTTTATAGACTAAACTTGAGAAAACAATTAGTAGATTAACTGGGAAGGGAAATTATTTGCAGCCCTACAACCAGTTTTACACTAAAACCAAGCGAAGAGCTTTTCATTACTCCTAATTTGAAGAAACTTTGCTTAAAAAAGGATAAACCAACAACCTGATGAATATTTTTAGTTTTTATTTTCATGTCACAGGGTTCATCGTTAAGGTTGACTTGCCCAAAGTCAATTTTTATATCTCTATACAAATTGTTTTGATGGATGCCATTTTTTTGGGGGAAAAAAAACTAGAAAAATTTTAAAAAGTCAAAAGATCTTTTTTGTTTCATTAAAATGTCAATCTGCGGATAAATACGTCCAAAAAGCGATAAATAACATCTACAAATGCATAGGAAAAAAACCGCCAAATGTCGAGAAAACCAACTCAATTGTTCATTGGCCAACAGATCAGATTCAGATCACATCATTCAACAAGCGTTCTCCCCCCGAGCCTCGTCAGTCCCTCTGTCAGGCCGCAGCGGCCACGCTGTGATCCACAAATAGACCGAGTGCCTCAGTGCTGCACATGGAGGGAAGGGACAGATGGACCTGTGGGTCCCCGGCGACGTCCTCCAGAGACGTGACCTGGACTCTCAGGATCGGTGAGACCGATAGCAGCAGCAGAGTGAAGAAAAAGCAAGAATCAAACCAGAACCACTCCTGTGGCTGAACTGTATTTGAGAGGGCTTTATCCCCAAATGGCTGCTTTCTTACGGATTATTTAAGGGGCCAGTAGACTGAGACAGAAACACGGGCCGAGCGAGAGAGAGAGAGAGAGAGAGAGAGAGAGAGAGAGAGAGAGAGAGAGATACGACATGCAACAAAAGGTCTCCTGTCCGGAAATCAAACCATTGATGTTGCGGTTATATGGCATGTGCCCTAGTCTGGATGAACAGAAGTACTAGGACTAGTACTATATTCCAGGATAAGTCTGTGTCTGCCATCCGGCTGCGGTGGGGGACCCGAGGGGGGCCCGAGGGGGGCCCGCGGGGGACCCTCCACACTCGAAACGCAGCGAGCCAAGTCAAGACCGACTCAACTTTTGAAGAGACCCAACCCCCCGCCCCACTGCAGAGGCCAGTCATGTAACGGGCGATCAGAGTAGTCTGTGTGTTCTGGTTTCAGGCGGTGTTAGAGTCCCGTTTAGAAAACAGGAAGCATCACTGCCTCTATCTCTGCCACAAGAAAGTGTTAAAACACTACGGAGGGTGAAAAACAAAACAAAAGCACTGAACTGGACTGTGAATTAGCCGAATGTCTCAACAAAACACATGAAATGCCCCCTTTGTCTATATATATACATATTTCAATGGAAATGAGAATATCAGTCAGAATAATTAGATAATTAGATATTTTCCATATTGTGCAGCCCTAGACAAGGTCCCGATTTGATTCCCGATTCAATGTCGATTTGGAAAATTACAGTTGCAAAACCAATTTAGCTTAAATATGAAAGAGATTCTACAATTGTACAAGTTTCCCTCTACCCTGGTGCATTATTACAAGTATCAATGTTTTACATTAAGAAATTATCCCAAATATCCATTAATGTGCTTTTTATTACACATGAACACAGCAGTCAACACAATAAAGTTCCTCTGCAGTTTCTAACAGGAGGGTTAAGAGGCTCACATTTCATGTTAAACTTGTATTTTGCTATTTTCTGTGAATAAAACTAACAGTTGGCTAAAATCATGAATTAAACGACGTTTTACGGGAAATAAGAAAGCAGTTAAATAACAAACCGACTGGATAACGTTGCTTTAACCCTCATGTTGTTTACCTCGGGTTAAATTTGACCCGTTTTCAGTTTTTTTACCACAATTTAATGGGCCTTCAAAATAAGTGCTGAAAATGTCAACATTAGAAATATGAAATAACTGAAAAATAAAAATCTAAAAAAGCACCCACAACATTGAAAAAGTGAAAAAATGTCGGAAAAAGTGATAATAGTGTTGATAGTTTTTTTCATGGTTGATGGGAAGACCACACGGGTTAACCTGGACCATGAACCAGTCCCGGACCGTCTGTATGTGGTCTACACGCCGCTGTGACTTACCGCTGAGAGACGAGCTCCTTCCTCCTCTACCGGGTGGAGGAGGTGAAGACACTCTTCTCCTGACAGACTAGTGCATCCAACACCGGGTGGAGGAGGTGAAGACACTCTTCTCCTGACTACCGGGTGGAGGAGGTGGAGGAGGTGAAGACACTCTTCTCCTGACTACCGGGTGGAGGAGGTGGAGGAGGTGAAGACACTCTTCTCCTGACAGACTAGTACATCCAACAAACTCCACCACCAACACGCACGCCTCCAGCAGCGGGAGGAGGGTCTGCAGACTCGCGTTTCACTCCTCGATGTGAGCTGCTTTACGTCCACGCTCCCGTTTAAACCGCCGTCAAGCTCGATGGTCACACTACGCTGCAGCTTCCGAACCAGATTTTCAGATTAAAACTACTTCCGGAAAAGGTGACTGGTGTCACGGAGACCAGTGAAGGTTATAAGCAAGAGGGTAAGGCTGAATCCCATTCCTCTGTCATACCCCTACCCCTTGGCCCTTGAAACCAAGTGGTAAGGGGTATAGGGGTAAAAAAACACCCCCCTATGAAATGGGACACCACTTCCAAGATGGTGTCTCTGTCTATCAAATGCGTGGGTTTGGACAACAGTGTCATATGCATTTATATCATATATTTTATAGTTATGTTATAGTTCACTTTGGTGGTGCAGAGGCAGATGTTGTTATCTGTGTAGTACTTAGGTCTGTTTGCAGTACATATGTGTATACACACACATGGTGTGTTGTATATCTGTTTCAGTTATCCCCGTTTTGAATGTCCTCTCTAAGCGTAGCTCCTAAGGCGCCATTTTAATGCCACCAAGCCATCACCTGCAGTTAGCATCCCATTGACTCCCATTCATTTTGGCGCCACTTTGACAGTGAATAACTTTACATCTGAAGCGTCTAAAGACTCTGTTTGTCCATTGTTGATTTCTAAAGAAACACAACAATGTATAAAAGGCTCCGTTACCTTGTAGCTCACATTATGGCTCCGTAGCAGACGTTTTTGTAAAAATAGGCTAACGATTGTGTCATAACCACGAGACTAACTGTCGTATAGTCAGCAAATCACCGTATTGTCAGGAGAAGCTTGCAGACAGTTTGGACTTCCATTAGCTGTTTAGGTTTAATTACTAATGTTAACTAGCATGTTAGTTAGCAGTAATTAGCCTGTGCCTATGTTAATGTTAACTAGCATGTTAGTTAGCAGTAATTAGCCTGTGCCTATGTTAACGTTAACTAGCATGTTAGTTAGCAGTAATTAGCCTGTGTCTATGTTAATGTTAACTAGCATGTTAGTTAGCAGTAATTAGCCTGTGCCTATGTTAACGTTAACTAGCATGTTAGTTAGCAGTAATTAGCCTGTGTCTATGTTAATGTTAACTAGCATGTTAGTTAGCAGTAATTAGCCTGTGCCTATGTTGATGTTAACTAGCATGTTAGTTAGCAGTAATTAGCCTGTGTCTATGTTAATGTTAACTAGCATGTTAGTTAGCAGTAATTAGCCTGTGCCTATGTTAATGTTAACTAGCATGTTAGTTAGCAGTAATTAGCCTGTACCTATGTTATCTCCTAACATATACCTACCTCTCCGTCTCTGCTGATTGGGAATGATTGAGATTTCTCTTGCACAGCTACCAGAAGACTTACAGCTTTCAGACACCTGTGTGTGTCTTTAACTAAGCTGTTTTTGATGTGAAATAGTTACTCAGCATTTCCCCTTTTCTTTTGCCATTGTAATTCCTAAACCAATCCCTGTCATAGCATTACATCAGAAACATTCAAACTACAAAGTAACCTCTGAAGACTTCATGCACAGTTTGCCCTTCTCATCTCCTGATCCCGACTTTGCTCTCCACTCACAGAAGTATGCTAATCTGCAGCAGCTCAATGTTGGAAGCCATCACTCACACGCTGCAGGAAAACAAGTGAAGAATATAAAATGAGGGCAGAGATAAAAAGGATAACACATTGAGTCTCTCCACTCGTGCGAGCTCATGTTTCCACCGACGCTGCTCGCTGTAATTGACTGCTGCAGACGTGGTTGATGGGCCAGTCAGTGCCGCCGTGATGCCTCTGGGCAAGGTGACCTACTCCTGTTTGGTGCTTTCACGAAGCCGCTGCACACACTTTAGTGTATTTCGATTCTTTTTGCAGTTTAATCCAAAATCATTTCATGATCACATCTCCTAATAAACTGAAACGTGTGTTGTGTGTGTGTTCTATATCTTGTGTATATCATTTGCTCTGTATTGTAATGTATGTATCAACTGCACTAAAGTTTTCATTTCCTCCTTTAAAACCATAATATCCTTGTTCGCAGTTGCTTCTCAACATAATAATTTCTCCAGCTAAATATTTGAATGGTGTCTCCCTCTCTTACTCTGCCATGTACCTCTGCACTCTTAATAAGTGTTTATGGTATATTTCAAATTGTATTTCAAATGTTATTTCTAAACTTCTTAATGACTGTAAAAACAAAGGTGAAAAATAAATAATCCTGTGTGAAAGGCTTTAGTTTTCCCAGGGAAGGGAACTCCGCTCTCTGGCTTGAAAGTCCTGTATGTGGACGCCTACCCATCCACCCCAAACTCCTCCCTACCCATCCACCCCAAACTCCTCCCTACCCATCCACCCCAAACTCCTCCCTACCCATCCACCCAAACTCCTCCCTGTGGTGGACACAGTAACAACAAAAAACCTAGAGTGCTTACAAATTACAGAACTTGACTTTTCGTAGCATTTTGAATGAATGGTTGGCTCACATGACGACCGGTCACATGACAGTTGTTAAGTGTTTGTTACAGTTCACTTTAACTGAGAAAAGGGGACTGTGAGCCGGGTACGGCATCGTTTGTCTGAAATGTTCTGCACAAATGGATTTTGTAAGAGCCAATTAGTTCAATTCAATTTTATTTATAGTATCAATTCATAACAAGAGTTATCTCGAGACACTTTACAGATAGAGCAGGTCTAGACCACACTCTATAATCTACAAGGACCCAACAGTTCTAGTAGTTTCCTCCAGAGCAAGCAACAGTGCGACAGTGGCGAGGAAAAACTCTCCTTTGGGAAGAAACCTCGGACAGACCCAGACCCAGATCCAGACCCAGGGTAGACCCACGGCAGACCCAGGCCCAGACCCAGACCCAGGCTCTTGGTAGGCGGTGTCTGACAACCGGTTGGGGTTAGAATGAAGAGTGGAAACAACAGTCCCAAAAAAATAGTAGTTTGTAGTAGTTCTTTGTAGTAGTTCATGGCATAGCAGGACACTGTGCGGCGTTACAAGGCCCAGCAGGACGTAGCAGGACGTAGCAGGACGTAGCAGGACGTAGCTGGGCACCGCAGAGCGTAGCAGGGAAGGGAACGTGTAGCGGGACCATGGCGACAGCGGCAACCATGATTTTGGAGCCTCCCTGATCCGAGGAAACATGCTGGGGGAAAAGAACAAAAGGACTCCGGGGAATGACTCCCCAGAGCTATGGTAGTAACTAGGTTAGTAACTAGGTTAGTAGCTAGGTTAGTAACAAGCATTTCTGGGACATGGATGCACACAAAATAGGAAGATAGAAAGATAGGAGAGAGGAGCTCAGTGTGTCGAAGGAAGTCCCCCAGCTGTCTATAACTACTACAGCTTAACTAAGAGAGACAGGGTAATGCCCTTGGTATAAATAAGGAACCAGTCTTTGGTTACTTAGGTGCAACCCGGAAGCTCATACAGTTTTTGAACACACACACACACACACATACACACACCAACACCACAACACTACACAGGCATACATACAAGCAGTGATTTGTCTGGAAACCCAACTAAGATCTCATGGAAATAAATGGAACCAAAAGGTTTAACTGCAAATATGACTTTCATTGATCAAAAAGGTAAAAAGTGCATCAATTACTCCACCCAACAGCACCCCAGGGACTTAAAGCTTGGGCTTAGCCTCTACAGAGTTCTCTACAGAGTCCT